>LPNX010305598.1:129655-145697 GCA_001517045.1 Pseudotsuga menziesii
CTATGGATTGTTTCCCTCTCGAGGGTTTTAACCACATGACAAACATCGGTGTGTTGATATGTGATCTATTTGTGTGAAGCGGTTGCTCAAGGTGTTCGGTCTTTTGGGAGTACCATTGATCCCATATCGGGGATCCTTTTCTGTCATGATTAACTTTTTCCACACATCTCTTTCTGCTTCCATTCAGATATTTTTTTTGAAGAATCTCCTTCCACCATACTTCATGTTTATTTAAGGTGTGTTTTTTCTTATATCAATGAGAAAACCGAAATCCAAAGGTTATGCTAATAGTATGGTTCGTATTGAAGACATTTCTTTGCTCTTTTTTTCTTGCATATTCATTATTTTTCACATTTTTCCTTCTTTATAGTTGATAATTAATTATTTAATCATTAATTCCACTATAGATTTATTCCAAACTATTGATCTCATTCAATATCAATGGCTAGCATGCCACCCCCTCAAGTTCCATTGTTACGATTTTCTTTTTCTTTCTATATACTAGAGTTTCAATCAGAGTCGACGTGTTACCTCGTATAAATACTTGGCTTCCCCATGTTCTTTGGATTTCAGGGGGGGGGCGGGTGGGGGGGGGTCTGTGAATGTAGTAAGCAACTGATATCCAAGGCTGTGAACCACACGAAAAATACATATATAGGAGGGTAGAAAATCAAAACATCANNNGTAGAAAATCAAAACATCATTGATGAATAATAAGTGATTCAATTGCTCCATTCCCCCAAAAGAGATACCATTCAACTTTCAATGTTGTATTTCCATGAGGATAGCCCTACTAAGGCCTTTGAAATCTAGTTAAAAGTGGTAGAGGGACAGTGGAAACCCTTTCTTTAGGCCCTTAGTAGGCTCGAAAAAATCAAATCTTGAACTATTAATCAACACTACCAAAGAGGATGTTGTGACACACCCCATAATCCAATTAACAATAACTAGATGAAAGCCAATATGTAATAACAAGAGCTTCAAAAACAACAAAGAAACCTTATCATATGCTTTAGATAAATCCATTTAATGATGACTACAAGGATATGAGAAATATTAATATAGTGCATACCTTTCTGCATATATCCGATTGCTTGATGGTTCGATCTGGACCCAAGAACCAAACTGCTCCGCTGAAATGTCCTTTGAGAATAATGGTTTTATACACACATTGATCACCTTTGCAATGATACTATAGAGAAAATTGCATAAAGAAATCGATTTGAAATCATGAAAAGTAGATGGAAAATCCACGGGGATCAACTCCGAGAAGGTTGCATTGAAGCTTTTAGGCGTCTTCCCTATCTAGTGGACCACCTCCAAAACTTGTGCCATGTATTCACCTCAGACCTCAAAGAAATCAATAAATAATTCCAGCAACCATCCATTGGGCCCATGACTCTTTGAGGCTAGTAACGACCAAAGATCCTCCTTCAACACCGACTTATAGATATCTTAATCATAATTCTTTTCAATTAGTCCTAGGAAGTGGGAATTCAACTTCATAATATCACCCATATTGGATTTACTAGGTTTAGAGTACAACGAGTGAAAGTGAGAAACCCTAATCTAAGCCAAGTCGTTGAATCCATGGCCTTAATGTCCATCGATGTCGACCATATCCCATATGGTATTTTTTTTCATCCGTTCCTAGAGAAATTATGAAAATAATTCATGTTTTGATATCTCAATTCTATCCAAAGATCTCAGCCTTTTAATCGCTCCTCGACTTCTTTATCCAACAAAATTTTGCGCCTTTTCTGCTTTAAATTGATAATCATCTCTAGCTTCTCCTTGTCACAAATACTTAAATTCAATGGATTGGGGATATGTTCTAGTTCACTCTCAACTTCAACCAATAGGTCCTCTTGCATCTTGTACCGATACCTAGCCCACTTAGCCTCTTATTACTTGAAAATTTTTAGAGATTGAGCAAACTAATGACTGACACTTTCATCTGAGTCTGCCTTGATATGCCTCCAATTCTCCTTACCAATTAGTTGGAGCTTCTCCTCCTTAAACCAACCGGCGTTATACTTGAAAGGAGCACCCAATTTCTCCCCACTAGTACGAACTTCAAGGAAAAGAGGAAGGTGATCTGTCATTTTGATATTTCCCATCCATGATTTGAACTTTTCAACCTAGACCAAAAAGTTTTTATGAGCTAAAAAATTGTCAATCCTCTTCACCAATCCTTTGGAGCTAGTTCTATTGTTGCACTGGGTTGGCCTGAAATGAGCAAGAGCTAGATCCACCCAACCAACTAGTTCAATCTTGTCCCTAGATCTCATCTCGACTTATAGTCAATTTAAATCCCCACTGGTTATGAGATTATCCACTTTTAGGCATTGTAAAGAAAATAAATGGTCTAAATAGGCTTGCTTACCTTCATACAATCCACACAAATTGAGGATTGTTAAGATACAATCCAAGGTCTTGTTGTAAACTTTCATACATATTCCCGAGCACACTACATTGCAAAGTAATTATGGAATGATAAAGAGGAATTAAACATGGTAATAACACCCCCCCAAATGACCAAAAGAATCCAAAGCTATGAATTCCCACCCACTAAATCTCTTCTTAAGATTTGATACCAAATACTATCTCTTAAATCAACATCATATTAGGATTCTCCATGTCCATTAATCTGTTGAGAGAAATAGTTTTTGTTGCCCTAGTAGGTATTGTATGTTTAATGATACAGGTTACATCGAGGTCCAGAGATGGGGCTTATCCTGCTCTAAGGACCCCATAGATCAACTTTTGTCTACCTTGACGGACCTCCTTAGCTTCATTTTTCTAGGCATGCTTAAATCACCAATTTCCTCACTACCTTGGAAATGTCAGCCTTCTTCGATAGGTTAAAATCCAACCCCCATGCTACCCCTAAATCCCGAGATAGAGGATGGGGTCATAATTGATAGGAACCGCAACCACGAGAGGAGGAATATACACCCTTACCTTTCAAATTGGATGGAAAGAGGGAATGGGAAAAATAGTCAATGTTAGTATAAAATCCCATGGTGAAATAGGCATCAACTAAACCTTCCCCCTTTGACCTATAGACTAACCGTCTCTTAGAATGAGAGAATGCAGAGATATCATTACTGATATGGGGGGCTACAAGCTACGAAAGCTATGGGAGTAGGGAGATTCTTTTCAAAGAGCGCCTAAGTGGGATTAATGGTTAAGAACATGTGTTATCTCTGTGAAGGTCACAGGTTCAAAATTGGCGGGGCAGGGTTGCTTGTTGATCTATTGTGACAAATCTCTAAGCGTAGGCAACCAATGGGATGTGACAAAGCTTTAAGGGTAGGAAACCAATGGGATAGAGGCTCACCCCAGTGGACTTTGGGACATCTCAACACCCGTTGAGTCACAAGTTACTGGTATATCTAGCTTGCAAGTTGTTAGATATATCCTTGTTGTTCTCATGGTTTTAAAAAAAAAGGAAATTCTCTTAAGAAAGCTTACGTAGATATATGATGACGATGCCTTCTTCACACCGCATAGCCTCTAATTGTTCCAGTTGGGTCGACAAAATTTCAATTACCCCAAAAATATCCCGGCCAACCTCTTGATGAGCCTCCTTGTTGCAAAACTCTAAAATCAAGGGAATATACATATCCCCCACCATTAATTCAACTTGAAGAGCCCCTCCATATTATCCTCATGCGCTAGGAAGCTTCCTTCCCAGTTAACTCACCCAAAATATTTAATACTTTATCGCCATCTGAGATCTCCTATGACCTTCCACTATGCTCGAAGTATGACTCCACCTAACCTTTGGAATTCCAAATTTGCTTTTGGAAGGGTTTCTCACAATCTGTTAGAACATGGCTGTAGAGATGGCAACAAACACATCATAAAGAGATGTTGAGATAGTCAAAGTTTTGAGTATACGATCTTCCCCAAATTGCTAATTACATTGATTCGTAAAGCCCTCGACTGATGTTAATATCAACCAAAATACTCACCATAGAGAAGGATGAGCTATTCAAACAACTATCATCCACTATAATGTATTTGCCTAAAGATCCCCTTATTGCTTTTAAACTTTATTTTGACCAAAATTCAACAGGTAAATTGGGGGGCTTGACCTTACCGGGGTTTTCACAGAGAACATACCTTGCCTCCTCTTTCCTACGGAAGATGAAACCCATCTTGCTCGATTCCAACAAGGGAAAGATCATTTCAACCTAAGGGCAGGGGCTGTGTAGACCAATCGAACTAAGTCTTGCCCCCCCCCTCTACCACAAACCTTCAATGGACTCCTCAGGGTCGTAGAAATCTAGGTTTAATCCAGAAAGAAGATCAAACTAATCCTTGGGAAGAGAAGAGATGAGGTTGGGTTAGAGAATGACAGCAAATCCTCATGATTAACTTCACCAATAAAGAGATGTGACAGGTGAGCCGTCTCCAGGATCTCCAAATGGCTAACTTTAGAGTCCTTGGTAAAAGTGCACAACCTTAGTCCCGTCATGTTAACCATGGTCATCCGACCCCTTGTTAGGGAGAGGAAGGGAAACTATATGAGCTATCAACCCAACGATTTGCACCAGGCCCACCTGGTGCCATCCAGTCTTTAGCTCACTCCTTTAAGCTTCGTTACCAGTTTTTTTTTTTCTTCTGCTGTTTTTCTCCAACTTTATTTCAAAAATTTATTTTTATGTTTTTATCTCTTTCCATTGTGTTGGAAAATATTCAATCAGTTTATAGTTTTATCAATATCGGATTATTTTTAAGTTGTATCTAAATTCTTTGAATTTTCTTCTTCCTTAGTTCTCCTTCTGTGGAGATCCCCCTCCCCCCTTTGACTGGAAATTTCCACTTGTTATATAGGTGATTCAGGTCTTTCACGTAACTGATTACATTATTTCTCCCGCGTATTCTCAATTTTTCATCCTTTATAGAAATTATTTTTGATGAGCTGGTGTACATGCCTATTTATTTTTGTTCCAGTTCTTGCGATAATTCTTCCATTCCGATTGGGGTTCCTAAAAGGCATATGCGATCCTCTTCTAATAATTTGATTTGAGGTTGAACTGATTGAATGCTAGATTGAACCATTTGAATATTTTCTCCAACTTTGTTTCATAAATCTAACTTTATGTTTTTATCTCTTTCCATTTTGTTGGAAAATATTCAATCAGTTTATAGTGTTATCAATATCGTATTATTTTTAAGTTGTATCTAAATTCTTTGATTTTTCTTCTTCCTTGGTTCTCCTTTTGTGGAGATCCCCTCCCTTCTATGGAGATCCCCTCCCCTTGAATTAAATATGAAGCGAGCCGTATGCAATCTAGGTGCTAGCATTGATACAACTTCAAAGCTGCTTCTTGCTATATCAGAAACCAAGCAACTGGTAACGAAGATTAACGGAGTGAGCTAGAAACTCGACGACATTTGGTGGGCCCGAGTGCAAATCGTCGGGTCGATAGCTCACTCCTTCTCTAAATAGTTGACTAGATGCAACCAGTGCTTCGTAATTCTTGATGGGGATAGTGTATTGGTTAATCCGGAAGTATGTAACTTAGCTGACTTATGTTTGATTCTAGTGGAAGTATGTAACTTAGTAGATCTATGTTTTATTCTGGAAGGGCCTTGATACAAAAAGTAAGTTCAAGGCTTAACACTTTCACGTGTGACAAAAATACTCTTAAACCCTAGAATTTAGTAACCCTAGCCTCTACCTTTCCATTTTAGTTCTCACTTGTTGAAATGTATAGTCTAAAAATTCTACGATTTGGGTCTGAATAGGTGTATTTTTCAGACATAATTTTGATAGAATCTAATCAGAATTTTTAAAAATCCAAGTTATGGAATTTAGGGTGCCCAAGGGGTTTTGAGGGTGTTGAATTCATTTCTACAATCAAAATTGCAACTAAAACATAGTTACATTCAGATTTTGCAAAAAAAAAAAAAAAAACGAATTCAGAGAAAAAAATGACCATCCGACTCAGATAGTCAAATTTTAGGAATCTCCTTTGATGAAATTCGACCAAAGATAGTTTTATCATCCAATTACATTACATATATAAGTATAATGAGAACAAAGAGCATGGAATACAATGTAAACAAAATTAAACGAAACATAATACACAAAAGTATGACAATATAATGTAAAATAACTAGAAATTTGATGTGAGCATATATTGTGAAAAACAGTTAAAAATTTCTTGCAATGGAATTGGACTATAATCAATCTAAATCTGTCTTAACTCTGTATTTATCATCCGAGAGATCAAATCCCCCAAAATGCAAACCTATCCCCCTATCCTACTACCAAAATTTTATTTGTATCTAGCGGGATTGAGCTTTGAGATTTGAAGATAATGCATTATCACTCTTGGGACATGTCACTTTGAGAATTCTCAATCTTTGATTCCCAAGATACCCCCACTCTTAGAATCAAACTTGGGCTAATAATGAAAAATTCCCATCGATTTACCACTTCACCACAATCAACCGACAAAATAAATCCAAATTGTTACAACTATAACATAACATCTCATATCCGAGGAAAAAAAACATAACATCTCATATTAAATCATATCATCTTTGAAATATATAAATAAATAACTTAGTTATAAAATTAGCACAACCACTTAACTTGTGGCCAATGTAGTTATACCAGCGTAGATTCAAATCCTAGGCTCTATCAAGCGCCGAGAGGGATCAAAACGTATAATATTATTATTATTAATATTTAATATTATTTATGGCCCACATATAGTATTTTTTATTATTTTTTATTTTGTTAGGAATGAACATTACAACATTTCTCTATACATGGTTTTAAAACCATATGCAAGGCCTTGCACATGGTCTTAAAACCATTTGCAAGGCCCTCCTAAACCATGTATAATAAAACCATGGGTTGTTTAGGAGGCCTTGCACATGGTTTAAAAACCATCTAGAAGGCCCTCCTAAACCATGTACAATAAAACCATGGGTTGTTTAGAAGGCCTTGCACATGGTTTTAAAACCATGCACAAGGCCAACAATGTGTTTTTTTCCTAATCCACATTTTTTGTACTGATAATTAAATTTTTACTTTTTTATTGTTTTGTTAGGTAGGAATATTACAACATCTTCCATTTTTTTTACGGATAATTAAATTTTTACTTTTTTATTGTTTTGTTAGGTAAGAATATTACAACATCTTCCCCATATTAGGTGGTTTTTTTGGCTGACATTTATTTTGACCTATAATTAAAAAAATTATTTGTTATTAATAAAAATAACGTTACGTAACGTTACAAGATCTCCCCCATACTGGGCTGTAGAGCACCTCTCGGCGCAAAAATTAGCACAACCACTTAACTTGTGGCCAATGAACATCAATAAGCCACAAGTTAAGTGCAACAAACCGTTCATTATCTATACTTCAATTACCAGTTATCACATGTAAACTGATATATATATATGTTCATTTCAAATTTAGAACAACATCCATAAAATAAATATTGACAATACACTTGTCTCATCTTCTTGCAATCTAGAAAAGAGATTGTTTTTAGTCTATCCCATATAGTAAAGATGAAATATAAACACCTCTCAGCATAAAAATTACCAAACCAAATCTATCCACCCACTTCTAACATGAAATAGAATTGAAATATTGTATTATAATAATGATTTATCAATATAAAATTCAATATCCTACCATCCAATGGCCTTGAAATATTATATTATACTGTTTATTAATTTGTAAATGATTTATAAATATAAAATCCAATGTCCTATCATAGTTGCATTGCATGTCTTCGCAAACTTCCAAACCCCCAACGGCCCATTTCTCCCATTAGTTGCCCGGCAAAATTAATATAGAGGTTGATGGCTTATATATTTAAAACCATGAAATCTCCATGCACAATACTAAATGTGCGTCGTTTGACATTCCTTCCAAATTCAAATTCATCAAATGACGTGCGTTGCAGAGCCCCATTAACACGCTGTTCCCTTATTTAAATGTTTTTATATGCCAGACACATATGTAGAGACAGCATAAATTAGACTTGTCAACCTATACAACATGTTCTCGATCCTAAAACCCATGTTCCAGATTCTATAGTTCATGCACAGAGAGACGACGACCTTTAACTGCATGTAATTTCACTTTTCCAGACTGGAGTAGCCGAAAGTTCTATGCTGAAATATTTTAAAATTTAATTATTGAATTGGGTTCTACAAAATTTCAGGTATGGAATTGGGTTGTCGAGCAATGATATATATATGAGGTATAACCCTTATTAGCAGTCCTCTAATTACATTTGAATTCATAGTGCAGTTGGGTTTATAATTGAAGGCACAGACATGGCCGAGGGCTTCAAGTTTCAGTCTGATTTGCAGTCACCTTTTCCCACAGGTACATTTCGCAAATTTTCTCCAATTTCTTCTGTGTTTGAATTATTTTTATTGGACATGTTTGGTAGCTTGAGCTGGTGTTTACGGGTTTCTTCAAAATTGATTCGTTAATTTATAGCCCTATATAAACTTACCTGGTTGATTTAACTGCATCTTTTCTTGCGTGGGTTATTGACATTATCAGATCCCTATGTTTTTTTATTGAATTGTAATGATGATCATTTCCATATGTTTAATTTCTGGTTGGCTTGTAATAAAGGATAAAATTGAGAGTTCTGAACATGGCAATAGTTTGTAACAAGCCCAACCAACTTCGTTTTAGCTGTCTATGTTGGAGATCATTTGTAATAATGTCAATATTAATTTATTCGTGGGGTAGAACTAGAAGCATACATGCACTGTTGTTTGTAATCAAGTCTCTGTTTTCAGCAAATTATGTTTATGATTATCTTTTGACTTCCTTTCAGACCTAACTTGGTTTAACTTTGTCTATATGATTTATTCTCCCAATCAAAATTTAATTAAAGTTTCAGTACGGAAAAAACAAGGACAATGCAAAATTGAAAACAACTCTGTTTGCATGCCCCCCTGCTCATGTCCTATAAGCTGATAGTAGTGTCATTTGCAATAAATAATGCGTTATGATTGGAAAATCAATTTCACTCAGTTGATGTAAGTAATTGTCAACAGAAATTGATTCTTTCCCTTTTCTTTACCATTCATTAAACTTTCTTTGATGTGGTAAGCAAATGATGGCAGGGTATTCTTTTCGTTACAATTAGAGGAAAAGCTCCATTGGTGGAACTTGCCAATGGTTCTATTGTGTTAGTGCCTCAATTCGTGTGGATGAAAGATAAAACTGCTTCTGCAGAGAGGGAGCTTAGGGATATGTATGTCTGCGAGGATTCAACTTCTACCAAACTGAAAGAGATGCTTTCTTGCGTTTGCTCCTAGTTTGAATTTAAAGCCTGGCATGGAATATGGATAGGATATTAGGAAGGATTATAGAATTGTGAAAGAACTTTTAGTCATTAGGCATGGTGAATATTAGTTGTTAAGCTTATCATAATGGAGTAAACTCAGATTCAAACCACCCATGCTAAACCAATGTGTTTTGATAAGCAAGTTGTCTTTTTAACATCCAATTGCACAGGCCATATATTGAAGAATAAAATTCTTTTTCATTTTTTCATTCTTCGGAAATGTGTCTGGAGGGTTTCATTCAGAAAGAAATGCTATTTGGAATGGCAGTGATTAAACAATGAACTGTCACTGTTCACATCATCGCTTTATTCCCAAGTGTGAACAAGCCTGTTTCAAATTCCTAGCAATTAATTGCTTTGATACTTTCTGAAGAAATACAATAGAAAGCTGCCTGTTGTGTGATTTCCTAGATTTTTTGTTCGAAGTGCTTTAGAAACATGCCCCAAGGAGCTACACTGCATAAAACAGACTTTCTTTAGCTTAGAGGCCAGTTATGAGGTGTGTCTATTCTGCCAAATTTCCCTCAGATTTCACCTGACCTCAACCCTCTCTAACATACCATTCATGTTGGGTTAATTAGAGCGAGAATGGTGTTAAAATTCCATATGCTAAGCTAGATTATCAGCATTTAATTTCAATTTCATAACAAAAGCATATAGACAGGATCACTGAAGGAAATAGTATCACAAGAACACCACAGATTTATCCTGGGAAAACCCTAATGGGAAAAACCCAGCAAAAGCTTCCTCAATATAGATGCCCCAAACGATAAAAGGTAAAACCCAAAACTGATCCTCCTCCTTCTCTAGTTACAGCTCTTTCTCACTCTCTCTTATGAGCTACACAAGTGAGTGTGAGTGTGTTCAAATGAGAAGCACCTCACCTCTATTTATATTCTTTCGTTCACTTGACATTTAACCCTGTCATGTAGGCTCGAGTAAACTTAACTCAGTTATGTAGGCTCGAGTAAACATAACTGGGTTAACTTAATATAATAATGTATTCCGGAGGGTACTAATGACCCGACTTACAACAGAGGGGACTTCCGTATGACTCTTAGTAATTCTCCCGATAGGAATCATCGGGGGTACAAGAAAATACAAATGATTCTCCCAAATAGAAACATCGGGGACCAATAAAATATATTTAGAATATTCTTCGAAGTTACAATAATTCAACACTCCCCCTTAACGAGAAGGGTATTCTTACAATGACAACAACAACAGCAGCAGTAGGAGAAGGAGGGTATCATCAACATCATCAGGATGATACATCTATAGATCATCGGAAGCTTTTTATCATCTTCAACATATAGTCTTCATCTTCAAACTTCAGCAGCAACAACACTTTGACCGCTCGATCGACATCATCATCATCATCAGCACTTTGATTTTTTTTCGATCAGCATCATCGTCAGCACTTTGGCTTTTCGATCAGCAATATCATCATCATACTCTGAACTTTCGATCAACAACATCATCATCATCATACTCTGAACTTTTCGACCAGCAATATCATCATCATACTCTGATCTTTCGATCAGCAACATCATCATCATCACACTCTGATCTTTCGATCAGTAACATCATCATCATCAGCAACGATCTGCAATCCACAACACGAAGACGAATTTCTTCGGATCACTTTTGGACTTTAAGTCCAGGGATGATACAATCCTACCACATTCACGGGGACCAAAGTCTTTGGATACATTTTGAATAGAAGTTCAGGGATGATGCAATCCCACCACATTCCCGGGGACCGAAGCCTCCGGATACCTTTCTGAACAGAAGTTCAGGGATGATGCAATCCCACCACATTCTTGAGGACCGAAGCCTCCGGATACCTTTATGAACAAAAGTTTAGGGATGATGCAATCCCACCACAATCTCAGGGACCGAAGCCTTTGGATACCTTTCTGAACAGAATTTCAGGGATGATGCAATCCCACCACATTCTCGGGGACTGAAGCCTCTGGATACCTTTCTGAACAGAAGTTCAGGGATGATGCAATCCCACCACATTCTCGAGGACCGAAGTCACCAGATCTGTTTTGAACCGAAGTTCAGGGATGATATAATCCCACCACATTCTCGAGGACTGAAGTCACTGGATTTGTTCTGGACAAATGTCTCAGGATGATACAATCGCTCTTCATTATCGAGGACCGAAGTCATCGGATCACTTTAGGACAAGTGTCCAGGGATGATACAATCCCACCACATTCTCGAGGACCGAAGTCACCGGATTTGTTCTGTACAAATGTCTTGGGATGATACAATCCCTCTTCATTCTCGAAGACCGAAGTCATCGGATCACTTTAGGACAAGTTCCAAGGATGATACAATCCCACTGCAACATCACTGCTCCCCCTTTCGAGGAAGGTCTTTTCGAACAACACCAAGCTTGTCTCGAAAGTGTTCGAACTTTACCCGAGACAAAGGCTTCGTCAACACATCAATGTTGAATCATCATCTTGTAACATCATCCTCTGAACCATCATCATCTACATCTTCAGTATGTGAATACTGAACTATCATCATCTGTATCTCCAGTATGTGAATACTGAACTATCATCATCTGTATGTAACACCCCGGTTTTGACCCCGTTTGCATTAAATGTATATGATGTATATATTGTAATTAATCGTGGTGTGGAGCTAAAGGCTGAAAGCACCACCATGGATTATCGTTTTATGTTTCGACGATTAAAATTGTTGCCAATGGTATTCTGTGCTGGCCAGGCACATTATAATTATGGACATCATGTACATATGCATTTTAATTAAAATACCCACAACCAGCTATGTCAATGCAACCATAATGAGAAGGGGCATGATTTCCTAAGGATAAGGGGGGGGGGGAATATTTAACCTTTGGGGCCAATGGGCAAAAGCCAAATGTCAATGGGAGAACCCATCAAACTGTCAACTACCTTTCTTGTCTCATTCACCCAATCATTTATTACTGCCAGAAATTGGTTGGGTTGGTTATTGCATGGGATGGGCAAGGTATGACAACCCAAATTCGAATTGGAGAAGCCATAAGTTTTTGGGAAACGCGTTTTGACTCCTTGGGCAAGCAAAAATCCAAAAACGTAGGCCATTCTACCATGCTTTCATGTTTTGATGTTTTTCCTCACCATTTTTCCTTCACGTGAGCTCTCTCAGGCATTCAGAACTTCCTGTGTGAAACCATTCACGTTTTTGGTTGTTACCTCTTTTTGGTTGTTACCTCACTTTGCTCAGGCTGAGAAATCGTTTTTGGTGATTATCAGTGGCTGAGTTTCCTTCCCCACGTTTTGGCTGCATTTTTCTCCATTGTTTCCAAGCTGGAAATCGTTTTTCTGGAAATGCCCAGTGAGTGGGAGAGGAGACCCATGATTTTGGGTGTTATCGAGCCCGTTTTGGCCACGATAGGGCCAAAACGTCTCTGGAAATCGTATTGTTGCTAAAGGGCCATTTTTACCCATTCTGGAAATTCGTTTTTGTTGCCAGAACTGCTTTTCATCCAACCCATAAATTGTATTGTGTTGTGGTGCATCTTTTGGCTTTGGCCTGCATTGAATTGGTAGTGGAAATGGGGTCTGAGCCTGCTTGATAAACCTAGTGTGTGTAGGAGCCTCACAGACAGAGCTAGAGGGCTGACTTTCTTCTATGCACCCCCTGAATAGCACTGGAATGGAAGGCATGGCCCGAGGGACTGCATAGCAGAGAAGGGGATGCTTCCTTGTGTTGGGTGTGTGTGGATGTCTTAGAAATCAGGCAAGTTCTGGTGTAGGTGTCCATAGCTCTTGTATTGAGCTCACTAACTTAACAGCCAACCTTTCCAGCTCCCTATTAGCCTGATAAACCCAACTGTGTTTGCTTGGTTGAGTTTGGTGTATCCTTGGCTACGTGTGAGCCTGCTAGTTTCCCCTTATTCCTTGTGGAATCATGCCCAGCTCCGGGGTGGCAGTGTTGCTGAGTGATTGATGAGCACACTGGCCTATGGTTGGGTGGAACGTTGCAGCGACGTAGTTGGTTGCGGGACAAGCTTCTGTTAAAGATAAGTATCTCTTGTGTTTAAATCCTTGCAATTGTGTTTAATTTATAAATATGATGAACATGTCAATGTGTTGAATGAAATGTAAATGCTTCTGTTGTTTGATAGTAATTTATGCATCTATGTATGTTTATTTCAATGCATTTTATATTTTATGTTCATGGGGCTTAGTTTCTTGGATTGTCAGCATTATAGTCGCGTCCTCTCGCTGGTAGAAGGGTGGGGATGTGACACTGTATCTCCAGTATGTGAATACTAAAAGCATCGTCATCTATATCTTCAGTATAGAAATACTGAAAGCATCATCATCTGTATCTTCAGTATAGAAATACTGAATCACCATCATCTGCATCTACAATATGTAAATACTGAAACATCATCTATATCTTCAGTATGGGAATACTGAAACATCAACATTTGTATCTTATCTCGTATGTAGAAATACCGGATTTCTATGTGCTTTGATGGAACATTGGGTTCTCTGTCATCTTTATACAACTCTGGTTATCACATAGAATCACTGTGGTATCCAATAAACTTGACATCACCTTCCGAAGCCATATGGCTTCACAACTAGCAGAGCAAGCTGCTATGTATTTTGCTTCAGTTGTGCTAAGAGCAATACTGGATTGTTTCCTGCTAAACCATAAAATCATAGCAGACCCTAGACAAAAGCATCCACCTGATGTGCTTTTCATGTCTGAGACACTTCCAGCCCAATCTACATTTGTATAGCCATACAATCTGTAATCATGGTTTCCATCATAATATAGACCAAAGTCTATAGTCCCTTTCAGATATCTCATCGCATGTTTTGCAGCTATTAGGTGAACACGTCTAGGTTGAACTAGATACCGATTCAAGGTATTCATAGCAAAACAAATGTCTAGTCTGGTATTTGTTAGATACATCAACGACCCAATAATCTGTTTGTATTGAGTCACATCCAGTAACTCTGACGAGTCATCAGCTAACAACTTCAGGTTGGAATCCATGGGTGTGGCCATGGCTTTACATTCCAACATATCAAATCTTTTCAAAATTACCACTGCATTCTTTCCCTGATTGAGAAAGGTTCCTTCTGAGTTCTGCCATACTTTTAGACTTAGGAAATAATGCATTAGGCCAAGGTCTTTCATCTCAAATTATTCGGCTAGCTTCTTCTTGCATTCTACAATCTGTTTCTCATTCCCTGCAAAAAAATAGATCATCCACATACAGTAATAGTATGCCAGGTTCATCTTCTAGAACCTTGAAGTAAAGGTTAGGGTTAGCTTTACTCTTGGTAAAGCCCAAGCTCGTCAGGAAACTATCTATCCTTCCATACCAAGTTCGAGGAGCTTGCTTCAGGCCATACAGGGCCTTCTTCAACTTGCATACGTGAGTTCGTCTATCTTCAACTTCAAATCCTTGTGGTTGTTCTATGTATACTTCTTCCTCAATCACACCATTCAAGAAGGTTGTCTTTACATCCATCTAGTGTAAGTTCCACTTCATCATGGAAGCAAGTACCATGATAGTTCTGAAGGAAGTGTACCTTGCTTTGTGGAGCAAGTGTCTCTTCATAACTAATTTCCTCTCTCCGAGAGAATCCTCTAGCCACAAATCTTGCCTTCCATTAGCAACATGTTTTGTCTTGCAAGTCCCCTTGGAAGATACCACGCTCTTGCTTTCCGGTTTGGTTACTATATCCCAAACATCATTATGGTATTTTTCCATCATTCTGTTAGGTCATCAACATATCCTAGTCTTCCGCATTCAACCTTGAAGGTTTGAACCCACTTTACTCTTGGTAAAGTCTCGGTCTATCAGGAAGCCATCCATCATGTCGTACCATGTCGAACTTAGAGATCTTCTGTAGTCACTCCCCCTGAAGCGGAGCATCATCTTCCCTCTTCATTCTGTACTGGAGTGACAGGTAGCATTCTTTGCTACTATGTATCTATCTCAGTTTACCAAGATCCCTTTATCTTGAACTTTGTCGAAAAGTTCCTCATGCACCCATTTGTGAGCTTGTTGTCTTCTGTAGGTTTCCATTTTTCAACCTTGTTGCAAAGGTTAAAATATTCATCACTCTAGGTGATCTGTCAAGCTCTTGGATGTGCTTTTCTATGGGTTCCTTCTGATCTTGTACAAAGCATATTCTGCACAGGTGGTTCTCTGCTTGATATATACCTCTACTGGAGAAGTGTCTGGTCAATAGAGTATATCATGCCATAGTCTATTCTTTTTGAGGAAAACCACAAACCTTGCTTTGTATACTTGTTCTTGTAAATCCATATGGAAGACACTACGGACTTCCCTTTAGGTCTCGAAACCATATCGTAGACATCATTCCCCATGATCAACTGTTACTCTTTGATCATAGCTTCTTTCATAGCCGGAAAGGTCAGGATCAATCATGTCACCCAACTGTGTTACACAACTAGAGTGTGTCTGTTACCACCTAAGTTGTACTTAGTGGTTTTTATCAACTAAGCCTGGTGAATCGGACAAAGATGATTTGTTCGGACTTCAGAAGACCTTCGGAAGTGCTTTTGGGAAGTGTTTGTTGTACTATATCACATGTTCATACCCCATAGGGGAGTTGTAATAAAATGTTCTAGCATGATAGTGTCTGTAAAAGACTCGGTCTCTTAGA
>LPNX010305598.1:158098-169457 GCA_001517045.1 Pseudotsuga menziesii
GCTGCGGTTCGTCTGATCAGTCAAGCTGCATCAAAAGCAACGTGAGTGACTAGATTAATTAGTTTTCACCTTCCCTAATCAACCACCATCAGACGAAAATCCAACGCCTCGATCAAACCGTAGATAGTGGCAAAATACCCAAAGGAAGTGGGAACTCCTGGACAGTGACCTTGGGGCCCTGATCTCTGTTACACCTTCGTGTGTATTATGAACATAGTCTCAGAGACTCCATTCAGCCCACACATTCCTTGCAAGTAGCCGTGAAGGTTTATTTTTGGACATACTCGAAGTACCCATCGGGTATATCTGGAGTCTCCCTTCGCCTAATTTAATCCACTCATATTCCATATTAACTTAAAACGAACCAAGAGGAAATTGCAAAACATTCACTCCAAGCACATGCAAGTACATTTGATTATTTGATGACTCCATTTTTAAGGCACTGGTCTTGTGTTTAAATCTCTTGATATATATATATATATATATTGTGTGTCAATATTGTGCTTTATTGTGCTCATTTTTCATCTTGTCATCTATGGTTATGTATGGTTAATTTCAAACTCCTAAGCAACTATCTCAATTTAACATCATCATACTAAAGTAATTTGCCTTAGTAACTTAATAAGGTCTACCCCCCTTGTCTTCGTTAGGAGTTGAGCCTAAACGGAGGAGTCAAGAACAAGGTGACAGCTTTGACTCGAGACTTGCCCCCAAGGACACACCAAGTGGCTTGAAGATTTCTGCCACATCCCCCCCAAGTGTGTGAAAGGCGGCAATAGTGTTCGAGGCCTCTTGGATGTCTTGCCATACTTTTCTTCATCTTGAATTATCTCTCGTAGCTAAGGTCTTCATCTTTCGAGGTGGATCTACCACTCTCTGAAGCTCTTTCTTCTGTCACGGTGTCTTTGACCCTGGGAGCTTCAGATTCATGTTTATTGGAGTGAATCTTGAATTGTCATCACTTGTTCTTCGAAACAACTCTCATCCTTCTTTTCTTGTAGGCGGTTGTACAGGACCTTTCTTACAAGTCAAATGCACCAGTTGCATGGTTAGAACCGTTTTATAGAACATATACATAACAACAAATTCTTATGCATCATGCAACTGTTTAGCCAATACAACATTCATCCATATCTCACAGAAACTTTCTAGATTCCTTCCATCTCTACCATGACATCATTTAGATAGTGCACTAATCCAATATGTCAGCAAGGAGATTTGATTCTAGACAAGTAGCAATGGATAGTTGTATAGCACCATGGGCTACTTACCCATCACATGCATATCAGTAGTATACTGTCATTAATGTAAACATTCTATCATGCATAATACGTAGCATATACAAAAAAGACAATTCAAATACTTATCTTTGTTTGTTTGTCGTCATCTCCTTCTTGATCAGCAGCTTCTTTTTTGACCAGTGAGATTGCTTCAATCTCATGCTTGCTTGAAAGCTTTTCTGGAATGCTACTTTTGGTAGAACTAAGGTTTGACAGAGAAACCCTAATTTTTCAACTGAGGTATCTTTGAGATCTGATTGGATAGAAAGATGCACCTCCTCAAGGAGAGCTGAGCAATATACTCACTTTCCCAAAATTGTGATCAGAATTGCAAAATAACTGATGCCCTAGTTTTCTTCAGTTTCTTCTACAGAATTCCTGAGATTGTTTTTGCGATATCTTCGAAGTTACTGCTTCTCTCTATTTGAAAATTTTTACTGGGGTAGCCTTGCATGTCCTCTTTCCAACATCGCAGGTTAGAGCAGAATTGGTTTCATCAATTGGGACTTATGCACGTTTTCCCAAGGTGACTTATTTCAGCACTGTTCAAAAGAGCGAACTTGTACGGATTGCCACGTGTCATTGGTGCATCTTTTGGGTCTGAAATTTTTACCACAGAAAGTTCAGTCCGTGCCTTTTCTGGAACATCTTGCGAAATTGCATTTGGACCTTTGTAGCTCAAAGATATAGCAATTCTTCCTAGGTCACTTGTTTAAAGCTGAATTTTGGGAGAGGTTGGAACCCTATCTTGGAGGAGTCATATCTCCTAGAATATAGCGAATTTGAGACTAAAACTTTTACACAATGTTCATTAGGAATTTATCTTCAACCTGTGAAAGTTCCGGCTCCTGATCCTTCTCAAATATTGAGATATAGGGAATCTACTAAAACTACTAAATTCAGACTTCTAGGGTTTTCTGGTTCGAGGTCAAATTAGGGTTTGACTTTCCTAGAGTTTTACCCAACCAAAAATTTCGACCTTGGTCTCTAAATTTAGATTTTGAGGCATATAGAAAGCCTATGCTGGGCTCACTCAAAAATTCCACTTCTGTGAAAAGCCCTAAATGCTGCTGCAGTGGTAGGTCAAGAACTGAAAATGCCCGGAATCAAATTCTGCTTCGACAGAAAGATGCGTCCTTCAATGGAGAGTTATCCTAGCCTTCTTTTGCTGATGATATGTGGAGAGAGACCCAAAAAATAAGAAGCCCTAGCTTCAGTAGCTGCACAGTGTCTTCTTGTCGGAGAGGGAGAGAGGGATTTTTCACCTTGTGAAAGTTGTCCTATTCAGGTTTGCTCTGATACCATGTTAAAATTCCATATGCTAAGCTAGATTATCAGCATTTAATTTCAATTTCATAACAAAAGCATATAGAAAGGATCACTGAAGGAAATAGTATCATAAGAACAACACAGGTTTATCCTGTGAAAATCCTAATGGGAAAAACCCAACAAAAGCTTCGTCAATATAGATGCCCCAAAAGATAAAAGGTAAAACCCAAAACTGATCCTCCTCCTTCTCTAGCTACAACTCTTTCTCTCTCTCTCTTATGCGTTACACAAGTGAGTGAGAGTGTGTTCAAATGAGAAGCACCTCACCTCTATTTATATTCTTTCGTTCACTTGACATTTAACCCTGTCATGTAGGCTCGAGTAAACTTAACTCAGTTATGTAGGCTCGAGTAAACATAACTGGGTTAACTTAATATAATAATGTATTCCGGAGGGTACTAATGACTCGACTTACAACGGAGGGGACTTCCTCATGACTCTTAGTAATTCTCCCGATAGGAATCATCGGGGGTACAAGAAAATACAAATGATTCTCCCAAATAGAAACATTGGGGACCAATAAAATATATTTAGAATATTCTTCGAAGTTACAATAATTCAACAAATGGAATTCTTGTGGATGGCTTAACACTATGTCAACCTAATCAGTGAACCAAGGCCCCCATCGACAACCTTTTCAAATATGCCATTAGGGTGGGGCTAACAACAAGAATGGAACTCCGATGTATAGCTTAACACTCTAAACCTCAATAGTGAAAGGTCCTGATGGCAGTTTCCTCAAATAATGATTTTAATATTTGATAACATATTATTTTAATTTTTTGGAGTGGGTAGTGGTCAAGTGGTAAATTAAGTGAGCTCTCTTCATAGAGACTTGCATTCATTTCCCTTCAGAATATGTTGTCATGGCAATGTGGCCAATTGTTATGTTATCCTGTGATATCTCAAAGTTAACTAAGTGTAGGTGGTTTATCTTGTGATATCTTAAGGTTAACTGAGTGTACAGGATTTGGAGGTGTATGATTGTCCTTGTAAGATAGAGTGGAGTACACTCCCAAGATATTTTCTATTAGGTATTAGTCCATGTAGTTGTTGATTCAGTGAAGGTTGGACTGACAGTTTATTGTTGATTAGGGTTTCTTCCATGTGATGTGAATGCCTCTGGTAGGTTTCACTGTGCAAGGCTTTTGTGGACTGGTTTGTTTGGGTTTGTTCTTTTTTGGCATTTCTTCATCCCTCAAGTATAAAGATGAAACAATCAGGTTGAGAAGGGATTTGTATAGTGCCAAGGGGAGCTTGCTGTTGAAGAATTTATTGGCTTACTTTGGTGGTGTAGTTTTTGTTCAAGAATTGTTGTGTATTTTTTAGAAGGGTTCCTTTCATGCCTAGTGTTGCTTTCATTTGGATGAAGGGAGGCCTCTAAGGGACCACCTGGGACTTTACACTAACAACATATATTGAATATACCAATTTTAAGTTAACAGCTTCAATCTATCCAGCAAATGCGGTGAAATAATGGATCTGAATCTGAACAATAAGCTGAACTAAATTAAATACAATATCTTCATTGAGTCAAAAACATTTCATGCATCAAACTGAACTTTTCTGAGTGGAGGTGAACACCCAGATCAGGCCTTAGAACCTGCAGGATGTAATATCCCAAATATTGATATTCTCTAATGTTCTATTGTAGTGTTGACTCACACACTCAATCTTATACAGAAATACAAAATAACTGTGCATGCAAACTTGCCATGCAAAAATGCCCTAAAATGTAGTTGAATTAGGGCTAGGGTTTGCAGAGAGAAATTAACACTTACCATTGATATCCCGACTGATAATGATTCCAGAGATAGCTGCATGCGTAAATATCTGGATAGGTGGGCTAGAAGTGCTCTTTTCCTCCGGTGTTACCGACCAGCTGTACCGTAAGCACCCTCCAGACTGAAGGTGATGCTTTTGTAAGAGGAGAGGTCAGATCAGGCTGAAACTTTGTGGGATTGTCTGTCTGCTGATGCCGGAGAGATGGACTATCACATGCAGAGGTTTGGCTGCCTCTAAGAGCCCTAGCAAATTGATCTGTGGTTCTGCTGCTCACGCCCCCCAAGCTCTCTGTTTGCTGATAGTTGCTCCAAATGAGAAAACTGATGGCTGATAATCCCGGGATGCCGTAGGATGGGCCTGCTGAGAAAGAGGAAGCTAACATGTGGAGGAAAGACTGGGTTTTGGGGTCCCAGCGAATCCTTCTGTGGTTTCCTCGCTACTTCCAGCTACAAAACGTGGGTCTGTCAATAATCCTTTGGAGTGTGCTGGATTTTCGTATATTGAAGTGTACGATGAATGCTTTGGATAAACCTGGATGGTCTATCCCGAAGAGACTAGGGCAGATATCTCACTGTCGAACCCTCGCTAGTTGAAGACGCCGTCTTCAACCGCAACTACCGCGGCTGCACACAGTGCTGCTGCTCAAAAGATCCAAATCAATAATAATCATAGATGTGTTCTTTGGTCCAATAATCCTTCTTAAATAGCTTAGCATGTACTTTTAGGGTTTGCATGTCACTTTTAGGGTTTGTGCTTTACTTTTGCATGTATGCAATTCTAATTTCTCGTTGACTTTTAAGACTGAAGAAATAAGGTCTGCATGCTTCACGTGCTTTATGATAATAACTTTGATGGCCCTCTTTACTATACCGATGCTTGAAGAATTGTCCTAATATGCTCCCGGTATTAAAGGCCCTCGGTCAATTCCCTATTTATAAAAAACAGAACATTACACAGGAACAGTATGAACACTGCTATTGGCCAAAGTTTTAGTCATTGAGACTGCCTATAACAAGATATTCTCTAGAAAACCTCTTCTAGAATGCTTAAGCTTACTCATATAGGATTGAATTAATAAGTTAAATCACTTTATCCCTGTAAATAGCAAGCCTCACTCTATCCTAGGAGTCCTCATCTATCCCTAACAATCCTCATCTATCCCTAACAAACCTTATCTATCCCTAACAAACTTAACAAACTTATCCATTTGCAACAAACTTTTCCAATCCCGGTAACAAAAAAGTAATAAATTGTAGGTTGGACCTTATATCATGTTCTGGCTTGTAAAAAGGATTGTTACTAAATCTCCCCTTTCTGATTTTGCTTCACCTGAAGAAAAATAGAGAGCTGGGTGAGTGAAATGTTTGTCCCTTATATTAAACAGAGTTAGAGGGATATCCAGTCCATGGCTAGAGGAGTTGTATTGTTGAAAGTTCATTCCAATAGTTTCTGTCTAAGTACGTTCATGCATTGTGCATCAGATGTGCTTACATCTTGTTGCACAGTTCCAACACTATGAACTGGTCACAATAGCCAGATTTTGATTGATCTGTAAACTGCTATGGATATTCCACTGGAACAGTTTGTTGTTTGGGCTTTGTATTTGCCACCTTCTATACACCAATTTCCCTACCTTATTACCTTTTTTGCTATGCCCAATGAATCATCTTTGGTCTCATTATCATTCATTATGAGGTAGTTTCATCTAAGGTATTTTATTTGATATGTTGATTCAATGTATTTTGATAAGTATTGGAAGGAAAAGCTGATGCTATGCCCACTAATGAAGATTGTGTGCATGCCAAAGGATAGTGTTCCAAGATTGTTACAGGGATGTTATTTCCAGAATGGAATGGACATGTGTGCTTTACTTTGGTTCTTGAGCTTGTTGTTACTCCAACTTACAAGCTTGTTGTTACTCTGATTTTCTAGCGAGCTGTTACACCAACAAAGGAAAACGCAGAACCAAGCTGTTACACCATGTTGCTTCTCATATCCAATAACGAGCTGTTAATCCAACAACCTAGAATCACAATCCCCTATTTTCTAATCTTAGTCTTTGAAACAAGGTTATCAAAACTGTAAAACTGGCTGGTCCGACTGGTGTTGACCCCTAACCGGTCTGAATCAGATTATTAACCTGGAAATGACTAGTTCCTTATGGAACCAACCTTTTTTGCCAAAATCGGTCGGTTCTGTACGGAACCGTACAAAGGCGGATTTAAGACGTTTTTTTAAATTAAAAAAAACTGTGAATCCGAGGCCTTTGAGCCTGAGTTTGAGCATGATGATCTAGATGATTCCGTTATATGATTAGATTGTGTAGTCTTGATTCTTTACTATCTAGTCTACAGTTATTTTTGACTTTGTAGGCCATTTAGAGCCTTTTTGTTGATGTATTCTGATTCAGATATGGAGTGCACTTAATGCTATTTTGGTTATACACTCTTGCTATATATATGGGAAATTTTGCAAATTTGTGTATAATGGTTTGGATTCAGATGGATGCACATGAATATATATATAATTTTTCAGAATTTGAATATTTTATGTATTTTTGGTGGACCAGTTTTGTAATCTTTTTTTTTCTCGGTTTCGTTTCGGTTTTGGTTTTCGGGGTAGGGTGGTTTGACCATCGATTCGCTTCTGGTAACTTTGCTTTGAAAGATTTGACCGATTTCTAGGTTAGCTTCAGGGTTTAGAATCCGTTTGTCTAGGACTATTGATGAATGTATTATGATGTGTATCTTTCTTTGAATAAGTATTTTGTTGAACAACTTGAGAATTGACAAATTCTCAAGATTTTTCCTGGATCTCGTTCCTATTGTTAGGACTATGGATTGATTAAAGTTGTGAAGGACTATGCAAGAACTATGAAGACTATTTATTTAATGAAAATCTCTAGTTGATTTTATAGTTTGGTGTAAACTTAGTGCTCTGAGATTTCCTTGAAGCAATCTATTCCAAGGGAGGAGGGCCCACTCTTCTGTAACAGGTGCTGAATATTTCATTTTGTTAGCTTAGTTGTGTGTATCAAGAATTAGATTGTTATTACTATTTATTTCCTGTCGTTATTTACTATTGATCCTTTATTGTTTTTGTCATTTCTTAGATCTCAATAGATTGCAATTACTATGTGAATTTGATTCAAGCTTTATGATTGAGTTGTGTGGTTCAGTGAGAACTGATTTCCAATAAGATTTGGTTTATGATTTCTTTTCATGTACTGCACTTCATGATTAGAAACCAATGCTGAAAGGGAACTTGTAGCCTACATATACTTTGCCCAATAGAAATAATCGATGATCCTTGGTTGATAACTAATGACTTGGTAATTTGACTGTTTGTAAAAGAACAATTAAATTCACCAACATTCATCACAATGGATATGACAACTTAGTTCTTTTTATTAGCTCATTTACACTTAATGTTAAATAACTGGAATTTTAAGAAAGATAACTAGAGCAAAGAAATACACAATCCACACAAATAGCACAAGATATATCATGGGAAAACCCACTAAGGGGAAAAACCCAACCAACAATAAGCACCATGCCTTCTCTCTATGTAGTTACCTATGACTCTGAGGCCAGGTTGACCTTTGTAGGATCTCCTATCTCCTTTGTTTTGCTCTAATATCCACTCCTGTGTTGTTGCTCAACTATGGAACAATACAATAACATCAAAAGAATGGAACCCCTTCTTCACCTAATAGGCTGATATTTAACATAGCCCAATAGTTGTCTAGGGTTAATTTTAGGGTTTTTATGTACCTCAACTCCTTATTAGAGTAAGATTTTTGGAATTTCTAGAATGTTCTTGAAATTCCACATGTCACTAGCTCCATATGTGTGAGAAATGAGAGCTGGCATGGAATCCCTTCGGTATCATGGTGGTCAATTGGACAGGTGAACTTGCAGGAGGCATAACTTTTGCATACAGACTATGTTTGAGGCGATTCTTGGACCACTGGAAAGGTCTTGGAGTGTAGAATCCTAGTGAGGGGCATAGCCCAAAATACAAACTTTTGACCCCAAAAAACATTGTTTAGACCCTCAAACAGGCCTTAAAAGGTTTTGGATCTCAAATCTGCAAAATGAGACCTGCCTTAAAAATGGTCCCTATAAGCCAACTCATTCATCTTTTGATCTCGAAAGCATGAAAATAGATGAAAAATTATATATTGATCCATTTCGGATCACACCTCCTTATTTTGGGAGGCTTTTGGTCCCCAAAAACTTTAATTGAATGAGGTGAGAAAATTTTTCCTCTACCTTCTCCTTGGAGTACCATTTAGCCTTTCTCGGGGGTTGTCCTTTCAACCCCACCTTGCAGAGTTTATATTGTCCTGGCTTGGTTGTTTTGGACTTCTTTTGCAAAACTTTGTTTTCTGATAACTCTGCTTGAGCCTTTGGTTCCAAGTCCTCTATAGAAGGTAAGACCTACTTAGGTTCCTAGTCCAACATGGAAGGTTCATAGAGTTTCAATTTTTCCACATTCACTATTGAGTAAACATGCATACATGGGGGTAGATTGAGTCCGTAGGCATGATATACTCCTCCAACACGTCAAAAGGACCATACCATAATGCCTTGATCTTTTTACTAGGACTTTGTAGTCTTACCTTATTTAAGTGCAACCATACTTTGTCTCACACCTTGAATGTTTTCTCAACCCTATGTTGGTCATGCCTTGCCTTGTACTATTCTTGTGACTTCTTTAATGTCTCCAATACTTGTAATTATATTTTCTTGATCTTATTAATGATTTTTTTCAGCTCTTAATGCTTAACCGGTAGTGTCTTCCCTCAATCCCCCTTGCCATTTGTTGTTCGCCAATTGCACACCAACAACAGAAATCTAATGAAAGCTGTCTCCTCACTTAAGAAAGTGGGAGAGGTGTGACCTTGGGGGCAAGCACAGAGCTAGGCACTGTCACCTACTCCTAACTCCTCCGTTTAGACTAACTCCTAACGAAGCTAAGGGGGGTAGTCCCTACAAAAGAGTTCTCTAAGGCTCTTCAAAGTTGTTAAAGTGTTTTTAATGGTTATGGATGCGGATGGGTGTTGCTTAGGAGTTATTGTAATTAAAAGTGCTTATTTATTATGAGTTCGACACATAAAACAAAGCAATCCACGTTGCTAACAAGAGATTAAAAGATAAGAAATAATTCAAGACTTCATAAATATGCATTCACAAATAGAAATTACAGAGGCCAAAGACAATTGATCCCAATATAACAATTATGTGGATTAAAAGACCAGTGCCTTATGGAGTCAAAATACTGAAAATGCGTAAAGGAATTAACAGCAAGTTTTGAAATAAAACTATTGAATATTAGGTTGTGCAAGTGCTCTTGGTATATTTTTAAGGATTTTAAGTGATCTTGCTTATGGTGTCTGGAAATACTAACCGGAAATACCTTCAGTGGCTCCATTCGAAGACATGACGGACTGTCTGGAATCACAGCTAGGTGTTCAATAACTTAACCAACTGTGTCCAGATTGGGTTGCCCGGTGCCCACACTTGGAATTTGTCCACTACGTGAGTATTTTATCGAGACAACGGCGGTGCGTTGGTTATGGGGTAAAATTTTAATTAAATTGTTATTGCGGTTTTAGCAAGTCCGTTCACTGTTCTGAGTATGAGCCCAACTCGAAAGTCGGCAGAGCATACTAGGTGAAGGTTATCAACGAAGTAAGTTAATTAGAGGGGTGTGTGTTGAAATTTTTATTAAGTTAATTAATTAAACTCTCCGACAGAGAGCGCTCTTGACCTTGTCTTATGGCAGAGGTTCAAGAGTCTTATCTAATCTAGATGCCTAATGCAAGGATTATGTAAGACTAATGATGCTCTCCGATAGAGAGTGCTCTTGACTTGTGTTTCTGCAAGTTCAAGAGTCTTACTTATTGATTAATTAAATTAGAGAACAATATGATGTGTGAAAGTAAAGCAAAGATAGTAAAAAAAACTCTCCGACAGAGAGCACTTTTGATCCACCTTATGGTGAGATTCAAGAGATTTTGGTTCCTTATAAGATTGACAATTATATAGAAAGATACCAAAATGCAACAATCCAATCTAGCAATTAGTGATTATAATAAAAGAACAACTAGCAATTAGTGGAAATAAAAACTAAGTACTCTACTCTTAAGTTAAAACTATGCTAAGAAACATGAAAAAAGAAAACAAGACATACTTCCCCCAAATAGGGGAAGTAAAAAAAAGATGGGAGGCTTGCTCCCAATCAGCCTTTTTATTAATTTCTTTTACAATGATTTATTATGCTCAGCCTCTTCTTGAATGAGCAGATGGTGAGAAAGGGAAGAAAGATGAGGGAGATATTTTAGTCTTTTTCTCTTGCTTGCTTTCTTGTTTGTTTGTAGACTTTGGGTTCTCCTTCACCTGCCTGAAACTAAGAGCTCTAAACACAAACTTGTTGTGATGTTAGTTTATAAAACATAAATTGAAACTAGATCTACAAATTAAGTGACAAAAAACTAGTCAAACTTTACCAAAAAGGAAGAAGAAAAAGAGGAGTAAAAAAAGAAGCTAAGGAAAGAGAAGTGAAAGAGTGGTGAAGAGAGGACAAAAAGGAGGTCAAAGAAGGTTGGAAACAAAGGCAAAAAGAGGGCTGCAAACTGAAGAAAGAGGGCTGCAAAAAGTGATGAAGAGGGTTGAAAATATGGCCCAAAAGGTGGCCGCAAAAAAGGATTAAAAGAGGGCTGCAAAAGGTGACGAAAGAGGACAAAAGAGGGCTGTCCAAAAGGTAAAAAAGATGGCAAAAGTGGACGGCGAGGGATGGGAAGAAGTGACTGCAATAAAAAGACAAATAAGACTGCAAATTACAAACAGGACAGCCAACCAGGGCATAAGGCTTGGTGAATGAATGTTCACTTTAGCCCAAACCTTGCCCTAACCCAAGAATGTGAAGATTTCATAAATTTTAAAGGATGAATAATAATG
>LPNX010305598.1:174908-185746 GCA_001517045.1 Pseudotsuga menziesii
ACTAACCGGAAATACCTTCAGTGGTTCCGTTCGAAGACATGACAGACCTGTCTGGAATCACAGCTAGGTGTTCAATAACTTAACCAACTGTGTCTAGATTGGGTTGCCCGGCGCCCACACTTGGAATTTGCCCACTACCTGAGTATTTTATCGAGACAAGGCTGGTGCGTTGCTTATGGGGTAAAATTTTAATTAAATTGTTATTGCGGTTTTAGCAAGTCTGTTCACCGTTCTGAGTACAAGCCCAACTCAAAAGTCGACAGAGCATACTAGGTGAAGGTTTATCAACGAAGTAAGTTAATTAGAGGGGTGTGTGTTGAAAGTTTTATTAAGTTAATTAATTAAACTCTCCGACAGAGAGCGCTCTTGATCTTGTCTTATGACAGAGGTTCAAGAGTCTTATTTAATCTAGATGCCTGATGCAAGGATTATGCAAGACTAATGATGCTCTCCGATAGAGAGTGCTCTTGACTTGTGTTTCTGCAAGTTCAAGAGTCTTACTTGTTGATTAATTAAATTAGAGAACAATATGATGTGTGAAAGTAAAGCAAAGGTAGTTAAATAAACTCTCCGACAGAGAGCACTCTTGATCCACCTTATGGTGAGATTCAAGAGATTTTGGTTCCTTTTAAGATTGACAATTATATAGAAAGATACCAAAATGTAACAATCCAATCTAGCAATTAGTGATTATAATAAAAGAACAACTAGCAATTAGTGGAAATATAAACTAAGTACTCTACTCTTAAGTTAAAACTATGCTAAGAAACATGAAAAAAGAAAACAAGACACACTTCCCCCAAATAGGGGAAGTAAAAAAAAGATGGGAGGCTTGCTCCCAATCAGCCTTTTTATTAATTTCTTTTACAATGATTTATTATGCTCAGCCTCTTCTTGAATGAACAGATGGTGAGAAAGGGAAGAAAGATGAGTGAGATATTTTAGTCTTTTGCTCTTGCTTGCTTCCTTGTTTGTTTGTAGCCTTTGGGCTCTCCTTCACCTGCCTGAAACTAAGAGCTCTAAACACAAACTTGTTGTGATGTTAGTTTATAAAACATAAATTGAAACTAGATCTACAAATTAAGTGACAAAAAACTAGTCAAACTTTACCAAAAAGGAAGAAGAAAAAGAGGAGTAAAAAAAGAAGCTAAGGAAAGAGAAGTGAAAGAGGGGTGAAGAGAGGACAAAAAGGAGGTCAAAGAAGGCTGGAAACAAAGGCAAAAAGAGAGCTCCAAACTGAAGAAAGAGGGCTACAAAAAGTGATGAAGAGGGCTGAAAATAAGGCCCAAAATGTGACGAAAGAGGACAAAAGAGGGCTGTCGAAAAGGTAAAAAAGAGGGCAAAAGTGGACAGCGAGGGATGGGAAGAAGTGGCTGCAATAAAAAGACAAATAAGGCTGCAAATTACAAACAGAATAGCCAACCGAGGCATAAGGCTTGGTGAATGAATGTTCACTTTAGCTCAAACCTTGCCTTAACCCAAGAATGTGAAGATTTCATAAATTTTAAAGGATGAATAATAATGAAGATAAACACTCAAACCTGTGACTTTTTGATGATGCTTGGATTCCTTAAAGTTTGAAAATTTCGGAAGTTTCCTTGGCTTCAAGAGGAGAGGATGCACCTGAGCTCAAACTCCTCAAACTCCTACTTGATTTGATGAGTTAATCTGCACAAATTCAACTCAACACTTGCAAAAAGGATGGATTAGATCATGTATGTTTTATCAATTAAAATGTAAAGAGCATATCATATAACTGAATAATCAATGCTACTTTCAATTCCTAAGAGAAAAATCATAAAAGATTAAATTGAAACTTTAAATAATCAATCTTACGTGCTTATAGAAGCCTTCTAAAGCATGAACTATTATCCAACCTAAGCATGAAAAGAAATAATTTGAAACATTATCACCTCATTCGCCAAGTATTCATCCACATTTAACAAACCATATATGCCTCCAAAGCCTTAAAATTTTATTCAACGGTTGCAAAAGCAACAAGCATTACAGAGTTTGGACGGAGTTTCTCTACACAAAAATCCATCTGAGTAGAGCTAAAGGAGCCTCTATTTATACAATGAGAGAGTGCTAAAACCCTAAAACTGAATCACATAACCTGACCGGCTTGGTCACATAACTTGAGAGCCCAAACCTAAAATGAAGAGGTGGGAGTGAGGGGAGGCCTCCACCTAGGCAAGGCGCCCCCACTCCAACCCTAACTACTGCAAACAAGGCCTCACTAAGCCCACACGTGTGATGACGCCCCTGATGAGGAGAGAGGGCATGAGCAAGAGAGAGGGGTGTGATCCAGCTAAGGGAGGCGTGAGCTAGGTAAGGTGGAGCTGCTGCTAGGTCTGGAGGAGCCTACTGCTGTCAGATCATAATGTTATCACTAGTTCTTGCCTCGATCAAATCATCAAACCAACGAGTGCTCTCCATCTCATCAAATTCGAGAGTTTAGCTGGAGATGACAAACCTGTTAACTGAATATAAATTTACTGCTCACTGAATGTTGACTGAAGCTGAGTTATGATAACTCCAATCATCATAAATGCCCATTGAGATGTCATTTAGCCTTTTATTTCGTTGAATTTGGATTAATTTGGAGAGTTTTAATTTTCTCAAAAATGATCATTTTTTAATAAAACTCCATTTTTTCCTCGAAAATAAATTTTTTGAGAAAATGGGCGTTATGTGTCTGATTGATGATTTGAAAGTTGGATCTGACTAGCTGGCTGAACAAAAATGATTTTTGGCTTAAGGTTAGAGCCTTCAATTATTGAATTCGCGGTCCGGATGACAGACTTATTACAAACGGGATTTTTCCATTTAATTTATGGAAAAATTAATTAAAAAACTTAGGGAAATAATTAAAAAATTAAAAAAAAAAAATTTTAACCCGTTCGAAAAAAAAAATTTGAAATTTTTTTAAAGGTACCATTGAATTAGGACAAGTCCATGCTTTATTCTAACAATGCCTAGTAGGTTTATAACACTCAGTTAGGCTCTAATAACCCCCCAAGGCCTAGAATTCAAAATCGGGCATTCCAGCTTTGGAGGAAGCGGGAGAAAACCTTGTCAATGCTTGGCTATAGGCAAAGTATAATTGTCAAGGGCAAAAAAATCTCTGGAATACCTTAGTTGAGATTCTACGTCTCAGGAGACCGAACCACTCAAAAATACCCTACTAGCACATTTTATTACAAACCCCGCGGGGCTATGGTCAAAATTATTCAAATGAAAAACTGGCTAGCCAATATTGGCTAGACATGAAGACGGATCAACTGATACACTGGAATCAAACATTGGACATGTTTGTCAACCGGTGGCTCCTCAGGTAACCCAACTAAGTGCAAAATTAGTGGATAACATTTGGCTCCAACTGTGGGACGTGTGCTCGATCTAATCTCTTACGCAAGGAGAGCATACGAGAACACCAGAATCTCTGGTTTCCATATCCTGTAAGAACATCTCAACTTGACAAGAAAACCCTTAGTAGCACAAGTTTTATGAAAAATGGCCAATGATCCAAAAGTTGCTTTATTCAAAGAAATGACAAGACTTTATTGAAAAATTTATTTATTCCTAAGTACATAAAGAAAAATGCTAAGATAAATGCTCACTTTAAGGAGCCTATTTTCCTACTCTAAGCATGATACAAAAAAGGTTAGATGTAATCATAAATCCCTTGTAGCCACCTAAGCATTTTATTAATATAAAAAGGTTTTGCCTTGTCTTCGGTTACCAGCTAAAGTAAGGACAAAATTTCTAGTAAATGCAAACCTGCGTGATGATCCAGAATGGGCAGGATGGATGGGGAATCATAGGCATGAATAATGTCGTCAAACTTCTTCCCAAACTGGTAGATGCTCGCGTAGGCTGCTTTTATCCATGACTGGATAGCGCTGATATACAAATCGAGATAATGCGGCAGGTCGACTACTCCATCATGTTGATCATCAAGGCTTATCAAATAATAACTCGTTGTATAAGCCCCAAGCTGCTCCAAAACATAAGGAACATCTATAGGTGAAGACGATGGCTGAGAAAAAAATTCAACTAGTTGTATCCCATATGATTCATCACTGCACTGCTTTTTCAAATCCTTATTACCGATACTCGGACACAATTCTAACTGATCATATGAAAACTCTGACTGCTCTTCCTTACAACTTTCATAAGTCTCAGAATAACAACTCTCCTTGCTGGACATATCATAGGTGAGATTCTCAAAAATATTTTCAAAGGTATCATAGGTTGGATTTTCAATAAAAGTCCAATAGTCATTATCACCATCTATGTCGAATACGAGAGATGCCTCATCACTGGTATCAAGTCCCTATCTACACTTCTCATTTTGCTCAAAACAATCTTCTTCAAAAAAATGGGTTTCAAAGATATCACATAGGACCCAACTTTCCAAATATTTGTCATCCGGTGAAGAGCATGGAGGAATCTCATCATATGAAACTTCTAAGATTGGATTTTCAATTAAAGTCTCGTAGTTGTCATCCATCTCAAAAGAAAATGATTTTTCGTCACTTGTTTCACATCCCTGGCTATATCCCTCATGATCGTAGCCATCTTCATCAGAAAAAAGGTCACAAGGTAGTAAACCTTCCAAACTATCATCATTATGCTCATTTGTAGGATTAGTACCAAAGTTTTTAGTGAGGTTATCCAATTGTTGACTATAATCTTCGACTTGACCCCGGGTTTCTGTGGTGATAGGATGAAGTTGTCCAACTGCGTTAATGTATTCAGGCTCTCTTGAATATTGTTTTGTCTCTCTCCAACTTTCTCTGGAAATATCATGCATGTCATCTACACAGTTTATGTACTCAGGCTTGCTTGATGATGCTTTAGGACCACAATCCTCTGGAAAACCATGCTCCTGAACATAGCATGCATAATAACAAGAAGATTCTTCATGAAGGTCTTTACATGCCCTACAAAATGGCTTATACTGCTCAACCACGTTAGCAGCCTCTAGCTGATAAAGTGGCCTCTGCTCATGGTTGGGAGGCTTTATTTGCTAAGTTGGCTTGGCAGGAAAGGTTCTAGGAGCAGGTTGAGTTTGAGTTCTTTCCATCGTTATCACCCTATTTTGAATCTTCTTCAACTGTGCTAAGTGTTTATGTTCTGCTTCCTCCATATTTTTCTTCATCTCCCTTTTCATTTCAATCATCTGTTTTTCATAGGCATCCTTCATAGCTGATAAAAGATCCTTGTCTTTAGGTTCACTAATTTTCATAGGAGTTGAAGACCTTGAATAACCTTGGAGGTTAGATTCACCAGATGATTGCATGTTCAAATCAATTTTAATTGCCATTTCCTGAGCTTGGAGCAAGTTAGCAGGCTCCTTGTCTCTGATATGGTATTGCATTTTGCCACTAAGTGCCTCAATGTAATAGACCATAATGGTTGGTGCAGTTGGGGCATAATCAGTAGGGATGGATTTTGATAATTCAGTGAACCTAGTATTGAACTCATCCATTGTTTCCATATCCTTCTTTTTTATGTTGGTTAGGGACGCAAATTGATGTCAAGGTTCTTTCTTTTCACGGAACTTGTTGGTGAAAGAGGTTTTGAAAGTAGCTAGAGTGTCAAAAGCATTATCTGGAAAATTGTTATACCAGTCGCCGACCTTTCCATCCAAAGATAGAGCAAATAACTTCATGTATACGTCATCATGTTGGTTAACAAGATCACTGACATAAGCATTGATGCACCTAGAAAAGTTCTTGAGGTGCATAGCGGAGGTAGTGGCATCAATGCCTGTATACATCGGAAGCTTCTCGACAGCTTTGTCTGGAAGACGGTGGGGTTGACCTGCTATCTGAGAAAAGTAAAGTTGAGTAAAATACTCACCCATTATGTCGAAAACAGAGGTATTAGTGTTTTCTGGAAATAAAAGGTGGATGTCTGAAACAGACTCAGATCCAAGTTCTGCAAGGATCCTACGAGAAGCTAGTTTGTTCAGTCTCCTCCTATAGAATTTTTCAGGGTTAGGGATGAAATCAAACAAACCTTCAGAGTTTCTTCTAGTAGAATACCTTGAGGTGTTAACTGACAGTGGAGTCGCCAAGTGGACTTAAGTCTAATTTCAGAGAGTGATTGGACTAAAAATCTACCAAAAAGGGAAAAAAGGTAAAAAGCTAAAAGAAACAAAGGTTGTCCAAGAACAAAAAGATGTTGTCCGCCGATTGCACACCAACAGCAGAAATCTAATGAAAGCTGTCTCCTCACTTGAGAAAGTGGGAGAGGTGTGACCTTGGGGGCAAGCACAGAGCTAGGTACTGTCACCTACTCTTAACTCCTTTGTTTAGGCTAACTCCTAACGAAGCCAAGGGCGGTAGTCCCTACAAAAGAGTTCTCTAAGGCTCTTTAAAGTTGTTAAAGTGTTTTTAATGGTTATGGATGCGGATGGGTGTTGCTTAGGAGTTATTGTAATTAAAAATGCTTATTTATTATGAGTTCGACACATAAAACAAAGCAATCCATGTTGCTAACAAGAGATTAAAAGATAAGAAATAATTCAAGACTTCATAAATATGCATTCAAAGATAGAAATTACAGAGGCCAAAGACAATTGATCCCAATATAACAATTGTGCGGATTAAAAGACCAGTGCCTTATTGAGTCAAAATACTGAAAATGCGTAAAGGAATTAACAGCAAGTCTTGAAATAAAACTATTGGATATTAGGTTGTGCAAGTGCTCTTGGTATATTTTTAAGGATTTTAAGTGATCTTGGTTATGGTGTTTGGAAATCCTAACTGGAAATACCTTAAGTGGCTTTGTTCGAAGACATGACGGACCTTTCTGGAATCACAGCTAGGTGTTCAATAACTTAACCCACTGTGTCCAGATTGGGTTGCCTGACGCCCACACTTGGAATTTTCCCACTACGTAAGTATTTTATCGAGACAACGCCGGTGCGTTGTTTATGGGGTAAAATTTTAATTAAATTGTTATTGCGGTTTTAGCAAGTCCGTTCACCGTTCTGAGTACGAGCCCAACTCGAAAGTCGGCAGAGCATACTAGGTGAAGGTTATCAACGAAGTAAGTTAATTAGAGGGGTGTGTGTTGAAAGTTTTATTAAGTTAATTAATTAAACTCTCCGATAGAGAGCGCTCTTGACCTTGTCTTATGACAGAGGTTCAAGAGTCTTATCTAATCTAGATGCCTAATGCAAGGATTATGCAACACTAATGATGCTCTCCGATAGAGAGTGCTCTTGACTTGTGTTTCTGCAAGTTTAAGAGTCTTACTTATTGATTAATTAAATTAGAGAACAATATGATGTGTGAAAGTAAAGCAAAGATAGTTAAACAAACTCTCCGATAGAGAGCACTCTTGATCCACCTTATGGTGAGATTCAAGAGATTTTGGTTCCTTTTAAGATTGACAATTATATAGAAAGATACCAAAATGCAACAATCCAATCTAGCAATTAGTGATTATAATAAAATAACAACTAGCAATTAGTGGAAATATAAACTAAGTACTCTACTCTTAAGTTAAAACTATGCTAAGAAACATGAAAAAAGAAAACAAGTCACACTTCCCCCAAATAGGGGAAGTAAAAAAAAGATGGGAGGCTTGCTCCCAATCAGCCTTTTTATTAATTTATTTTACAATGATTTATTATGCTTAGCCTCTTCTTGAATGAGCAGATGGTGAGAAAGGGAAGAAAGATGAGGGAGATATTTTAGTCTTTTGCTCTTGCTTGCTTCCTTGTTTGTTTGTAGCCTTTGGGCTTTCCTTCACCTGCTTGAAACTAAGAGCTCTAAACACAAACTTATTGTGATGTTAGTTTATAAAACATAAATTGAAACTAGATCTACAAATTAAGTGACAAAAAACTACTCAAACTTTACCAAAAAGGAAGAAGAAAAAGGAGAGTAAAAAAAGAAGCCTAGGAAAGAGAAGTGAAAGAGCGGTGAAGAGAGGACAAAAATGAGGTCAAAGAAGGCTGGAAACAAAGGCAAAAAGAGGGCTGCAAACTGAAGAAAGAAGGCTTCAAAAAGTGATGAAGAGGGCTGAAAATAAGGCCCAAAAGGTGGCCGCAAAAGAAGACTAAAAGAGGGCTGCAAAAGGTGACGAAAGAGGACAAAAGAGGGCTGTCGAAAAGGTAAAAAAGAGGGCAAAAGTGGACAGCAAGGGATGGGAAAAAGTGGCTGCAATAAAAAGACAAATAAGGCTGCAAATTACAAATAGGACAGCTAACCGGGGCATAAGGCTTGGTGAATGAATGTTCACTTTAGCCCAAACCTTGCCCTAACCCAAGAATGTGAAGATTTCATAAATTTTAAAGGATGAATAATAATGAAGATAAACACTCAAACCTGTGACTTTTTGATGATGCTTGGATTCCTTGAAGTTTGAAAATTTCGGAAGTTTCCTTGGCTTCAAGAGGAGAGGATGCACCTGAGCTCAAACTCCTACTTGATTTGATGAGATAATCAGCACAAATTCAACTCAACACTTGCAAAAAGGATGGATTAGATCATGTATGTTTTATCAATTAAAATGTAAAGAGCATATCATATAACTGAATAATCAATGCTATTTTCAATTCCTAAGAGCAAAATCATAAAAGATTAATTTGAAACTTCAAATAATCAATCTTATGTGCTTATAGAAGCCTTCTAAAGCATAAACTATTATCCAACCTAAGCATGAAAAGAAAGAATTTGAAACATTATCACCTCATTCGCAAAGTATTCATCCACATTTAACAAACCAGCCTCCAAAGCCTTAAAATTTTATTCCACGGTTGCAAAAGCAACAAGCATTACAGAGTTTGGACAGAGTTTTTCTACACAAAAATCCATTCGAGTAGAGCTAAAGAAGCCTCTATTTATACAATGAGAGAGTGCTAAAACCCTAAAACCAAATCACATAACCTGACCAACTTGGTCACATAACCTGAGAGCCCAAACCTAAAATGAAGAGCTGGGAGTGAGGGGAGGCCTCCACCTAGGCAAGGCGCCCCCACTGCAACCCTAACTATTGCAAACAAGGCCTCATTGAGCCCACACGTGTGATGACGCCCCTGATGAGGAGAGAGGGCGTGAGGAAGAGAGAGGGGCATGATCCAGCTAAGGGAGGCGTGAGCTAGGTAAGGTGGAGCTGCTGCCAGGTCTAGAGGAGCCTACTGCTGTCAGATCATAATGTTATCACTAGTTCCTGTGTCGATCAAATCATCAAACCAATGAGTGCTCTCCATCTCATCAAATTCGGGAGTTTAGTTGGAGATGACAAACCCGTTAACTGAATATAAATTTATTGCTCACTGAATGCTGACTGAAGCTGAGTTATGATAACTCCAATCATCATAAATGCCCATTGAGATGTCATTTAGCCTTTTATTTCGCTGAATTTGGAGAGTTTTAATTTTCTCCAAAATAATCATTTTTTAATAAAAACTCCATTTTTTCCTTGAAAATGACTTTTTTGAGAAAATGGGTGTTATGTGTCCGATTGATGATCTGAAAGTTGGATTTGACTGGTTGGCTGATGAAGAATGATTTTTGGCTTAAGGTAAATGCCTTCAATCACTGAATTCGGGGTTCGGATGACGGACTTATTACAAACGGGATTTTTCCATTTAATTTATGGAAAAATTAATTAAAAAACTTGGGGAAATAATTAAAAAAATTAAAAATTAAAAAAAATAATTTTTAACTCGTTCGAAAAAAAAAAATTGAAATTTTTTTAAAGGTCCCATTGACTTAGGACAAGACCATGCTCTACTCTAACAATGCCTAGTAGGTTTATAACACTCAGTTGGGCTCTAATAACCCCCCAAGGCCCAGAATTCAAAATTGGGCATTCTAGCTTTGGAGGAAGCGAGAGAAAACCTCGTCAATTATACTCGGCTATAGACAAAGCATAATTGTCAAGGGCAAAAAACTCCCTGGAATACCTTAGTTGAGATTCTACGTCTCAGGAGATCGAACCACTCAAAAATACCCTACTAGCACATTTTATGACAAACCCCGTGGGGCCATGGTCAAAATTATTCAAATGAAAACCTGGCTAGCCAATATTGGCTAGACATGAAGACGGATCAACTGATACACTGGAATCAAATATTGGACATGTTTGTCAACTGGCGGCTCCTCAGGTAACCCAACTAAGCGCAAAATTATTGGATAACACCATCCATAAACAACATCTAGAGGTGAAAGCGGTAAGTATCCAAAACTAGTTTCAAAAGGGGACTTCCCAATGGAAGTGTGGATTTATCTACTATAAGAGTGGATGTAGATCACATTTTCATTCTGTGTTGCAGGAAACACCATTCCCCCCCACTTCTCCAGGCCGTTTCCTATTGAAAACACCGAAATGTGTACCGTATAACATTGAAACCAATGTTGCACGACTCGGACTCGGCTGGCATGTGACTCGTCGACTCGGGAAAGACTCGGGAAGGACTCGGGACAAACTCGGCAAGACTTGACAAATAGGAAAAAACTTAAAATATAGTAAATTTTGGTAAATTATAATTCATTTATATATTATCCTTCAATTATATTTTAATTTTTATAATGCATCCTCATATATATATATATAATCCTTCAAATATATTTTAATTTTTATAATGCATTCTTATAAGTTATTATATACTTTACTTTTACTCAAATATATATGCATTATATACAATCTTTAGGATTATATTCAAATATATATGCATTATATAATGCATATAATGCATATATATTTGAATATAATCCTAAAGATTGTATATAATGCATATATATTTGAGTAAAAGTAAAGTATATAATATATTATAACATATATAGATTTTAACCTATATTATATAATAT
>LPNX010305598.1:185834-198537 GCA_001517045.1 Pseudotsuga menziesii
TTGGTAGTTATCCTTTAACTAAAAAGACAAAACGGAGGGCAACAAAGACAAGAAGCCGCATAGTGGCCATCGATAAGAAGCCGCGTGACTACCAGAATGCAAATGAGTCATTTGAAATGACAATGCCGATAAGATGACACCCGTAAGGAAACCGGCGCTCGTAAGGAAACCGTTGACAGGTCACCCGGTGGGAAACTGTGTGACTGCGATTGGATAAAGGCTTTACCACAGGGTCCATGAATTTGTGTTGTGTTCTGATGCAAAGTTGGATAATCAACGGTTGAAGGATATAATTGATAGTGCAATATCTGCAGGTGTGATTTCTTGTAAATCTTAAAATACGAGAAGTCTCGTTCCGGCTGCTGCTGTTTATAAATCACCACCAGATTAAAGAGTAGTCTAAACCCTCTGCTTCACAAATCCATCCGACGGCGAAGGTTCAATTCTAGCAACGTGAAAGACGAGTTTCGAATCGAACCTGATTCCCGTGATGCTGAAATCATAATTTATCCCGCATTGAAATTCAAGGCAAGGAAAAAAGATTCGTAGAGGTTCCAACGAGATTTGAACTCGGGTTACTGGATTCAGAGTACAATGTCCTCACCACTAGACCATGGAACCACACATGATATCAAGAAGAAACTGTGTGACTGCGAGTATGTGCCGAGTCATGGGCGAGTTCGGTCGAGTAAGTGTCCAATTTGGGCGAGTCTCTCGAGTTCTACGATTATTGTTGAGTTGGCGAGTTTGCCGACGAGTATGGGCCGGTTACTTGTTTTCGGGTTTGACTCGGGCAGACTCGCGAGTACCCGCGAGTCTTGGCCGAGTCATGCTTCACTGATTGAAACACATTTCTACACAGACGAGCACGTTTCCTAAAAGTGACATTCTCCCAATCTTCATTTTCTATCCTCTTACTTAAATTTTTGACATTACCATTAATTGTTTCAGGATGTTTGAGAGTGGTTCCAACTTCATTGGACTTCATATGCAAAAAGTAGAATTTTACATCCCGTTCAAAATTAAGTATACTTAAGAGTTTCCAGGATTTCAGGATTACAAAGTTTCCATCAGTTTCTATCATGTATGAGGGTATGTAATTGACTTTTAATCAAGCACATCAACCCTTGTATGTACCTTGATGTTGGTGGTGTTGATTGTTGAACTCTTCTGTCATGACCTTAATATAAATGTACTCTTCACTTAAGCAAAATCACTTATTAAGCATGGGAATCTTTTTCTACCTTATTTTAATGATTGAATTAGGAAGTTTCATCAAAATAGTAGGGTGTTGAGTCATTTATTAATGTCTTTGGAGGATCAACTTTGAGTTTTGAGTTAGAAGCAAGGGTTAGAGCCTAGAGGAGGGAGGCATAGGGTACTATTGATGAATAGGATCCCAATATAGGCAATGATTCGTCAACATGTATGATTCATGTTTCACATTCATTTTTTTAAATCTCCTTGCTTACACACACACACACACACACACACACACACACACACACATATATATATCGTGTTTTCCTGTTTCCAAAATTTTGGGGGGTCACGTTTCCAACGCGTCCCTATTTTGTAAAATCATCCCTGTTTTCCAGTTTAGTGCAACTTATTTTTCATCCCAAGTCTTTGGATGCTTTTGATTGTAACCCCTCAAAAGTTGTAACATACTAACAAATCCCTGTTGACTACTTCTGTTTGTCCATCTGTCTGTGGATTGAATGATGTAGATCTCTTCAACTTAGTGTGCATCTTCTTTCAGATTGTCGTCCAAAAGGAACTCAGAAATCTAATATCCTTGTTTGAGATGATGCTCCTTGGTATCCCAAATGCACTCATTCTTTCTCATAGAACATGTTTGTAGCTTCTTGTCCTTTGATGGTATTTTTACAAGGCATAAAAATGCACAACTTGTTGAATGTGTCAACTACCACAAATAAATGGTCATGTCCATTCCTAATGGTTGGTAGACCACCCACAAAATCCATTGATATGCTCTCCCGTGGTCTCGTAGGAACATGTAAGGGATGGTACAGAACTTGCTTCCTATAGTTGGGCTTGGTTGTACAACACAGTATGCATCCTCAAACAAATCGAGCTACATCTTCTTGCATTCTAGGCCAATAAACATACCTTTGTACGTTTGCAACTGTCTTCCCAATGTCGAATTTCCTTGCAATTTTGGAGGCGTGAGCCTCTCTCATGAGTTGCATTCTCTTACCTTTAGGAACACAAAACTTGCCCAACTTATAGAGTAGCCCATCTCGGAGATGATAGTTAGCCTTGCTGTCACCTTCTATGTAGAGTTGGCCTTGTAGTTGCTGAAATACCTTCCTCATCTTTTGTCTATTCCGCCTTGTATGCATCATGGGTGAAAGGCTCCATATGCATAAGAGTACCCAAAGATGTTATATTTGCTGTAGCTGGCCTTGAGAGAATGTTTGTTAGCTTGTTTGTGCTGCCCTTCTTATATTTGATGATTAGATTTAATTGTTGTAAAAATCCCATCCACTTGTAGTGTCGTTTGTTGGATCTTACTCTAGGCTTGCAAATACTATATCTGTTGGTGTTCAGTGTTAATGATGGTCTCCTTTCCCATCAGATAATGCTTCCTTTTCTTAACAGCTTGAACCAAGGCATAGATTCCCTTATCATATGTAGGTTAGTTCAGGACTCTACCATGGAGCATTTCAAAATGATAGCGTATTGGGCTCCCTCCTTGCATCAAAATCGCTCCCATACATACCTACTTGCGTCTGTCTCCAATTCGAAAGGCTTTTGCAAGTTAGAAAATGCGAGAATCGGTGCTTGACTGATCTTTTGCTTGAGCTCTTCAAAGGATTTTTGTTGATTCTTTCCCCACTGGAATCCCTTGTTGTTGGATTTTATTGAATGGAGAGGTGCATCCACAGCGGAAAAGGAATCTATGAACTTTAGAAGGTATTGTGTTTCCCCCCAAAATCTCTTTACTTCAGTGACATTTGTAGGAGTAGGCCACTTAGTGATGGCCTCCTTCTTCACAGGATTAATCTTGTGTTCTCCTCCACTAATCACATACTCTAAATACACCAAGGACTGTTGAGCAAATTCACATTTCTTAAGGTTTGCTAGCAATTGATGTTTTTTCAAGATCTACAACAACTATGTGAGATGTGAGATATTCTCTTCCTAGGTGGCACTATAAACCAATATATCATCTAAATAAACTATCAGAAATGAATCTATTAAAGGGCGCAATACATCATTCATCAAACGCATAAATGTAGTTGGCTCATTACATAAACCAAACGACATTACTAACCATTAAATTAGGCCTTGTCTAGTCTTGAAGGAAGTATTCTAGATGTCTTCTTCCTTCACTCGTACTTGGTGGTATTCTGATTTGAGATCCAACTTGGAGAATTACTTGGCATGTTGCAATTGATCTAGCAAACCATTAATCCTAGGAAGAGGTTATCAATTATTCAGGTGATTTTATTAGAGTTCTGTAGTCAATACACATCCCCCAAGTCCCATCCTTCTTAGGTACTATGATAATAGGTGACCCACAAGGTGAGGTGCTTGGTCATATTACTTATGCTCCAGTATTCCAACATTTGCTTCTAGAACATATTGTTTGTACAGTCTGATGTTCAACAATGGAGGATCTAGCAATAGTTGTATCTCTTGCTCCACTTCCCTCTTAGGAGGTATCCCTCTAGGCTTCTGGACACTTCTCTATATGCCTACAAAGGTTCTCCAATTGGTGTTTCTTCTCTTTGGTACATCCCTCCTAGGATGCCTTTACTTTTATCGATTCACCTTCTTGTTTATTGTCTTAAGAAAAGCAACACAAACTTTCTGGTTGAGTTGATCATCTTTTTTGCTTAGTTGGTACTTACCAGAGAGATCTTCGATTTATCTTTGTGCGCATTGATGATGAAAGATTTCCCTTCCTTGATCAAGCGGTATTGGTTTTCTCTCCTCTTGAAGTTCACATCCCTCTTAGAAATGTAGGGGCTTCCAAAGACTACACCACAAACATCAAGGGGTATTACGTCTACCTCCACTTCATCAATATAATTTGCAATTATGGAAAAATTATTCTTGCATTGTTTTGTGACCATAAGTTTTGTATCTTTATTTACTCATCCTAGTGGATGGGGGATAGGGTGATGATGTACTTCCAATCTAAACTTACGTTTCAAATCTTTTTCTATGATATTGGCCTGTGAACCGAAATTGAATAGAGCATCCACCTTGGTTTTCTTGATCTAGATCTTTATATGGAAGAGTTTTGTCATCTCCTTCTCTTCCTTGTGATGAAGACTACTTAGATTCACCTCCTTCTCCTTTGAAGTGCAGACAATCTTCTCATACACATTTGAGTTGCTCTCTACCCCTTTGCTTGAATTTGTGGCTAGAAGGTTCTTCTTCTTAGCATCCTTGTGGTTCTTAGGGTTCAGCTCTAAATGTAGCTTCCAACACTTTTCTTCAGTGTGACCATCGATGTTACAATGGTTACAGTGGTCTTTTGGATCCTTTCATTGATGTGTTGTGGCTGTAGTTTTATCTTTTCCTTTCCTCTTCTTACTCCTCTCCTTGGAAGCATCTTGGTTCTCTTTCTATTTGGAATCACTTGGTTGTCTTTTCTTATGGCCTAGATTTTCCAGGTATTGTGCTTGCAACAGGTCTCATCAATTGTCCCGGGCTTGAAAATCATCACTTGCTTTTGTAAATGACTGTGTAGACCCCTTAGATACTTGAGGAGTACATTTGGATTCTTTGGTGTGTTACCACTCAAACTAGCACCTCTTTGCAATTCAAAGGCTATGTAGGCCTAGTGCAATGACGATAAGCTCAAGAGAGAGTTAGAACCATCGTCACCATAGTCTAAACTCTCAACACTTTGGGTAACTCCAAAACCCAGAGGGAGACCCTAATCAATGAAAGATACCTGCAACCACCAACAAAACACAAATACCTTCCATGAAACCCTAATAGCTATGAATAGTGCCTTATCGGAGTCGAACAATATCAAATCAAGACACAAGATTCATATATAAATGGAGTTATTTGCCTTATCACAAATTCCAAATAATAACACGTCTTTCAAGGAAATTTCATGTCTCCCAAGGAAACCACTCTAAAAAGCGCGCCCTCGAGGAAAAGAGGACAATTGAGATAGGATGAAGTTGTAGGACAAGCCAGAAATACCACACCCTTTAATTCACCAATTATGAGGGTTTCACATATCCCAATGCACTTCCTCAAAATAAGACACCCTCTAGGGTTTGTGGATAAAACCCTAGGGAGAAATTTTAAGGTGGACCAAAAATAACAAATCACATCTATTTTTTGGATTTTTGAATCTATTTAGATTTTTAGGGTTTTTCCTATAGTAAAATATTTTTATGCATAAAATAAAAGATATAAATTTGATAAAAAGAGGATTGATACATAGGGTATTGGATTCTTGTCTCAAACCTAGGGTTATGAGAGATCGAGGCTAACTTTGCTCCTCTTGAGATGGTATTCAATACTTTCAACTAGGTCTAAGCTAGCAAACTCAAGGATTAGGTAGCAAAACCCTAATTAGGGCAAATAGAGAAGTTCATGTCTAACAAAGCAATGGAAAGCTTCTTGGTAGGAAGGTCTCCTCAATCAAGGTGATAAAATGCTAGCAAACAAGCCTTAATTTAGTCCAGAGCACTTCAAGAGCAATGCTAAATTAGGGTTAGGAAATCCAAGAAAAAATATTCCAAAGTGTTTCGACAACTTTTAGCCCTCTAGGGCAATCTTATGATGCATAAACTTGATCTGAAAACCCTTATTATTGATATAAATACGATAACATAAAAACCATTATCGTCTTCAATTAAAATGTTAAATCGCTTAACATAATCACTCTTAACTTATGTCAACTCAACAATATGTATATAGCTAGAAATTACAAATCATGCAGAACATAGATGATGAAAAATAAAATCTGTAATTTACACAAGTATTGGATAGTTGGAAAGTTCATTAATATGCAAAAGTTGAAGTTCATAAATCATGTACATACTAGAGCCTTGTCATAAGGCTAGTACAATACGTTAGTTCTTCAAAACCTTAGCTAGGGAAAACCACGAAATCCCTAGCTTACGCCAATAAGATCCAACTAGCCTGCATCACACAAGCATATCCTTCAAGGAAAGATATCTCCTCTTCTTCTTCTCTCCATGTGCAACCTAAGGTTTCATTTCAAAATCCTAATGTCCAAATCTCCATGGGATGAAATTGGATGATACAAAACTCATCAATGTGGCGTTGAATGGTCCAAGCTTATTAAGATCATATCATTTCATTAGAGACAAGATCTAGAAGGGAGTAGTCAAACTCTAGTATATTCCCACAGATGAGCAGGTTGCAGACATTCTTACGAAATCCTTGGTGAAAGGAAAGTTTGTCTTCTTTAGAGAGAAGCTACGAGTGGTCGAGAATACCATCCTCACTAAGGAGTGTTGATGTTTGTAGCTCAGATATGCATCCTCACATGGGTTTGTCTCTATCCCGTGGGGATTTTCATTAATACCTCTCAAAACTTTGGAAATTCACTTTTGTATTTTTAATTATTAAAGTGAATACCTTTTTAGATTGATTAAGGTTAATTTAATAAAGTGCTTAAGTTTTTGGCACTAGTGATTTAAGTTTCTTAAGTGAATCTTAGCCCTTAATCTTAAATGAGTGAGATATAATCTTATCCATTGAAGTTAGGGTTTTGATTCATTTCAACAAGATAAAAGAAAGACACAAGAGAGAAACTCAAGTATTGAGTTGGAGATTTTTTGGAGAGAAGGACTTCCTATTTTTAGATTTGGCAGAGAGAAAGATAATAGACAAGAAGTTTTCCAGGGGACTGTACTAGCCTGGTGGAGGTTCCATATTTTGTAGGGTAGCCAACAGGGCTGTACAGTCGGACCACACGTGCTAGTTGAGGGAGAGTTTTACAAGCCGATCTACAACAATAGATTCACATAGGATTGTTCAAATTTGTAGAGTCGTATGAATCGTATAGCTAGTTATACAACATTGGTACAATGCATCCATACAATAGTATAGATCGTAGAGAGGCCGTACAACAACATGTAGCAAAGGTTTTGCTGGGGAAGATTTGCAGGAGGAGTTTTGCCAGTTTTGCTATAGTATATTTTCTTAGGGCCATTTTCCTAGCAAAGGCAAATTTGCAAGTGGAGGGCATTTTGCCAGGTTTGATATAGTACATTTTCTTAGGGCCATATTCCTAATAAGGGAGCCCTTGTAAGATTGGAAATTATTTAAATAAAAACAAATTTGAAGGGAATTTTTTTTGTTTTATTTTTAATTGAGTAGATCTGTTTTCCTTTGATTTTGCTTCGCTATTTTAAATTTTGTTAAAAATCCAACTTTTATAAATTATTCCATGAGGTATCATTTAATTGTTGAGCAAAGAAATTGTTAGATTTTTACAGTTTATTCAATATGATCTAGGATCTTATCTGAGAGAATGACATCCACAACAATAATCACAAGAGACACAAAGATTTTTCCTCGGGGAAACCATTAAGGAGAAAACCCCGTAACTTCCTTAGAGATAGAATGAGCACCAGTAGCAAAAGTAAAACTCAAAAGTATAAAGATGATTTTCGACAACGTCTCTCTCTCCCTTATGCGAGCTTGTCCTTTCTCTCTCATATGCACTTGATGAGTGAGTGTGTGTGTTAAAATAGAGAGTCACTCTCTCTATTTATACTTTATCTTGACTTGACTTTTTCCTCAACAGGTTCGACTTCCCTAGGAGAGTCTAATAACCCTAATACAACTTGACTCTGGGGTCTAATGCCTCGACATACAATAGAGGGTTAACCTCAATGAATTTACATCACTTAAATACAATAATGACTCTCCCGATCAAAGGAATAAACATCTCCGTCGGGGTACAATAAAATACAATATGAAATATACAAGTGAATATCTTTTGAAGTTACAATTACATTAACACTCCCTCTTAACTAGGAAGGTATTCTCTTGACACATACATCAATACATATAGGCACAAGTCTGCAACGCTGGATCATCATCGTCACTGCTGCTGCTGTCCTCATCATCTCGATCAAATGGTGCTATCTCTTGAATCTACTCATCATAGGAAGTTCTACAGAGCCAACCCATTTTCAACTGGATGTAGGCCTAGCCTCCATGTAGGTCTTCGAATCATCAAGTAGGTATAGCTCAGGACCTATTGCCTTGCAAAACCTGAAGGATCTCCCAGGACTGATATATTCCTCTGCAAAACCTGAAGGAGCATCCCAGGACTGATTATATGCCTCTGCAAAACTTGAAGGATCTCCCAGGACTGATTACATGCCTCTGCAAAACCTGAAGGAGCATCCCAGGACTGATTATATGCCTCTGCAAAATCTGAAGGATCTCCCAGGACTGATTATATGCCTCTGCAAAACTTGAAGGAGCATCCCAGGACTGATTATATGCCTCTGCAAAACCTGAAGGATCTCCCAAGACTGATTATATGCCTCTGCAAAACCTGAAGGAGCATCCCAAGATTGATTATATGCCTTTGCAAAACCTAAAGCCCTACTATCACCTTATCATATTCAGATCATCTTATTGTCACTCGGAGCACAGCCCAGATGCACACATCTCGACCTCAACCCTTACATCTTCACCATGGGAGGACACACCTACCACCATGTGAGAATGGCTCTCGTGCATCTGCGTCTTTCGGACCCATCACCTCCCCCTGGGAGGAACCTCGATCTAAAGTACACTAAGCTTCTCTCTAAAGTATTCAAACTTCACTCTAGTTGATGGCTTGGTCAACAACTGTCGCAACATACTGGAGCTTCACTGCTCCTCTCTGCACCATATCCATGATATAGTGGTACTTGATCTCAATATGCTTCGACTTGTCATGGAACACTAGGTTCTTGGACAACTTCACACAACTCTGGTTGTCACAGAAGATACAAGTCTCCTCTAACTGGAGATCAAACAAATCAGACAGTAGCTTCCTAAGCCATACTGCCTCACAATTAGTTGAACAAGCTGCGACATATTTTGCTTCGGCTGTATGTAGGGCCACGCGAGACTGCTTCCTGCTAAACCAAGAGATCACACCTAATCCCATACTGAAGCAGCACCCCGAAGTGCTCTTCTTATCTAAGGCACTTCTAGCCCAATCTGAATCAACATAACCCTGCAGGTTAACCTTTTGATTCACATCATATCTGATCCCATAATCAATTGTACCCTTCAGGTACCTCAATATATTCTTTGCAGTAACCAAGTGAACTTGTCTTGGATTTGTCATTAACTGGATCAAGGTGTTCACAACAAAGCATGTTTGGTCTCGTGTTCATCAGGTACATCAATGATCCAATCATATGACGATATATCGTGGCATCAACTAACTCTGATGAAGCATCGCAAAGTAGCTTCAAGTTTGATGCCATGGGTGTGGCTATTGCCTTGTAGTCTATCATCCCAAATCTCTTCAGTATCTCTATTGTATACTTCCCTTGACCAAGGAAGCCTCCATCTGTACTCTGCCACACCTCCATACCTAGAAAATAATGCATCATGCCCAAGTCCTTCATCTCGAACTCGACAGCAAGATTCCTCTTTGTATCTGTAATCAACCCATCCTCACTTGTCACAAATAGGTCATCGATATATAGTAGGAGTATCACTGGGTTCCCTTCCTCAACCTTGTAGTAAAGGTCGGAGTCCACTTTACTCTTGGTAAAGCCCAAACTAGTCAGGAAGTTGTCCATCTTGCCGTACGATGTCCTGGGCGCCTGCTTCAATACGTACAAAGCTTTCTTCAATTTGCACACATGAGTCTGCCTATCACGTGTCTCAAATCTGAGTGGCTGCTCCACATACACTTCCTCTTCCACTACACCATTCAAGAATGTTCTCTTGACATCCATCTGGTGTATCTTCCATTTCATTACTACAGCCAGAGCAAGTATTGTTTTGATGGAAGTGTATCTGTCTACAGGTGCAAATGTCTCCTCATAATCTATCCCTTCTTTCTGGGAGAAGCCAAGTGCCACAAATCTCGCTTTATATTTCTCTATGCTGCCATCTGCAGCATGCTTGATCTTGTAGATCCATTTGGAAGTCACAACAAACTTCCCTTCTGGCCTTGGGACCACATCCCATACATCATTCTTCATGATCGATCGATATTCCTCGATCATGGCATCCTTCCATTCTTTCTTTTCTGTCGCTTCTTCATAGTTGGAAGGTTCCTTGTTAATGATGTCGCACAATAGGGCTACATAACTGGAGTATGGCCTAGGTCTCTTGCTTTCTCTGTGTATTCCTTCTGAAGTGCCATATTTCTCTGCATCTAGAATTGCCTCTCGTACCCATGCTGGTTTCCTCTTGCGAGAATTCTTCTCATGGGGTGCATCTACAGGCTCATGAGGTTCTTCTATTTCTCGATCTTCTTCTGGAGTTGCTTCATTCGTTGTTGTATCTCGGATCCTGGGTACTTCTGGTTCTTCAATGTCTTCAATAGGTAGTTTTCTGGATTTGTTGTATGTTGAATCTTCCTCAAATGTCACGTCCTTGCTGATATCGATCTTCTTGTATCCTGGAAAGTATATTTTGTAAGCCTTTGAGTTTTCACTATATCCCACAAATATGCCCTTCTTCCCTGAAGGGTATAACTTTGTTCTTTTCTCTTTTAGAATGTGTATGTACACCGGGCAACCAAATATTCTGAGGTGACTAACTTCTAGTTTCTCACCGAAGAAAGCTTCTTCTTGTGTCTTGTTGTCTAGTATTCTATGTGGAGTACGATTTTGTACATACATGGTTGTTCTTGCAGCTTTTGCCCATAAATGCATAGGAAGATCTTAATCATGAAGCATTGCTCTTGCTGCTTCCATAATCGTTCTATTCTTCCTTTCTGCAACTCCATTTTGTTGTGGATTGTATGGAGTGGTCAACTCCCTTTTAATCCCTGAATCTTTGCATAACTCCTTGAACTCTTCTGATATGAATTCTCCGCCATTATCTGATCAGAAAGTCTTGATTTTCTTTTCCATGTGATTCTCCATCAAGGCTTTGAATCAGTGTTACAAATATCGTGTCGGCGAATATATCGCCAAGGGTCCAAAAAGAAATTATCGGATTTATCGGCAAAAATGTCGGCAAACATCGGCAATATATCAGCAAAATAAAAAATACAAAAAAAGAAAAAAATCACAGTATATTTGAAAAAATCGGCAAATACCACCAAAAATCGGCAAATATCGTGATAAAATCGGCAAATATCGCGAGAAAATCGGGAAAAATTGCCAAAAAAAATCGAGAAAATATCGGGGCGATATATTGCCGATATATCGCCAGTGAGTTAACATCGCGATATATCGCAATGTTGCCGATATATCGGCGATATTTGTAACACTGCGTTGAATTCCTTATATTTGTTGAATACTTCATCTTTTCTATTCAAGAAATATATCCAGGTCTTCCTAGAAAAATCATCAATGAAAGAAACATAATATACATACCCACTCAATGAACTGGATGACATTGGACTGCATACTTCAGAGTGGATGACTTCCAAGATTCCTTTTGCTTTGCTCTCGCTACATGGAAATGTATTCTTTATGTTCTTTCCCTTCGCACATCCTTTGCAGATGCCTTCATGCTTTGTCTGGATTTCAGGAAGACCGTTGACTGCTTTGATTGCAAGTGATAGTGCTCTGTAGTGCACATGTGCAAGCCTTCTGTGCCATAATTCACTTGGCTTCATGGAGTCATGGACCAAGGCTTGTTCAGTTTGGCCCTTCAGTTTGTATAAGCCTCCCTCTTGCTCTCCAATCACTACTACATCATCTATGGTATTTCCTTTTGGCCACATAAGAACTTGGCCATCAACAAATGCAACCCTCGTACCTTTTGCATCCAATGCAGATATGGAGAGAAGATTCTACTTGAGTCCTGGTACATATAAAACATCCTTCATCTTCAAAGATTTTCCAGATTTTAGCTTGTAAGAGGCTTCACCACTTCCTTTTATAGGGTATTGCTACTCATCCCCAAGTTTCACCTTGTGAGGTGACTCATGTTTAGATAGATTCACAAATGATACCTTAAATCCTGTCATATGCTTCGAAGCCCCACTATCTACAAGCCAATCATTGCTCCCATGTGAAATAGTACCTATGAGAGCTGAAATCAGAACATATTCTTCATCGCTTGAAGAATCTTCACTGTCTCCTCTAGTTCTCTTCCTGGGAGGTTCATCATCCCCTGCAGTATGAGCATGATGTCTCTTCTTATTGTTCTTAGGACAATATCTGGAAAAATGTCCTTTCTCATTACAAGTATAGCATCTAACATTATATAGATCTCTTCTAGGTCTTTTAAGATTATCCCTTTTGATTCTGGTAGTGATGTTTTTCTTTCTTGTGATGAGAGTGCTCCCTTTTGTTGTTCTTGGTGTGTGTTGTGAGAGCTTGGTCTTCATTTCCCATCTTTTCTTCTCGAGCTACAAGTCGAGCTTCTTCTTGCGAGCATTCCTCCCACATCCTACTGAAAGTGATTAGCTTCCTTCTAGCACAAATTCCTTGAATAAAGGAGTCCCATGACCTAGGGAGACCATTCAAGGTGGTCATCACAACTTCTCCATTCTCTATGTCTTCTCCCACAACTTCAAGTT
>LPNX010305598.1:214665-239344 GCA_001517045.1 Pseudotsuga menziesii
AGCTTTGATCTCCTTGCCGGTTTTATCTTTTATCTTTTATCTTTTTGGGGCATCTATATTGAGGAAGCTTTTGCTGGGTTTTTCCCTTTAGGGTTTTCCCAGGATAAATCTTTGTGTTCCTTTTGTATGGTTGTGCTTGTCTATCTTTCAGTGATCCTGTTTATATGCTTTTGTTATGAAAATGAAATGAAGTACTGATGTCTTAGCTAAACATATGAAAATTTAACATTGTCAACTATCCAGACATGTGTACTGTAGCATAGATAACAATAACAAGTGCAATAGATAGATCAACACATCACACACAATGAACACAAGAGTTTTTCCCGGGGAAACCTTTAAAGGAAAAAAACCCCAAAAGCATTAGTAATTCATCCCTTAAATGAGATGACTTGAGTTCTTCAATCTCAGAATTTTGAGATGAATGTTCTTCAATAATTCTCAAACCTGGGCTTTGTATCAACTTGCCCGAACTCTCTGTGGTAGGTTAGGGCTACCCACGCCTACTCGAGCTCTTGTTGGAGCTGCCCGAGGGTATGGACAGGTAGTCGGTGGTCCGCTTCTCCTTACCGAGGGTTCTGTCGATAGGCCGAGACTGAGAAAGGGCTTCCCATGGAGGAGGGAGCTGCCTGGAGCTTGGTTTCAACCTTCCTGAGTCTGAAAGAGACCGACCGTGAAGATTTGCAAGCTTCTCGTGAAGGTTATGCTGCTGCCCATGAGTATTCTTCTACTTCACGGATGGAAGGTGTAAGCTAGGGTGAGATCGCTAGGTCGATTGTTGTTCACCTATGAAGAGAAGTGGGTGAAACCCTAGATTAGGGTTTGGTTGTAGCAAAAAAGGTAGATGTTGTAGCTAGAAAGCCTCCATGGTAGGGCATAAACCAAAACAAGAACTTCCCTCTCTTCAATAACCAACGAAAATCTTCTAGAGCAGTTGAATGATAATGAGCAAGTGTGTGTAAAAATGAATTGAAGTTGATCTTCTTTTATAGCCTTTGATTCACTTGGATGTGGACCAAAACCTCAAAAGAATAAAATAATAACATTTATTCTTTTATCTTTTGACTTTTATCTTTAGTGGTACTAAAGGTCCTTTTGTATTTTCACTTTGACTCCTTAGTGGTCCAAGGGTCCTTATGTATTTTTGAATTTAACCTTTTAGCCTTCTTCAAGTGTTGCGTGGTCAAAACAAGTGGTCATAGGAGTCCTTTTTCCCCACTCAAAGTACATCATCATAAATAGAGAGAATTACTAATGCTTTTATCTCACACTCCTTGTGTCATCACAATTGGGTACTAGGTGTCTTAACCAAGGGTAGCTAATCCTTGGAGAAGGTCACAAATCCCACAGATCAAGGGTAGGAGTACCTCACATGCACAGACAAGGTCTAGAACTTATAGTGATGTCCTGGTAATTGACTAGTTGCCTCAGCCATGGGCTGCATAATTTGACCCAAGGTCAAATACTTGGTAATTGACCTAGTGTCTCCATTCTCCCGGAGAATGACCCTCAGCCCTAGGCTGAGTCCCCCAGTTCTAGACTGGTTCATCTTCCTGGTAACTGACAAGGTGCCTACATTCAATGAATGGTCACTCGGCTCTAGACTGAGTTCCCCTTGTGCTGGATTGGTTCCACATCTTGGTCCTTGACCAGATGTCCCCATGAAATAGAATGGCTACTCAACTCAAGGTTGAGTTCCCCTAGTGCTGGACTGGTTCCACATCTTGGTCCTTGACCAGATGTCCCCATTCAACAAACTGGCTACTCAGCTCAAGGCTGAGTTCCCCCAATGCTGGACTGGTTCCACATCTTGGTCCTTGACTAGATGTCCCCATTCTCCTAAGAGAATGGCTCTCGATGCTGCTTAGGAAAAAATGAACACTCCCTCTCAGTGAAAGAGGTATTCTCTGCCATGCCAAGCTTGTCACGAAAGTACACGAACTTTGTTGTTGTCAGAGGCTTGGTCAGGATATTTGTAATCTGTTCACCTGTACAAATGTACTGCAACTTCAGAGTGCCTCTCTGTACTAGGTCTCTGATGAAATGATTTTTCATTTCAATGTGTTTCGATCTATCATGAAACACCGGATTCTATGAGAGCTTAATGCAACTCTGATTATCGCAATGAATAATCCTTGAGTCAAGCTTTGTACCGAACAGATCAGATAGTAGTTTCCTAAGCCAAACTGCTTCCTTGCAGGCATCACTTGCAACAATATACTCAGCTTCAGCTGTACTCTGTGCTATGGAACCCTTTTTCCTGCTGGGCCAAGAGATCATTGCAGATCCCATACTGAAGTAGTAACCTAAAGTACTTTTCCGATCTACTGCACTGCCAGCCCAATCTGAGTCAACATATCCAGCTAACAATAATCCACTACTGGAAGTATACATGAGCCCATAAGTGATAGTACCTCACACATATCTGAGTACATGTTTGGCGGCTACCTAGTGTATGCGCTTTGGATTGGACATGAATTGACTCAGAGCATTCACTATGTAACAAATATCTGGTCTCGTATGTATGAGATACATCAAGGATCCAATGAGCTGTCGATACAAAGTAGAGTCCACATCTTGTGAACTGGTGGCTGAGTCTCGCAACTTCTTCAAGTTGGTATTCATGGGCACGCTCACGAACTTGCATTCCTGCATCCCAAATCTATGCAAGATGTCCGCTGCATACTTCCCTTGTGTCAGGAAGATCTCTCTTGGCTTTTTTCAGACCTTTAGGCCAAGAAAATAATGCATCAGAACAAGATCCTTCATTTTGAATTCAGAGTTGAGCTCCCTCTTACACTCTGCTATCAGTTGTTCCTCATCTGTAAGAAACAAGTCATCCACATATAGGACAAGGATCAAGATATGATTATGAACAACCTTAAAGTACAAATTGGAGTCAATAGTACTTTTGGAAAACCCCAAGCTGTGAAGGAATCCATCCATCCTTGCATACCAGACTCTCAGAGCCTGTTTGAGCCCATACAAGGCCTTCTTTAGTGTACACACATGGGACTTATCCCCATGAGTCACAAAGCCTTCAGGTTGTTCAATGTAGAATTCCTAATCAATCTTGCCATTGAGGAATGTTGTTTTTACATCCATCGGATGTAAATTCCATCCAAATACTGCAGCAAGAGAAATGATGGTTCTAATAGTAGTATATCTGGAAATAGGAGTAGAAGTCTCATCATAGTCTATGCCCTCTTTCTGAGGAAAGCCGCGAGCTACAAATCTGGCTTTGTACTTCTCAATGCTGCCATCAGCAGAATGCTTGATTTTGTAGAGCCATCTCGAAGTTACCACTGACTTTCCTATTGGTTTGGGAACAACTTCCACACATCAATTTTCATGATTGAACTGTATTCTTCAATCTTGGCATCAATCCATACTTGTTGACTTGCTGCTTCTCTGTATGTGGAAGGTTTAGTACTAATGAGCTAGCTCATAAGACCTGAGTACTTCTGTGGCCTTATGCTTTCTCTGAAAGTCCCGGGAGGAGCTTTATGCTTCTCAGCTTCTTGTACCATTTCTCAGTACCAGGCAGGTCTCCTTTTGGAAGGAGGAACTTAAAGTAGTTCTTCTGGTTGATTTTGAGGTTCGTCGGGTACATCAGGAATTTGATTCTCAAATTCCTCTTCCTCCCTCTAAACTTCTGAATCTTGGATCTCAGAAGGATGTCCTTCATCTTCCTTTGAAAGCTCTTGTGTTTGACGAAACACAGCTTCCTCGTGGAAAATCACATCTCTACTGACTTCAATGTACCTCTGTCCAGGGACGTAGATGCGGTAGGCCTTCGAGCTGTCACTGCAACCGACAAATATGCCTTTCTTTTCGGAAGGCTCTAGCTTGGTCCTCTTTTCTTTCGGCACATGAATATAAACCGAAGTGTCAAAAATCCTCATGTGGTCAACTACAGGTTTCTTACTAGTAAAGACTTCTTATAGAGTCTTTTCCCCCAAGATAACATGAGGGCTCCCGTTTTGAATGTACACAACAATACATGTCGCTTCGGCCCACAAAGATAAAGGAAGATCAAGATCGGTAAGCATGGCTTTAGCAGCTTCACAGATAGTTTTGTTCTTCCTTTCTGCAACCCCATTCTGTTGAGGGTTGTACGACACAGTCAGCTCTTTCTTGATTCCTGCTTCTCGGCAAAAATCATCAAACTCATTAGACTCATACTCACCTCCGTTATTTGACCTTAGGATATGGATGTGTTTTCTTGTTTGATTTTCAATCAGAGCTTTGAACTCTTTGAACCTGTCAAAAGTTTCACTTTTGGCTTTGAGGAAGTAAATACATGACTTCCGTGAATGATCATCTATGAACAAGACATAATACAAGAACCCACTCAAGGAGGGTGAAGACATGGGCCCACAAATGTCAGAGTGAATCAAATCCAATATTCCTTTAGATCTATTCTTGCTTCTGGAAAAGGATTTCTTAGTCTTCTCACCTAGAGCACATCTCTTGCAAATTCCATCATGTTTGGGAGAACCTCTGGCATACCTGTAACCATTTTATGTAGGCCTGGAAGAGCTATATAGTGGAGGTGTCCAAACCTCTGATGCCACAACTCACATGGATCAACTGTCTGGTGGATCAAGGCATGAGTGGAATTTCCGAAAGCCTTGTAAAGACCTCCCTCTCAAACCCTAATATGTATAGCTGAGCTTAGCTTCTCATTCTTTGCCCATAATAGGACCTTCTTGTCCATGAAGAGGACTCTATAGCCCTTGTCCTCTAAGCCAACAACAGAGAGGAGGTTTTTCTTCAAACTAGGAACATATAAGACATCATCAATATGCAAGACCGTACCTGAATCAAGTTGAAGTGAGGTGGAGCCAACTCCTTCAATCTTGTAGGTGGAGTCATCTCCAAGTTCCACTTGAGTAGTGAACTTCTTCTTTCTGTAGTTGGTGAGTGCTCCACGATTACCTGTCATGTGTCTGGAAGCACCACTATCTACTAACCAAGAGTTAGCACTGTCAGTGATAGACCTAGAGAGAGCAGAGATCAGGTAATATTCCCTTCTAGGTTCATCTTCTTTGGTAACCTTGGTATTCTTCTTCTTCTTCTTCAGCAGCAAAGGCTTGGAATCTTCTTTTGAACTTCCTCTTGGGCTGCCTGCAATCCTTAGCAAAGTGCCCAATCCTATGACAATTATTGTATTTCACCTTCGAAACATCAATGTGCTTATCTTGTGGTTCTTTCCCTTCTTTTTCTGAGGGGAGGGTTTCTTGAACTTCCTTGGCTTAGCTGTAAGAGCAAGGTTTCCTTCCTTAGTACCAGTTGCCTTGCTTGAAACTCTTCCTTCGTCTTCCAAACAATCATGCCAAAGTCTATCAAAGTTTGGTTGATTTTCACGTCCACTTACTGATGCTAAAAAGGTTTCCCAAGAGATTGGGAGACCATCGACTACAGTCTGTACAAGGTCATCATCATCCACAGTAATACCAATAGCAGTAAGTTGTTCTCTTACCTGTGTAATCTTTGTGAAGAAAGATCCAACTCCTTCAATTTTGTTCATCTTCAGTGTTTGAAGCCTTTCCTTTAAAACTCTCGTCTGATTAGGAGCCTTCTTTTCATACAGGTTCATCAAGGTGTCAAAGCAGTCTTTGGCAGTCTTCAATGGTGTGATGGTGGGCATCAAAGTTTCCTTCACTGAGTCATATATGATCCTTCTAGTCTTTGCTTGCTTCTTCGTGAAAGCAATACTGCCAGCATTAGATGTTGGTTCTTCTATGGTGTTGAACACCAAGTCATCAAGGTCATTTTCCTCCAGGATGGATGTGAGCCTAGCCTTCCAAGGTTTGTAGTTTGCTGAAACTTCAAGCTTCTCTTATGGTCTGAAAGGGTTGGTAGTCATCTCTGCTACACAAGTCAGTTATCCAAGTCTACAAAATGTCCCAAGGTATAGGAAGACAACGATAATCTGCCTCTTACTGGGGTCTTCACATGCAAAGCTCTGATACCATGTTGAATTTTAGCATTAGCATGTATTCTTAAAAATTTGCAGATTGTAGCATAGATAACAATAACAAGTGCAATAGATGGATCAACACATCAGACACAATGAACACAAGAGTTTTTCCTAGGGAAACCTTTAAAGGACAAAAACCCAAAAAGCATTAGTAATTCATCTCTTAAATGAGATGACTTGAGTTGTTCAGTCTCAGAATTCTGAGATAAATGTTCTTCAATAATTCTCAAACCCTAATAGGCTTGAAACAATGATCACAATTTACCACAAGAAGAAATTTTTATAGAAGATTCAAATTAGGGCTTGCTGCCCTAAATTACTTCTGTTGCCCGAGATCACAAACCTATTGCCCGAAGCTGCCCGAATGTATTTCTTTGTTTCCCGGATTTGCAACAGTCTGCTCGGAGCCGCCCAAACCTGTTTTTCTGCTGCCCGAATGTGCAACTGCCTGCCCAGATCTGTAAGGCGCTGGCCGGAAGCCTGCCCGAGCTTTGTATCAACCTGCCCGAACTCTCTGAGGCAGGTTAGGGTTGCTCAAGCCTTCTCGAGCTCCTGTTGGAGCTACCCGAGGGTATGGACAGGTAGCCAATGGTCCTCTTCTCTTTCCTGAGCAGTTTGTGCAGAGGACGAGACTAAGAAAGGGTTTCCCGTGGAGGAGGGAGTTGCATGGAGCTTGGTTTTAGCCTACCCGAGTCTGAAAGAGATCGACCGTGAAGATTTGTAGGCTACCCGTGAAGGTTATGCTGCTGCCCGTGGGTATTTTGCTGTTGCCCGGATGGAAGATGTAAGCTAGGGTGAGATCCCTAGGTCATTTGTTGTTCACCTGTGAAGAGAAGTGGGTGAAACCCTAGCTTAGGCTTTGGTTGTAGCAAAAAAGGTAGATTCCCTAGCTAGAAAGCCTCCATGCTAGGGCATAAACCAAAACAAGAACTTCCCTCTCTTCAAGAACCAGCAGAAATATTCTATGAGCAGCTGAATGATGATGAGCAAGTGTGTGTAAAATGAATTGAAGTTGATCTTTTTTTGTAGCCTTTTATTCACCTGGATGTGGAACAAAAACTCAAAAGAATAAAATAATAACATTTATTCTTTTATCTTTTGACTTTTATCTTTAGTGGTACTAAAGGTTTTTTTGTATTTTCACTTTGACTCCTTATTGGTCCAAGGGTCCTTATGTATTTTTGACTTTTACCTTTTTTCCTTCTTCAAGTGCCCTGTGGTCAAAACAAGTGGTCATAGGAGTCCTTCATCCCCACTCAAAGTACATCCTCATAAATAGAGAAAATTACTAATGCTTTTTTCTCAAACTCCTTGTGTCACCAAGATCGGGTACTAGGTGTCTTAACCAAGGGTAGCTAATCCTTGGAGAAGGTCATGTTATCACCAAACTTGTAGTTGCCTCTATTAGGTGGATCCAGGATGGACGGTAGAGGGATGGGCAACTAAAGAGCTGGAACCAAGATAGCCTCGACTCCCAAATGGATGGTTGTCACGCCAATCGAGGCAATCTTCACTTGATGTTGTCTTAGCCCAAGACAACAATGGGGGAGACCCGGATCTACTCTCGACAGGAGAGATTAGACCAAAACACCAGATCAAATCAACTGAAGTTGAAGTACGTAATGTGTAAGGTGAAGTAAACCCTAGATCTATGGAAGTCACAAGGTGAATTAGGGCTTGGATCAAGGGTTTATGAGGTATGAAATCGATCCAAGTTTGAAATACAAGTGACTTATGAGCCTATTACTAGATCCATAATCGAAGTAGTAGCAAAAGATGATGATATCCACTACCGTGGGAAACATGACCAATGCAGGGAGGGTAAGAATAGGATTGGGGCTATCTAGTACCACGAAATAGACTCGAAGGAAGGTTTAACAATGTCAAAGTACCCGAGCCTCAGGGACGAGATCATATCGCAAGAGAAAATGGCCAATTGAGGGGTTGTACTAGGGTTTAGAGAGCAATGTCTTGGTATTTGGGCCCAATGGAGTCACCTAAGCAAAACGTCTAGGAGGACCCACTTAGGGTTTGACCCGATCTACAAAACCCAGAAATGGTTTGCCAAAAGATCAAGCGGTTTGATCTATAATATTTTTTGATTTTTTATATTTAGGGTTTTAACATGAAAATGAAGATGCCAATGGATTGAGATCAAGAGAAGAAGAATTAACCTGTAGATCTTACCTGGACAACCTTGTAGATGTCTTGATGATGATGATCTATGCCGTCCCGATCAATTTGAGAAGATTTGGAGGAAGCCTCTATGTAAAACGATTTGCCCAAGGAAGCCAATGCGCCCTCTCTCCTGCACAACAAATGTCAACCATATCAGATTTGATGCGTCAAGAATAAAGAACAAATTCTACAGGAAAATAGCAAGATGAAATCATAGATCACAATGATACTAATGAAAACCCCTTGATACAAGCGAGTTGAGGAAGCCTTGCAAAAACGCCCAAGTGAAGTCGCCCTCCTGTAGGCAAAACAATGTTTCCAAAAAAATATAGATCTCACAACAAATACCCAAATGCTAGGAAGCAATAGACTTTCCAATCACCATCGAAGAACACCAGATGCAAAGGAGATCCAATAATTTCTACAAAAATAGTTTTTCTATTATCCAGATCCAAGAGCCAAAGACCCCTTTTACAATTAGAAGCTCTCTCCTTTAAATAGGAATGAGAGATAACAAAATCCTAACCACCTTTCAAATGGATGGCTAAGATTAAAAGATCAAAATGTTCTAATCAACGGTTGAGATGAACTCAACATAAAGTACATGGATCAATACAATAATATAATATATCAATGGACTAAATCACCCTAGGAGAGGGGATCCCACTCAATAAAAATGAATAAAGCTCATGGTGGGTCCAAGGGGTATTAACTAACACCCCTAGTGTGTCCCCATGGCACAATAAAAATAAATATAATTTTTTTACATGCAAAATAGTGCATCTCTGAGGAAATTGTGAGCCTCCCAAAGCTCCAGAAAATAATCAAATATGCCCGAGAGATGGATGTGGGTCCATCCAAGTGCCGAAACTGCTGGAGAAGGAGTGGAAGACATCACACTCATCATCAAAACTCATCCCATGCCATTTCCTTGCCTTTGTAGCCCAAATCGAATTCTTTAGTAGCCATTTTTATTATTTTTAATCTGCCTTGGGAATTGTGATATGGCCCAAACTGCCTCCTAGAGTGCCAGCGTTGTCAAACTGAGCCCACCAGGCTCTATGGGAGGGGGTAATATGGTAAAAACAAGTGGCTGGAACACCCCCTCCTCATACAACGCCCTAGGTGAACCAATCAAATCACCTCTCTGCTCTGACAAGCCATTCAGCATGGCAAAACTGCACCAGAATGGTACACTGAGACAAATCATCACTGTAACTGCCTAGAACTGAAAATAAATTGTCTCACTAGACTCAAGAAGCCCAAATCCATCTAAGGTGCATACTCATACACCCTACAGATCTCTGCATGATCAGGTACAATATCCAATATGCCCAGCCAAATAGAATAATAATTTGTAAATGATCAAATAATCAATAATATAACCCATGCTAACAACAATCTGCTACAAGTGTTTAGAGGTTAAGACATGCTCTACAAATCATTCAAATAACAATTATAACGAGTACCAATCATTTCACTGGCGATCTATCAACCAAATATAGAGTTTCTTTAATTAATTATAACTTAGACTAGACTTTCAAGACCATACTCACTTCATAGTTGTAATAAATTTGCTAGTGAAGGGTGAGGGCTAGAAATCAAATGGTTAGGACAAAAGGTGACTACCAACTTGACACTCTGACACTTTGGATATGGAAAGGGGATACTCACTCTAGCATATGTTGGACAAGCAACAACACAAGGGATGGCAGTGTCTCACAAATGGATAAGTTACGTTCAGAGGTGCTTATTCACCTTGACAAATGCTCACAATCCAAATCAAATATAAGTGAGGCCAACAATCTTTAGATATAACTTTTTAAGAACCATTTCTTTTTGGGCCTTCGAATTTCCATAGCCTTGGTCCATGCATTTATTACATGAATTTTTATTATTGAGGCTTCATGCATTCATGTATATTTAAAAACACTACTTTTCATGAATGGTTTTTCACAAGATATTCATTTCAATATACTTCAGAGCCAATTTCATTAGGCTTGCCTTGCATTCATGTATGTTCAAAAATACTACTTTTCATGAATGGGCTTTTTTTTATAACATATTCATTTCATTTCCAAATACATTGTATTGATGGCAGCGCTATTTGTTTCAGGTTTAGCCAACACAACCTAGGAAACTCAAAACTGAGACACAAATAAACAGGGAAGCTTGTCCAACAAAGAGGCTCTAGTGGGGAAAGGTCCTCCATGCCACAAGTCAAGTAGTAGGTCGGGCTAAAAACATAACTAGAAGGTAATGGATGGGTGGAAGTAGTGAACAATGAAACCAATACTAGCAAGCCAAAGTATGGTGGGAATGATCACCTCGATTCTCCCTAAGGAGGGTAAAGCCAATGAGTATGGGTCAAGAACTTCCAGGTCTAGGTAGGGACATACATACATAATATCAATACATCCAAGTACACATATTTATATGACCGCCAGATCATGACACTAGATGCTAAGACATGTCACAAGAATGAATATAAAAGCAATGATAACCATAACACAAGATAATATCTGCCGAGTCATATACATGTAAACAATCAATCTAAACCAACATCTGTCCAATGATGAACTACTGATGCAACTCTGGGCACTACTGCTCTGCAAAATGGCTAAATGACTACATTAGTCTCAAATCTGAGTGTCCTGAGACTTAGTCATGGCATGGGAAAGTACTATAGTCTATCATCAAATAATGATCTATCGTAGATGCTCATCTTTGCATCTCATATGTAAGGGAACTGGATGAAAAGTGTACTGAAATCTGAAAAATAGAATATGGTAGCCCGGTTACTATATATGTGATAACAGGTCACAAATCCCATAGATCAAGGGTAGGAGTACCTCACATGCCCAGACCCAGTCTGGGACTTATAATGATGCCCTGGTAACTGACCATGTGCCTCAGCCATACGCTGCATAATTTGAACCAAGGTCAAATACTTTGTAATTGACCAAGCACCTCCATTCTCCATTCTCTCGGAGAATGGCCCTCAGTCCTAGGCTAAGTCCCCCAGTTATAGACTGGATCATCTTCCTGGGAACTGACCAGGTGCCTCCATTCAAAGAATGGCCACTCAGCCCTAGACTGAGTTCCCCTAGTGTTGGACTGGTTCCACATCCTGGTCCTTAACCAGATGTCCCTATGAAATGAAATGACTAATTAGCTCAAGGCTAAGTTACCCCAGTGCTGAACTGGTTCCAAATAATGGTCCTTGACTAGATGTCCCCATTCAACAGAATGGCTACTTAGCTCAAGGCTAAGTTCCCCCAGTGTTGGACTGGTTCCACATCTTGGTCCTTGACCAGATGTCCCCATTCTCCTAAGAGAATGGCTCTCGATGCTGCTTAGGAAAAAATCAACAATCCCTCTCAGTGAGAGAGGTATTCTCTACCATGCCAAGCTTGTCAAGAAAGTACACGAACTTTGTTGTTGTCAGAGGCTTGGTCAGGATATTTGCAATCTGTTCATCTGTACGAATGTACTGCAACTTCAGAGTGCCTCTCTATACTAGGTCTCGAATGAAATGATACTTCATTTCAATGTGTTTCGATCTATCATGAAACATTGGATTCTATGAAAGCTTAATGCAACTCTGATTATCGCAATGAATAATCATTGAGTCAAGCTTTGTACCGAACAGATAAGATAGCAGTTTCCTAAGCCAAACTGCTTCCTCGCAGGTATCACTTGCAGCAATATACTTAGCTTCAGCTGTACTCTGTGCTATGGAACCCTGTTTCCTACTGGACCAAGAGATCATTGCAAATCCCATACTGAAGTAGTAACTTGAAGTACTTTTCCGATCTACTGCACCTCCACTACTGGAAGTAAACCTGAGCCCATAAGTGGTAGTACCTCGCACATCTCTGAGTACATGTTTGGTAGCTACCCAATGTATGTGCTTCGGATTGGACATGAATTGACTCAGAGCATTCACTGTGTAACAGATATCTGGTCTCGTATGTCCGAGATACATCAAGGATCCAATGAGCTGTTGATACAGAGTAGAGTCCACATCTTGTGAATTGGTGGCTGAGTCTTGCAACTTCTTCAAGTTGGTAGTCATGGGAATGCTCATGGACTTGCAGCCCTGCATCCCAAATCTCTGCAAGATGTCCATTGCATACTTCCCTTGTATCCGGAAGATCTCGCCTGGATTTTGCCAGACCTCTAGGCCAAGAAAATAATGCATCAGACCAAGATTCTTCATTTCGAATTCAGAGGTGAGCTCCCTCTTACACTGTGTTATCAGTTGTTCCTCACCTGTAAGAAACAAGTCATCCACATACAGGACAAGGATCAAGATATGATTATGAACAACCTTAAACTACATATTGGAGTTAGCAGTACTTTTGGAAAACCCCAAGTTGTGAAGGAATCCATCCATCCTTGCATACCAGACTCTCGGAGCCTATTTGAGCCCATACAAGGCTTTCTTCAGTTTACACACATGGGACTTATCCCCATGAGTCACAAAGCCTTGAGGTTATTTAATGTAGACTTCCTCATCAATCTTTCCATTGAGGAAGGTTGTTTTACATCCATTTGATATAACTTCCATCTGAATACTGCAGCAGGAGAAATGATGGTTCTGATATAGTATACCTGGCGACGAGAGTATACCTGTCGAAACATGTTAAATGGGTTGAATATTTGCAGAATTTCACTTTTTTGTTGAAGCATATCAGTGGCTAAGCTAATAAAATTGCATATGCTTTAAGTAGAAGGGCTTTGATAATGCAAGAGGAGCAGATCCAAGTGGTGGGATTTGATTTCATGAAAGACTTATATGAGAATGATGCAAATTTCAAGGAAGCTTTGGAAGCTTGCAAGAATCCAACAGTAAGGGACAGATGTCCATGGATGGACTATATGTTATAGGATGGTTTATTGTTAAAAGACAATCAACTTTGTATTTGTCGATGTTCAATGAGAGAGAACTTGGTCAAAGAGAAGCACAATGGAGGACTAAGTCGACATTTTGGTCATGAGAAAATTTATGAACAATTGAAACATTTTTACTTTTGGCCAAGGATGAGAGATGACGTTCAAAAATATGTGGACAATTGCAGGATCTGCCAGGATGCAAAAGGCAAAAGTCAAAATATAGGTTTCTACACCCCACTTCTAATTTGTAATAGACCTTGGGATGCCATAAGCATGAATTTTGTACTTGGTTTGCCAAAGACACAAAGAGGTTATGATTCAGTTTTTGTAGTGATTGATAGATTTTCCAAAATGGCTCATTTAATCCCTTGTTTTAAGACTATGATGCTACTCACATAGCTAATATGTTCATTAACGAAGTTGTAAGACTGAATGGGATACCCAAAAGTATTGTATCAGACAGAGATACCAAATTCTTGGGACACTTCTGGAAAACCTTATGGAAGAAACTTGGAACAGACTTGAACTTTCTCAGCATATCATCCTCAGACTGATGGACATACTGAGGTGGTAAATAGGAGTCTGGGTAACATTTTAAGGAGCTTGATTGGAGAATATCCTAAGCAATGAGATCAGGTACTTGCTCAAGAAAAATTGGCATACAATGATTCTCCCAACAAAAGCATAGGGCATTTCAAATTCTGTATGGACTACATCAAAGAGGAATTTGTGAACTCTGAAATTTAGGAAAAGCTAAACGAAGGAGTGCAGATGGGGAAGATTTTGCTACAACAATGCATGGAATTCATGAGCAAGTCAAACAAAAACTACAAGAAAGCAGCTTGAAATACAAACAGAGCATAGTTGAAGAGAAGAGAGCAGAGTTTTGAGGTTAGAGAATTGGTCTTGGTACATCTGAGGAAAGAGAGGTTTCCAAAAGGAGAATATAACAAATTGAAATTTAAAAAGATTGGACCTTGTAAAATCATCAATAAATTTTCAAATAATGCTTCTGAAATCAAGTTTCCGGCAGGGATGGGCATCTCCCCAATTTTTAATGAAGCATATTTGTATAAATTCCATACAATTGAAACTAAAGGAGCAACTCAAGACAATGGGAATGATAAAGGAAAGCAACAGGTTCAATAGAAAAAAGAAATGCCAGCAGTAGTTCCTCTATAGCCAGAGAAAATTTTGGACACAGGGGGGAAGAAAAAGACCAGGGGAAAGGAGTATTTTGAGTATTTGGTGAAATGGAAAGGCTAGCTAGTTGAGGATTCAACATGGATGAATGCCACATTGTTATAGAAAAGTGGCCATACTGTTGAAGACCTCATGGACAAGAGTCCATGAACATTTTCAATCCCGGAAGTATGACGCAACAGCATCATTTCATTATGTTTTTTTTATTAGTTCTAGAATCCTAGTTTAGTCTAAGCAAGTCAAAATGATAGAGATAGGATTGAATGTAATAAGGGAAGCTATGCCAAGTGTGCTCCCGAATCTCTGCAAGATTAGCTTAGTGTTGGATTTAAGTTTCTATTTTAAGAGAAAGATCATATTTGTGTGGATTTGATAAGATTGAGTAATTCTAATAAATGTAAGGATTGTAATCGAAGTTTCTTGTTGTTGGAAGTAAAAAAACCTTAGTATTTACACTCTGAAAATTCTCAGGCATTGTTTGTCTCTGATAACCGTTGGTGTGCTGTGATAACTGTTATCACACAAAGTGTAGCTACCCACTAAAGGTATCCCATCTGGGATGGTAGAGGTGAGGTACCTAACCGGTGACACCGCAAGGGCCTCATCCACTACGGAAGAAAGGTAGTTGTCACACCGGACGGGCTCTTGTCGCTTTAGATCAATCCAGAGTTTGACCAAAGGGGAGACCTTACTAGCCTAAGAGGGCTAGTGCACCTACTCAAGACACTCCTAGGATTGTGCAATGATTGAAACAGGAGAGACACTGAGTGAGGAAAGCTAGATCTAGAGAATAAATGTGGTATGGAGGTTAGGGTAAAGTTGGGAAGGCTTAGCAAATAGGGAAAATGACCCATCTTTGTGAAGATTGTACCACAAAGAGTTTAGGAACGTAGATCTAGAGAGATCTAGCCATACATAAGATAACCCAAATGGGACCCACCTAGGGTTTAGGCAAAAGTGGACACAAAAGAGTAGACCGGGACATGGAATAACTAGATCGAGACACTTGAAGGATAGGGTGTGAAAATTAAGTGGGTTCAAGCATACCCAACTGATAGATCTGAAGATTTGGCCACCCACCCAAATGGGACGCCCCCACCTAAAGAGACTAGTGCTAGATCTTGGGCCAAATGGAGTTCGATTTAAATGAAATTCGAGATATGGGGTTTATTCAATAATCTCCAAGTGGGTTTTGATGGTCATCATAAAAAACTCATTAGATCTATCAAATATACAAAACTAGGGTCTGAAAGAAAGGGTTTTGATTGACAAATGGAAGAAAATAATACAAAACAATACTAACCTTGCAGATCGTACCTGAGTATACTTGCGGTCGCCTTGAATGTTGATGATCCTTCCACTTAGTTACAATTTCGAGCAAGATCCGACATGAAACAAAAGAAAAACGCCCAATGAAGGAAGTGTGCACCCTCTTCTCCACCTACAAAATCAAAATACCGAAGTGAGATTTGTTCACAGATGAAAAAGATAAGCTACGTACATCATCTACAAAGAAAAATCCAATGCACATAGTAACAATTGAAAAACTCCCTGAAGATGAAACGGTTTTCTCAAAAGACGATGCAAGACACCTTAACAATCTCCTCCAACCAATTCGCTACGCTGCAAAGATCAGTACGACCTTCACAGAAAAAATATTGTTTGCATGCAAGATCCACTGAAATGTCTAAGCAAGAGGCATAAAAATCACATCCAAATGCATTCACAAAGCTTCCAAGAGTTTCTGCAAAATTTTCTTGTATTCAATATTCTCAAAGCCAAAAGTCCCTTTTACAAATGAGAGAGCATCTCATTATATAGATATCTCAAGTACATAAAACCTAGATCCAAATGGATCAAGGGTCAAGATCATAGGATAAAAACAATCTAATCAACAACTAAGATTAGTCAGATACATCATATACTGATCAACTCAATAATAGAAGAGGGGCGCACCACTAAAATTGCCCAATCAGGGGCTGCACCACATAAAAATGACCAATATCCATAAGATAGCACATGGTGGGGGGCTAGGAGGTTATAATATCCTTCACTAGCATGGCCCCATGGCACAACAACGTGTGGTAGTCAATAATACCAAGGAGTGATAAAAATCACTAGGCGTCTCCTTGAAAATACATAAAAAAAAACGCCCTCAAACTGAAGAATCAAGGACGTGTGGACCCCATATGAAGTGAAGTTGATGCCGGATGATGAATATGACCCCAAAAACTATGCCTCAGACCAATTCCATGCCATTTCTTTGCCTCAATAATAGAAGAGGGGCTCACCACTAAAATTGCCCAATCAGGGGCCGCACCACATAAAAATGACCAATATCCATAAGATAGCACATGGTGGGGGGCTAGGAGGTTATAATATCCTTCACTAGCATGGCCCCATGGCACAACAACGTGTGGTAGTCAATAATACCAAGGAGTGATAAAAATCACTAGGACATCTCCTTGAAAATACATAAAAAACGCCCTCAAACTGAAGAATCAAGGACGTGTGGACCCCATATGAAGTGAAGTTGATGCTGGATGATTAATATGACCCAAAAACTATGCCTCAGACCAATTCCATGCCATTTCTTTGCCTCATTTTCCCAAATTGATTTCTTTATTAGCCATTTTTCATCATCAAAATGCTGCCTTGGGACCATAAAACAACCCATATCTCACCGGGAACCAAAGAATGAATCCAAATGACTGCATGGATGGGTCTGGCACCATAGTAGTATGGTACAATTGATTGGCTACACCCCAAGATTCCCTCTAGCACCCTAGGAGATCTCATTGTTATTTGCACTATGTTTTATTTTTAATTTCCTAGGGAAAATCTGCTACAAAATGCTCGAAAAACCCATATCTCTCATGTAACTGCCCGAAACTGAAAACCAAGTGCTTCAATGGACTCAGAATGTCCAAATCAACTAGAAACCAGTAATCATACACAATATGTCCATCACATAGGTATGTCAGAGTCTCCATCCATGTCACAACAATAAAAATAAAAAAGCCTGTAAATGTTGATAATCATAAAAATAATACAAGCCATCATAGTAAACCACCATCTTAGCATGGATATGTCTAATGAACACCAATAGACCATAAATAATCATCATCTATAACCATCAGTCTAAAACTCATCCCGAACCCTGATCTTGGCTTGGTCAAACTAGGTTGACCATGTAAAAAAAGATCAAATGATGACCCAAATGCTAAACTTTGATACTGGAATGTACAAAATGGACATGCATTATCTATGCTAACAGTGAGACTTAAGTACAAATAGCTTCTGTTGGCGAGTATAAGCACAATGTATATATATATAATCCAAATCAAAATGATCAGCTACTTTAAACAAGAACCTCCAATGTATACTCATTTATAGATTTAGCCATTTTGCTAGTTAAGGGTGAAGGTGAATGAAACCAGGTAAGGCCAAGAGAATGACTTGACACTCGACACTGTAAGCATCTAGGCTAAAGGATAAGGGGATCCACTCAACACATAAGTTGGACTAGGTGAACAATAGGGAATAGAAGTCTCTCACAAATGGGTAGAATGCTGAGAAGGCTCCACTAGACTCTAGACAAACAACTTTTAGCAATTTATTTGCATAGCAATATTCACTAGTTAACCTCTAGAGGTTGGTTCCTTGGTAAGCCTTCAGGGCTTCCAAAAAATCACAAAGACATGACCTTTGGGGGCCAGTATCACCCTGTTTCCCTATGGGGGAAAATGAGCCTACATTATAATTTATACAAAGAATGAGTGCTCATCCTCTAGCCATCAACTTTATTTGAAAAGACTTATTTTTATTAACTTGCCATCCTCCAAGAGTAGGTGCCTTGGAAATCCTTCTGGGCTCCAGAAAATGATTAAGGCCTATCCTTGACGAGTTTTCCTCACCTTGATACCCTATGGGGGTAAATGAGCCTTACAGCATACAATGTATGAGTGCTCATCTCTTGGCCATTGGCCAGTTTTACTTTTATTTGCAGTAGTGTCTAAAAACACTTTTATTTTGCTGGCAGGGCATGCATTTAGAATAACTTTAAGCTTCGATGCCTTAGAGTCTAAAGACACTTTTAGTAAGACTACTTGTGTTCAAGACCTAGAGGTAGACCATCCCTATGACAAGCATCACACAAACCATCACCAAGACACAATTTAGACATGCAGACCTATTCCAACATAGAGGTGAAGGGGGGCGGGAATCCTAGATGTCACTAGTTAAGTTACATGTCAAGGTTGATCGACATCAAGGGAAGGAAATTGATGGATGGTGACAAAGAAAATGGTGCCAAGACTAGCAAGTTGTGACCCTAGGGGAAATGACTAAATCCATACTACAAGAAGGGTATGACCAATGAATATACAAAGGATCTCTTGGACATAACAACTAAATCAATTATACTTTGGATTCCAAGAAAAACCAAAATAAAGTATCGCCAACATACAACCATTATCAACTAAGTCTCAGTGCTAAAATAGACAACAGAGCAACGTCAAAGTCCATATGCACAAAACCATAATATCACCTAGGTCATATACCTGCATTGGATCTGAAACCAATCTAAATATCATTGAAACATCTGCTGGAGGGGCCTACTCACAGAGGCTACAAGTCACAGGGACTAATCCACAAGGAAGGGGGTGCATAATCACATAGATACACATTGAGATACATGTAGAGTTACACATTGAGTACTTATTGAAAGAAAGTGAGAAGACTCGGACAAGAAACTTAAAGGTTGAATAACCGGGAATGGCAGAAGACATGACACACATCATGGGAACTGTAATAATCTCTGCTCTGGGTCATGAAAAATGGCTAAATCAGTCATCGTATCTGGGGATATGAGGCTCAGTCATGGCATAGAACTGGTCAACCTGGATACTTTGTATCTGCTGAAAGTAGGAGATCAACAACTGGTGGCTCATCATCTGCTAATCTCATAGTAAAGGACTGGCTCAAAGAACTGATCAATACTGCTCAGAAACAAAAGTAGTCCAACTACTAGATATGTGAAACATCTGGCTCCAACTGGGGCAGGTGCTCTAAGGGAGAGAGTGCATGAGAACCTCAGATGTCTCTAGTACGTAGCAATGCTCATCCACTCATCAAATATGCACCCGATCTACTGCTCCATCTATAGTAAAACCTATTTTTGTGCATGATGGAAACAAAACTACCCAGCAGTACATGTGGCATAAAATAAAATAAAATGTTGGAAATAAAATACTGAAAAGGAAATGCTGAAATATCAATGCGAAAAGTGAAGTGCTGAAATAAAACATATAATCTAAGAACTGTCAAGTAGTTGCGAAGTTTATTAAGGAAGACTCAGAAAGAAATCAACAAAGGGCTAGACTCAATGGCATAGTAGACTCAAACAGAAAACAAAAAGACTCAAAAACTCAGGACCATGCAACACTGAAGACTCAATCCTACTTGCTTAAAAAGAGCTTGTTCAAGTTCCTACTCTAAACTAAACCGGAAAGGAAGGTCTCACTAAGTCAGATTTGGAATATAATCCTGTAAACTAGTCTCATGAACAGGGATGTGAAACTGATGTCCATTCGCAAAGGATAAATAATAAAACTTTCCATCTACGCGTTCCACTGTGAACAGGCCAACCCATAAATCAACATACTCTCTAGAAATGCGAAAATAATCCGCAATCCTCAAGACAACTCTATTACCATGGTCGAATTGCCTTTGGTTTACCATGGAAGGTATAACTGGAATATCTCGTATGGCATCCAAAGGCACATCAACGTTCCCTCGCAGATAAGGATTCTCTATGCTATGGTTAGTATGGGATGAACGACATCATTTTTATCAAGATCTTCCTCAGGAAGTATGGGAATGCTCCTCGCTAGCATCTGAGGGATCCTACTTCTCTCCATCCACTTAGCACTTTCCTTTTCAGATTGTAAGCGTATAGTGTTTCTTTGTGTATCATTCGTAATCAACAAATATTTAAGAGTGTTCCCTAACGGTGTGTGGTTGGGAGAGGTGGAAGAAGTTTCCTCGTGATAAGTACTAGATCCTTCTCTTGAAGGGAGAGGCACTGAATAAGATGTCATGTCAAAATGGGTGCCTTCTCCTTCAAAATGAGGATTCTCTCGAGGTAAAAGAAAACTGGGGAAGTTAGGAAAATTGCTCATTACGGGAAAATCATCCGAAGTGTGTTAAAAAGTGGTGGGATCTGAAAGGGGTGGAGGTGGGTCAACAGGATGAACAATCTCTCTTTCATTTGGTATACTATTGATTTCCATCCAATGAATTGGTGGAAGGCCCTGTTGTGCCCTATCCTGATCGACCTCCATATTAACAGTATACTCCCTTAATGTTCTAAAACTTCTCTGTTCAGGAGGGGGTATAATGTCTTCTATAGTTGTTTCCCCGCTTCTCCTGACAACCTCCAATCTGTGTTCTAGCTCTTCATGTGGAATACTCATGTGTAGATCAATGCCTCCAAATCCTAGAGTGGAATTAGGAAGGCGTCTAGAAACATCAAATCCTCTTGTACTACCAACAATAGTTAAATCATGAGTGCTTTCATGAGAGACTCAGACATTGTCAACTCATGATCAGACCTTCAATAAAATCCTGGAGATCCCTTTCTTCTTCTAATGAATCAGGTTCCCAAAAAGATCTCCAAATACTCTTTGTGTCACCTTCACTTCCTGGTGAATTATTATCTCCTTCCATAACCATGAACACACCATTAGGAAGTAGCTCGCCCTGGCCATATGAATTCTTGACCACATCTTCATACCGCTCTAAATGCCCATCATAGAAAGGCTCTCGGTAAATCCTTACCATCGCTCCATCCGAATTAGGATTAATGGCATATGCCATGTCCATCTGTAACCGCCCCCCTAATCCTGTTGACCATCTTTGACTCAAAAGCATCCCATAAACTGGGGTAAAATCAACAACTTCAACATCCATGAGAGTAGATATGTCTGAACAAGCAAACACGTCTTCTTGTGTATTCTTGATCAATCCAAAAACATGGACATGCCTCGAATCCATTCCACACATGTTCTTATAAGGTCTAGTGATTCGCAACCCCATGGAGTCAATCACGCAATTGTGTATTAGGAACTCACCGATGTGGAGAGTAAGATAGAAAGGCTCATGCCCTCCATTCTTTCTCTCATTAAGCACTTCCCTAAGCTCTATTGGGGGATCCTCTTCCTCCTTGATTGCAACATTCAAAGGCGGACTGGGAAGAGATTCAATAACACTGTCATTTTGGCTGACTATGGGAATGTTATCGAAGAACTCACTCATCTGATTCTTTATGGACGAAATTTTTACCAACTCAGTTAGGGGGATGTTTTGCGTGATCTTGTCCAATTCCTTTTCAATGTTAATATTCAAATCATACTCAACAAGAATTTGATCTAACTCTTTCTCTTCATCCTTCTTTTCTTCCATCTTCCGATCGAGAAAAGGCAAAGACCTTTCCCTACCTTTCTCCCTCTTATAGATTTAGGCTGTGGGTCTTTTGATTTCATTTATTTGCCCTAAAGGGATAATGTGGCATGCACTGATAGGATCATCCTAACTATCATCCTCCATGTCAAATAGAATTCTACCAAAGGTCTCATCAAAATCATGGGTGACGTTAATCTTCTTTGGTGAATCTTCTTCTTCATTCTCTTCGTGAGGATAGTAATCAAGATCCTCCCGCCCTTGTTCTCTAGCCCAATTAATTACTTTGGGATTAGGATGTGTTTGATTTACGGGATTATTTCTTAAGTCGTCATTCATGGGTCTCTTTTGAGTGTTCCAATAAGGTTTCGGTCCATACCGATTCTTATACCTATCGGACTCCCTACCCCTAGCTAGGTCCCTTGTGATCAGAGCCAAGTTTTTGACCATCTCTTGCATGTTTTCCAACATATCAACCGGTTCTTTAGATCGTTCTTTCACTTTCTTAGTTTGTGACTTTGTCTTAGATGAAGATGGACCATAGGAGTCGAAGAAGTTTTGCTTTCCCATTGACACAGCGTTTGCTTCAGCTTTCCTTGCATTGTCTTGGGCAAGTTTGAGGTCAGTCGGGTTCTTCTCGTTTAAGTGATAACCAAGCCATCCATCAAATGTGTTTAGATAATGAATCAAGAGTGCTTGGTCTTTAGTTCTGATAGTGTCAAGTACACTTGCTACAACTTTATCAAACCTAAGGTTAAATTCTTGGATAGTTTCACTTTCCTTCTTTCTAATTTCAAAAAGTTGGTTAAGAAGGAACCTGCCATCCAACTTTGCTGACCATTGAATCTTTAAGATAGTAACAAAAGCGTCATAACCCCCTATTGATGAAGAAATCAACCTATCAAACCATCTACAGGCTTCACCTTCTAACGAAAACAAAAAGCCCCTCATGTACACATCCTCCTTCTCAGCACCATAAGCTTCCATGTGTGACCACACAGCATCTATATGGTCTTTGATGGTGGTTGCGCAACTACTAGAGAATTTTGGAATATTCTCGAAATATTTATTTGGCATATCATGGGGTGACCCAACTATTTGGGACAAGTCAAAAGGTGAGGCCTTAGCCTTATTGCCAAAGGTTTGTGGTTGGTTTGTGTTTGTGTTCGTGGTCATGTGAGCCATTGAAATATGTTGGAAAATGGAAAAGAAGAGACTTGATTAGACAAAGGATCCGGATTTAATGGCGTAGAATTCAGACTAGTAGAAAGAGAACCTAGGAGATGATTACGAGACCGAGTGGAATTAGCAATTTTCCAAAAGATAGTTGTGGATTGTGCTTTTGGATGTCTACGACCTAGGTTCCTTTTATAAGTAATGGGGATTCCTTCAACTAAATTAGATCGACTTCTGAGATCATAAGGATGGGTCTGGGATCGCTCCTCAGACGAGTTGCGTTGTGGAGTTGCTAGGTGAGATACTAAATGAACTCACCAAAAGGTATGTCGTTGGGAAAGTATGATGTGAAAGAGAAACAAGTGAATGTAGAATTAGGCAAAGGGGAAATCATTCACTTAACTTGATTCAGATGCGATGATTCAGAAGATAAGAGTGGAGTACTACTCGCAGACACCAGAGGTAAGCCTCTACCTCCTCGACAACGGTGCCAAAAGATGTTATCACACAAAGTGTAGTTACCCACTAAAGGTATCCCATCCGGGACGGTAGAGGTGAGGTAGCTAACCAGTGACACCGCAAGGGCCTTGTCCACTATGGAAGAAGGGTAGTTGTCACACTGGACGGTCTCTTATTGCTTTAGATCAATCCAGAGAATGATGAAGGGGGAGACCCTACTAGCCTAAGAGGGCTAGCACACCTACTCAAGACACTCCTAGGGTTATGCAATGATTGAATGAGGAGAGACAATGAGTGAGGAAGTCTAGATCTAGAGAATAGATGTGGTATGGAGGTTAGGGTAAATTTTGGACGGCTTAGCAAGTAGGGAAAATGGCCCAACTTTGTGAAAATTGTACCATAGAGTTTAGGAATGTAGATCTAGAGAGATCTAGCCATACATAAGATAACCCAAATGGATTATAGGACCCACCTAGGGTTTAGGAAAAAGTGGACAAAGTGGACCCAAAAGAGTAGATCGAGACATGGAATGACTAGATTGGGACACTTGAAGGATAGATCTGTGAAAATTAAGTGGGTTCAAGCACACCCAACTGATAGATCTGAATATTTGGCCACCCACCTAAAGGGGGCACCCCCACCTAGAGAGACTAGTGCTAGATCACGGGGAAGATGGATTCTGATTTAAATGAAATTCTAGATCTAGGGTTTATTCAATAATCTACAAGTGTGTTTTGATGGTTGTCATAAAATACTCACTGGAACTATCAAATCTACAAAACTAGGGTTTGAAAGAAAGGGTTTTGATTGACAAATGCATGAAAATAATGAAAAACAATACTAACCTTGCAGATCGTACTTGAAAACACTTGTGACCGCCTTGAATGTCAATGATCCTTCCACTTAGTTACAATTTCGAGCAAGATCCAACATGAAACAGACGAAAAACGCCCAATGAAGGAAGTGAGATTTGTTCATGGATGACAAATATAAGCTATGTATGTCATCTGCAGAGAAATCAATGTTGAAAAAGTTGGCATCGGCAAAAAGTCGGCAAGGGTCCTGAATACAACTTCTCGACAACATCGGCGAAAAAATCGGCAAACATTAAAAAATACAAAATGCATTCATTTTTTTTCAGAATTTTAAACATTTAAAGCAACAATAACATCAGATAAACACATTGGAACATAAATATGGAGAAAGCATTGATATATATTGTTGCCGCCTAATACACACTTTATGACACAGGAAAGTCACAACCTGCTATGTGTGTCCTTGGGGGCAAGTGAGAGCTGGGGACCACTGTCACCACAG
>LPNX010305598.1:245271-257782 GCA_001517045.1 Pseudotsuga menziesii
ATTTTGTATTGGTGATAAATCATAGATGTATTTTTCACTCCTCCCAAATTGAATTTCCGACATGAGCCTCACATTTAGCACTAACTCATCTACCACTTGAAAGTTGAAACATTGCTCTCTTTTTCCTACAATGTGCTATGATGATCACTCAAAATATGTTTGCCCAAAAAATTCCCTAATAGTGAAAAAGGTAATTCAATTACCATTGTGATCTTTGATAAACGGATACATATTTTGTATAGACTATCCTTGCATGGTTTGATCTTCAAATACAACAAAGTTTTGAAATATTTATATCGTAGAGGAAAGGTGTTATTATACAACAAAATGGCTAAAATGACAAATTTTTGGAAAATTAGCCATTTTAGCAAAAATGGAGACTTTTTGGAAAAAGTCGGGACTTGCCATTTTAGCCATTGCGACTTTTTGAAAAGTTAAAAAGTAGCGATTTTTTCCAGACGATTTTTCGGAGAGTTTTTCAACACTGAGAGAAATACGCAAGGCACAAAGTAACAATTGAAAAACTCCTTGAAGACGAAATGATTTTCCCGCAAGATGATGCAAGACGCCTTAACAATCTCCTCCAACCAATTCGCACCATGCAAAAGATTAGTACGACCTTCACAGAAAAAAATGTTGTTTGCATGGAAGATCCACTGAAAGGTCTAAGCAAGAGGCATAACAATCACATCCAAATGCATTCACAAAGCTCCCAAGATTTTTTGCAAAATTTTCTTGTATTCAATATTCTCAGAGCCAAAAGTCCCTTTTACAATTGAGAGAGCATCTCAATATATAGATCTCTTAAGTACATAAAACCTAGATCCAAAAAGATCAAGGGTCAAGATCATAAGATAAAGACAATCTAATCAACAACTAAGATTAGTCGGATACATCATACACGGATCAACTCAATAATAGAAGAGGGGCCCACCACTAAAATTGCCCGATGAGGGGGTGCACCACATAAAAATGACCAATATCCATAAGATAACACATGGTGGGGGGCCAGGAGGTTATAATATCCTTCACTAGCATGGCCCCATGGCACAACAACAAGGTGTGGTAGTCAATAATACCAACGAGTGATAAAAATCACTAGGACATCTTCTTGAAAATACATCAAAAATGCCCTCAAACTGAAGAATCAAGGACATGTTGACCCCATGTGAAGTGAAGCTGATGCTGAATGATGAAGATGACCCAAACACTATGCCTCAAATCAATTCCATGACATTTCTTTGCCTCATTTTCCCAAATCGATTTCCTTATTAGCCATTTTTCATCATCAAAATGCTGCCTTGGGAACATAAAACATCCCATATCTCACTGAGAACCAAAGACTGAAGCCAAATGACTGCAAGGATGGGTTTGACACCATAGTAGTATGGTACAATTGACTGGAAACACCCCAAGATTCCCTTTGGCTCCCTAGGATATCTCACTGTTATCTGCACTGTGTTTTATTTTTAATTTACAGGGCAAATCTGCTACAAATTGTCTGAAAGACCCATATCTCTCCTATAACTTGTTGAAACTGAAAACTAGCTGCTCCAATGGACTTAGAATGTCCAAATCAACCTAAGTCACACGGTTCGAGTTCGGCAAGGATTAGGTTTAGTTCAAGTTCAAATTTTTCGATGAGGTTCAGATGAGGTTCGACAATAGGTTTGACTATATAAATATATAAACTTTCTTCATATAATCCCTCTTAACTAATTTTCTACACCCGATAGCCCATAGGATTGAAAGCACTTAGGTCACTATTCATAATCTCTGTTTATGACATTTCTGTTCATATATTTGTGCTTCTAAGAGTAGGTTTTTGTGGTTTAACAACATATTTATGTGCTTCCCACAACAGTAGTTTTTTCTTAGGGGTTCTTACTTGTTGTTTGGTGTATTCTTATGTAGACTACAAGTATGATATTTCAAATTACAGAGAGCATTAAATTTATAGACAACATAAATAAATAGAGAGCATTAAATCTATAGACAACATAAATATATCAAAAGCATTTAATTTATAGACAACATAAATAAATAGAGAGCATTTAATTCATAGACAACATAAATAAATAGAGATCATTTAATTTATAGACAACATTTGATTGATTGGTATTGTGTTTTTTATTTTATTTTTAATTTCAATTCCTTTTTAGTAAAAAAATCGAACCTCAAAAAAATTTGTCTTCAGGTTTGAGTTCGGCTTTAGGTTCGCCTTCAGGTTCAAGTTTGACGAGGTTCGGGTTCGGCTTTAGGTTCGACATTAGGTTCGTCTTTCAGGTTCAGCGAACTTGAACAAATTTCAAATTTTTTTTGAGGTTTGCCGAACCTCTAGGATTAGATTCGGCGAACCCTGTGACTTAGAAATCAACTAGGAATGAGTACTCATACACAATATGTCCATCAAAAAAATACGTCAGAGGCCCCATCCATGTCAGAACAATAAAAATAATAAAGCCTTTAAATGCTGATAAACATAAAAACAATACAAGCCATCATAGTAAACCACCATCTAAAGCATGAATATGTCTAATGAACACCAATAAACCATAAATAATCATCATCCAGAACCATCGGTCTAAAACTCATCCTGGACCCTGCTCTTGGCCTGGTCAATCTGGGTTGACAAGGTAAAAAATGATCAAATGATGACCCAAATGCTAAACTATGATACTGCAATGTACAAAATGGACATGCATACCCAATTATCTATGCTAACAATGAGACTTAAGTACAAATAGCTTATGTTGGCGAGTATAAGCATGATATATATATAATTAATCCAAATCAAAATGATCAGATGCTTTAAACAAGAACCTCCAGTGTATACTCATTTATTGATTTAGCCATTTTGCTAGTCAAGGGTGAAGGTGAATGAAACCAAGTAAGGCCAATGGAATGACTTGACACTTGACACTGTAAGCATCTAGGCTAAAGGATAAGGGGATCCACTCAACACATAAGTTGGACTAGGTGAACAATAGGGAATGGCAGTGTCTCACAAATGGGTGGAATGATGAGAATGTTGAATTTTAGGGTTAGAAGAGTTTTTAACATAACTGATAATTTATGCATGGACATATAAAATCAAATCTATAATAGTACTGCTCTAATAAAATTTGAACTATACTAAAACAAACATAATTTTCATCTCTTTCAACTTAACGCTCCATTAGTCACTGTGTTAAAGTTGGTCATCGAGATTCATCAAATGTCATATATAGTAACAACATAAAAATAATGTATAGTAGATATCAACAATAAGGAATCATAACCAATATTTGAATCAACCTTATACTCAGAGATTTCAGTTTGATCTTGTCACTGAAGGGACAAGTCAACTAGGTAAACAATTTACGTACCTTGATAGAGAGCCTAAGAGAGTTAAAGCATAAGCATACTGACCCGGACTTCTTAGTCAACAAGCACAGTCATACCCAGTACATTCATGCTGACAAAGGACACACAGTCATGCTAAGTAAGGATGCAGACACATTGTGCAAGACACAAAGTCATACTTTTTCCTAGTCATGCGTTCATAGTCATGCTTGTAGGAGACACATGGTCATGCTGAGGAGGACTCACAATCCATGCTTAGAAAAATAGGCTCATGGTCATGATGGGGAAGAGCCACAGTCCATACTTGAAAGACAAGATCATGGTCATGATGGGGAAGACCCACAGTCCATACTTGAAAGGAAAGCTCACGGTCATGCTGGGGAAGACCCACAATCCACACTTAGAAAAACAGGCTCACGATCACGATGGGGAAGACCCACAGTCCATACTTGAAAGGCAAGCTCACGATCACGCTGGGGAAGACCCACAATCCACACTTAGAAAAGCAGGCTCACGGCCATGATGAGGAAGACCCACAGTCCATACTTGAAAGCCAAGCTCACAGTCACGATGGGGAAGACACACAGTCCATACTTGAAAGGAAAGCTCACAGTCACGCTGGGGAAGACCCAGTCACACATGAAGAATAAACTCATAGTCACACAGGTGTAGAAAAGCATGGTCAGCTAGTGGAGGAACCAATCACGTTAGAGCAGAGAACGGTCACAGTGAGACCACGCAGAAGCTCACGCAGGAGAAGAAAGAGACACGGTCACGCTAGGGTGGAAACCATAGTCCTGCGGGTAAAATATATAGTTGCGCAGGAGCAGGAGGTAAGCTCAAATGAGTTGGGCAACAAGGATACGATCTAGAGCTATGGGATGGACCCACGCGAGGTAGAGACACATGTAGAAGATAGTCATGCGGAGTAGAGATCGAAGGTCACGCAGAGAAGAGATCGTAGCCATGCAGATGGAGAGACTTGCGAAGGAATAGTCACAGCAGTCACGCATGCAAAGTAAAGTCATGCGGATGCTTAACGGAGGAGTGGACCAAAGAATCAGATCTTGATCCACATTAGAAAACAGGTTCACGATCATGCTGGGTAAAACCCACAGTCCATACTAGAAAGTAGACTCACGGTCATGTTGGGTAAAACCCATAGGCATGGTGGAGGAATACAGTCATGGTGCTGAGGAGGTCACGCGGATGAGACAGACCATGCGGAAGCGGTGGGAACAAATAGTCACGCAGATGCCAAGCGAGCCACGCAAATGGTGTGACAAGGAAAGCCCAGTCACGTGGGAAAGGTAAGCCACGCGTGTACAGTAAAAAAAACCAGTCACATGGATGGATACAAATTGTTGTGTGTCTAAAGAATGATACCCTTAGTTTTTTAAATAAGCCAACGTGAATCAAGGACTTAGAAAAAAAATAAAGTGGTCATAAAAAGAAATGGTTCAAAGACAAAATAAGACCATAAGGTAAAATGTTGTAATAATAATAAAATGGTCAAAAAGATAAAATAATAAAAGGTCCAATGGTTTTATAATAAAACCATAAAGTAAACAATGCAAAGGTTTTATAATAAAACCATAAACAATAAGTGGGTCAATGGTCCTTAGAATAGTGTACCCAAAATAAAATCCATAAAGTAGGAGTCATCATAATCAAAGGTACACACAATAAGAGTGCTAGGACCAAGTAAGATAAAGGACCAAGAGTCAACCAACGGGTTCACAATAAAACAACCCACATACCCACAAGATCAGGTGAACCATAAAAGGTGGACAAACAACTCCTTTATATGACCAACAATATCAGTAATTCTTTTCTCTCTCAAGGTACATTGTTTTATATATTTTTGTCATCACTGTATAAGGAGAAGATCCAAACCAGATGGTACGATCCTTTGGTTCTCAATATTGCTCCTAAGGGTTAGGTGTTAGTGACATCATCAAGGGGTGGCCAGTCCCTTGAGAAACAACCTAACAATAGCTGATTAGGAGAGAGGACATCACACACCATTATCTTGGTTAACTGACCAAGATCCTCCATTCTTTAAAGAATGGCTCTCAGCCCGAATCAAATTCCTAGTGACTGACCAAGTGCCTCCATTCTCCCAGAGAATGACCCTCAGTACTAAGCTAAGCTTCAGTCCCAAACTGAATCAAATTCTTGGTCACTGATCAGGTGCCTCCATTCTCCTAGAGAATGGCCCTCAGTACGAAGTTGAGCTCAGTCCCAGACTGAAAGTTGATCAACCACCTGTAGGACCTGCTTGGTCCCAGACTAAGAGTCTTCCTTGTCCCAGACCAAGAATTTGTCTGCCTCTACTTGCAGGATCTACTTGGACATCGTGTCCCTAGTCCCAGACCAGAATACCCTAGAGGCACGTAGGGGCCCTAGCCACATGCTAGGGGATTTTCCATGGCATCAACCTGCTTGGTCCTAGACCAAGAACCCCAGGAGACAACTGGGGGCCCTAGGGTACCTTATAAGGTCTTACTCTATCCTAGTTAACTGACTAGGATACCATCCTCTGAGAATAGGTCTCGTAGGCACACTTAACTTTAACAGAGAAGGCTCCACTAGACTCTAGACAAGCAACTTTTTAGGAATTTATTTGCACAACAATATTCACTAGTTAACCTCTAGAGGTAGGTGCCCTGGTAAGCCTTCTTGGCTTCCAGAAAATGACAAAAACATTACCTTTGGGGGCCAATCTCACCCTGTTTCCCTGTGGGGGAAAATGAGTCGTACATTATACAAAGAATGAGTGCTCATCCTCTAGCCATCAACTTTATTTGAAAAGATTTATTTTTATTAACTTGCCAGCCTCCAAGAGCAGGTTCCCTGGAAAGCCTTTTGGGATCCAGAAAATGACTAAGGCCTAACCCTGGCGGGTTTGCTTCACCCTGATACCCTATGGGGGTAAATGAGCCTTACAGCATACAATGGATGAGTGCTCATCTCTTGGCCATTGGCTAGTTTTACTTTTATTTGCAGTAGTGTTTAAAAACACTTTTGCTTTGCTGGCAGGGCATCCATTTAGAATAGCTTTAAGCTCTGATGCCTTAGTGTCTAAAGACACTTTTTAGTAAGACTACTTGTGTTCAAGACCTAGAGGTAGACCATCCTTGTGACAAACATCACACAAACCATCACCGAGACACAATTTAGACATGGATACCTATTCCAATATAGAGGTGAATTTGGGGGAAATCCTAGATGTCACTGTTCAAGTTACAAGTCAAGGTTGATCAACATCAAGGGAAGGAAACGGATGGATGGTGACAATGAAAATGGTGCCAAGACTAGCAAGTTGTGTTCCTAGGGGAAATGACTATAAATCCATACTACAAGCAAGGTATCACCAATGAGTATACAAAGGAATCTCTTGGACATAACAACTAAATCAATTATAGTTTGGATTCCAAGTAAAATCAAAATAAAGTATCACCAACATACAACCATTATCAACTAAATCTCACTACTAAATTAGACAACAGAGCAACATCAAAGTCCATATGCACAAAACCATAATATCACCTGGGTCATATACCTGCACTGGATCTATAACCAATCTGAAGATCATTGAAACAATTGTTGCTGCTACACATCATGGGAATTGTAATAATCTTTGCTTTGGGTCATGAAAAATGGCTAACTCAGTCATTGAAACTGGGGTCATGAGGCTTAGTCATGGCATAGAACTGATCAATCTGAATACTCTAGATCTGTTGAAAGTGGGAGATCATCAATTGGTGGGTCATCATCTGCTGATCTCATAGTAAAGGACTGGCCCAAAGGATTGATCAGTATTGCTTAGGAACAAAAGTAGCTCAGCTACTATATATATGTGACCTTGATAGGGTTGATTTAAATCTGATGTTTCTGTACGCTTGAATGGAATCAGCAGAATTGATCTTAGTGTTGATCAATCGATCACAACAAACCCAGTCTAATTCCTTGCGTAACTGGCTGATTTCCGAAGGAAATTGCATATCTGATCCTGCACAGTAATCGAATTATGGAACATTGCTCATTCTGTAGGAATCGAAGGATGGAGATCGTTTTGAGAGATCAATGGCCAGAAATGAATTTCGCGATAGAGAGATGCATAGTGTTTAACGTCAAGTTGTGACTCAAAATTCTATTCAAAATTATTCTATCTTTTTTTAGGTCTGCCGTTGATTTGGACATACACGATCCAACAACCCATAAACATTATGGAGTTTTGTTTGGTTGTTGACCCTAATCATAGCGAATGGACATGGAATTACTTTTAGCTCTTCTTTTATTTGTTTCAGATCCATAGGTTTAGCAATAAGAAAGGGGTCGGGTATTATTAGTGGAGCTACTAACATTGGTGATGTTTTTAGTGGAGATGTGAACTCTAGTGGATATATTCCAACAGTGAACTCTTGTATTGCCCGAAAAAGTTTTATTTGAAACCCGAGCTTGCAAGGATGCAAAAATGTGATCATCTCTATTATGCGGTCCTTCGAACCCTAATTCCTAAAAACTAGGAAAACTTCCTAAAAAATAGGAATCTTCTCAAAACTAAAAACTTGTGAAATATTTGTATCTATGTCAAGGAAAACATCACTATACCAATCATATATCTAAATTTAGTGGGAACCAACCTTGGCTCTAATAAATTGTCTTTGAAGTGTTTCCTAAATCAATGTAATAGGAATCACGAGTCAAACTCGGAAAATCGCAAGTTTGACTTGGATCGTCCTCAAAACGAGTTGATTTGTTTTGGGATGAGTCAAACTCGGGTTGATTGAGTTTGACTCGGTCAATGCTTGTCAAACTCGCGATTTTTTCTTGGACTTGTAATTTAAAGCTTTGATTTATTGAACTGTGCCCAAGAAAAGTGTCTAAGACTGATTTTGATTGTTTTTCATCATTATTTTGCTTGCTAGAAGTTTGTTTGCCTACTAGAGGTGTTCAACAGCCATGGTAATATTAAATTCTTAAAGTAAAAGTGGCATTCTCATTATCCTTCGTTTTCTATCATTTTACATAAATTTTAACATTACCATTAATTGTTTCAAGATGTTTGATAGTGGTTTGAACCTCATCGGAGTTCATGTGCAAAAACTAGAACTTTTTATCCCATTCAGAATTCAACAAACTTAATAGTTTCAAGATTTCAGGATTGCAATGTTTCCACTGGATTCTATCATGTATGAGGGTAAGGGATTGGCATTTAATCAAGCACATCAACCTCTCTATGTACCTTGATGTTGGTGGTGTTGATTGTTGAACTCCTTTGTTATAACCTTAATAAAAATGTACCCTTCAGTCAAGCAAAATCACTTATTATGCATGGGAAACTTTTTCTAATTCTTCCTTATTTTAATGCTTGATTAGGAAGTTTCATCAAAATTGTTGGGTGTTGAATTATATCCTTGGAGGATCAACTTTGAGATTCGAGGTAGAGGCAAGGGCTAGAGCCTAGGGAAGAGGGGCATAGGGTGCTGTTGATGAGTATGATCCCAATATAAGAAATTATTAATCTATTTGGACTCATCTTATGGATGAGAATTGATATCTTTTGGACACCTATTGATATCTTGTAGCATATAGACATGGCTACTTTGAATATCAATGAAAATGCCTTTTTTACTTCAAAATATGTGTATATATGTAATTTTTAGTATTTGTTGATTTTTCCTAGTTTTCCCAATTCGATTCAAAACTTTGACTCTTTTGCCTCGTCGATTTATTGTTGATTCCGATTCTGGTAACATTGGTCTAACTACTAGCCTAATGGAATGTGCTGATCTTTGAAAGTTTGACTCCTTCAGATTGCTATGGAGCAAACCTAGGGTTAACAACTACTAGATTTTCAAGTTTTCCAACATCAACGGTTTTGTTCACTCATTCCTAAGAAATCATGGCTCAATCATCAAGAGAAGTTGGTATAGGGCAAAGGAAAGGGAAGGATGACCTTGTTGGTGTCTCCGCTCCAACTCCAAGTTTATTTGTCTCTAATACTTCTAGTGGAGTTGTTAATGCTTCAAATAACCTTGATTTTGCAAGACAATAGGTCCAAGAGAAGAAATACCCCTTGTGGAAGTATGTAACAAGGAAACAAGGCCTCGGTGCAAAGCTGGTTGGGGGAAGGAATGTGCTTTGGACTTGTAATTTTTGTAAGAATGAGTTTGAGAGCACCTACTACTGGGTTAAGAACCATTTGTTGGGCCTTCCTTGTGGGATTGGAACATGTAAAGTAGTGACTCTTACCAAATGAAGGGAGATGGAAAGAGAGGATGTGGTTGGATTAGGGAAGGTTGCAGTAGAAAGTAGGAAACAAAAAAATAAGGATCCTCTTCCATTCTTGAGGAAACCATCTAGCACTTGCAGATATGAAAGTGGGTTAAAATTCAACCAACAAGAAAGAGGCCAACTCCAAGTGGTCCAATGGACAATATTTTCCAACAAGAGAAGCAATAGGAGATAAATCTTACCATTGTTTTTTTTTCTATCTCAACTTCATTTTATTTAATGTTGCGTTGTCACCATTGTTTCTTGAGATGTGTTGAGGTCTAGTTGAACGAGCTCCAAGTGGTTATGTGCCTCCTAGTTTAGAGAAGCTTAGAACCACATTGTTGGTAAATGACTCTTGTGAATATGTAATTTGTATTGAATATTTATGAATGACCAGTTTCTAAAAAATTTGGATCTATATATCTAATATTTGGACTATTTGTGTTTAATACTTATTAATGGTACATCTCTTATACATCTTGTATGGATCATCATTTTGCTGCCCCAAACCAGAACCAATAAATGAAGAGTATGGTTAGGAATTACTGTCCAAAACTTCCTGAGAAGAGGGAAAACAAAGATGCCCTAGAGTTGCATAAAAAATCTTCTCATGTTTCTCCTAATGTGAAGTATTAATACATGTAGATGGTTGGAAATGATCATGGCAAATATCCTCAAAAAGTTGTTGTTCAAAGGGTTCAAATTTGGCATTCTCAACACTAGAAGTATCATAGATAGGGTCCATCTCCAGCAATATTTATCAAAACTACTATGATTTACTTTTAGGAGATGCTCATCAATCATATCGCATCTTTGGTCATCTTTGTCAAACATAGAGGAAAATACATGATCATCCAAGGGTTGGTTTCATCGTTTCTTTTCTCAAAATCATCATAAGATGTTTTAAAGTTTAAACATTTCAAAATTTTGAGAAGAAAAAATCACCAAATCCTCATCTTCATGATGAGTGGAACAAGAGGCTAGGTCTTCAACACAACTATTTTCAAGGGCTTCTTATTCCACATGGTCTTTTTCAAGGGATTGACAAGAACTCTCTTTTAGCACCAACAACCAACAAATGTAATGAGAGAGGAGATTTCCTTTTATGGCTTTAAAAGCTCAACCTCTTATTAAAAACATAATTTTTTACTTCTAGAAGACTCAAAATCCTAACAAATCCCTCTTGGCATGAGAAATGATAATAATAATAATAATACGACAAAGTGGTTGAGGAAGGACAAAAGGAGAGGGCACTAGCTCAAGGAGGGAAAATGACTTGTTTAGGAAGGGACACATGGTCAAAAGGAGGGGGACAAATTGGGGTTTGAGAGAAACTTCTTGCCTTTCTTGGAATGTGTGGGCCCAAAGAGACCTCTAAAGTTTCCAACTAACTGCCAAAGGCTAGGCAAGGGTCCAATCAAAGTCAAAAGAAGGTCCGGTTAAATCAAGGAAAGGAGGCCACACATGTGAGAAAAGGAGGGACAACTCACACACATGGGCTTGAGGAGAGATGATTAGGCAATTAGAGGAGGGCATTTGAGGTTTTATGGGTCTAGGTAGGTCTGGGAGGGTCTAAGGGTTAGGATAGATATAAAAAGTAGGGGGCCACTAGTCTAGGAGGCTAGTTTAGGTGGGTGCATTGGTGACATTTGCATGAAAATATGATGAGGGTGCCACATTAGAAAGGGAACTTTAAGTTGAGACTTAGGGAGTCTATTCCCTAAACTTTTAACGAGTTCTTAACCACTAGGATGCTAGAATTATCATGTGACCATGTACAAGAGGGACTCCTAAGACTTTGGACTCTAACTTGACATGACATAAGTGTCCATTCTGACCATACACATGAAATGTTTTACATTACATAGAATCATAGGGCTTAGGTGCTCTAATATATGGTGAATTTCACTTAGGAAATGTCCCTAGTTTGGAGGACTTCGAGTGAAAAATCCTTGGATTATTTACAATCATGAAGATATAAATAACCCTCAGTAAAAAAATACTTGAGACATTCCATTTGTGCAACTGTCATATGGGAGCTGAGTATGTGTTATAACTGGCCATTTACATATACAAGATACATCTCAGTTACATCATTACATTTCATTAAATCACAATCATGCATCATTTCATACAATGATATAGTTTACATGGTTGGTTAAGACTAGCATAGATCCATCCTAAACGCGTATCTATCAAGCACCGAGAGGCATCCAATTCCTTGATGTGCTATATGAGCGGTTATGGTTTTCTAATGACTTTTTATTTGGTTTTAAATTTTTATTTTATTAGCGGATATAGAATTTTTTAATTATTTTTTATTTGGTTTTCATTTTATTTTATTTTATGAGCTGACATAAAAATTTAATTATTCCTTTTTATTTTGTTGATGTATTTGTAACTTCACAATGTATTCATTTGTATATCTTATGTATTGTATCCTGATGTTCCTATCGGGAAGTATATGTAATGTAAACAAGTCATGTAAAGTCATTGAGGTTAACCCTCCATTGTAAGTCGGGGCAATAGTCCCCACAATTGAATTTAGGTTAACCCTCCTTGTTGATCGGAGGGCAAAGTCCCCACAGTTGTGGGGCACTAGGGTTATTAGACTCTCCTAGAGAAGTCGGCCCTAGTAAGTAATTGTTAAGTGAGGCCGACTTGTTCGAGTGGACATTAAGTGAACGAAAGAATATAAATAGAGAGTGAGCCTCTCTATTTATCACACATACACTCACTCAACTGGGGCGCATGAATGAGAGAGGAGAAGCTCTCTCAAGTGAGAGAGAGAACAGTTGTTGGAGATCATCTTTTCTATCTTTGGGTTTTACTGCTGCCATTGGTGCTCATTCTATCTCTGAGGAAGTTGCGGGGTTTTCTC
>LPNX010305598.1:257834-290334 GCA_001517045.1 Pseudotsuga menziesii
AGGGCTTCTTACTTTTTGGGTCTCTCTCCACAATTCATCAGCAAAAGGAGACTAGGATGAACCTCCATTGAAGGACGCATCTTTATGTCGAAGCAGAAATTGATTCCGGGCATTTTCAGTTTTTGGTGTGGGAAATTAGGGCTTTCTACAGAAGAGGAATTTTTGAGTGAACCCGACATAAGATTGCTCTCCTCATCAAAATCAAAGTTTAGAGACCTGGGTCGAGATTTTTGGTTGGGTAAAACTTTGGGAAATTCAAACCCTAGTTTGACCCCGAGCTTGAAAAACCCTAAAATACTGAAACTGGTATTTTTTGTACATTCGCTATATCTTGAGATTGGAGAAGGCTCAGGAGCTGAAACTTTCACAGGCTAAAGATAAAATCCTGATGTACCCTGTGTAAACATTTCAACCTCAGATATGCTATATTCTAGGAGATATGTTTCACCCAAATCAGGGTTCCAACCTCTTCCAGGATTCATCCCTAAACAGGACACCTAAGGAGAATTGCAATATCTCGGGATACAAAGCTCCAAATGAAATTTTGCAAGATGTTCCAGATAGGGCACGGACTTTACTTTCTGTGGTAAAAGTTTTAGACCCCGAAGGTGAAACAGTGACACATATCAGTCCGTACAAGTTCGCTATGCTAAACAGTCTTGAAACAGGTCACCTTGGGAAAACTCTCATAAATCCCAATTGGTGAAACCAATTCTGATGAAACCTGTGGTGTTGGAACAAGGACAGACGAGGTTACCTCAGTACGAAATTTCAGATACAGAGGAGCAGTGATTTCAGAGATACTGTAGAAACAGTATTAGGCATTTATGCAGAAGAAATTGGAAAACGAGGGCTTCCTGTTCCGGAACCTTCCCTCCATTGTTTTAAGAAAAGGAGTACATTGGACAGCTCGCCTTGAAGAGGTGTATATTTCTATCCAATTAGATATGAAAGATTCCAAGTTATGAAAATTAGTGTTTCTCTAACAAACCCTAGATCAGCTAGCTCCGAAACCAGGATGGACACCTCAAATCGGTAAGATCTAATCTTTTGCTATTTATAGTTGAGGTTTTCATTTCAAGATGACTAATCACACCAACTTGATGACAAGCTTGGTGAGGTTGAAAAACTTCCAAGCATGGAAGTATAGGATCTCACTAGTTCTTGAAGGAAATGAATTGGACACCTACAAAAGTAGAGAAGTTCCAGTTCCAGAGGGAGATGAGGCTAAAAGCCTTACACAAGAAGAACTTGGTCAAGGCCAAGAAGATCATTGTTGATTCAATCATGGATCACCTTATACCACAAGTGTCTTCCCTAAAGACACCGAAAGAGATGTTTGATTCCTTGACCAAGTTATTTGAAGGAAATAACATAAATAGGAAGATGACTTTGAGAAAACAGTTGAAGAATGTGAAGATCCAGAATGCAAAGACCATACAGTCATACTTTACAAGGGTCTCTCAAATCAAAGAACAACTTGAAGTGGTAGAAGAAGAAGTGGAGAATGCAGAAGTTGTGATAACCACCTTGAATGGCCTCCCAGGATCATGGGATTCATTCATTCGAGGAATGTGTGCCAGAAGGAAGTGATTACTTTAAGCAGACTCTGGGAAGAGCATGCATAAGAAGAAACTCGACTCATAATAAGAGAAAAGAAGATGGGAGCAACTGAAGATCAAGCTCTCACCATCCAAAGAAGATCCGTCAAGCGATGAGGAATACGAAAAACTCAACTCTTGAAGAACCTCTTATCCATCTTAGCATTTGGATAAGAAATGACGCTGTTATGAATGAAGAAGATGATGAAGCTGAAAGAAGGAGTCTAGCCACGAAACAAATAAAGATTAAGTATTCAATTGTCATTTCATGATATTGTTTTGTTATGCACTTGTTATATTTAGTTGATGTGTTGTGCATGATAGAATGTTTGCATTAATGACAATATACTACTAATATGCATGAGATGGGTAAGTAGCTCATGGTGCTATACAACTCTCCATTGCTACTTATCTAGAATGAAACCTCTTTGCTGACATATTGGATTAGTGCACAATCTCAATGTTGTGTTAGTGAGATGGAAGGCATCTAGAAATTTTCTGTGAGATATGGATGAATGTTGTATTGGCTAAAATAGTTGCATGATTATATCTTTATGCATAAGAATTTACCATTATGAATATGCATTATGAAATGTTTCTAATCATACAACTGGTGCATTTGACTTGTAGGAAAGATCGCGTACAAATCGCCTACAAGAAAAGAGGGATGAGACTTGTTCCGAAGAACAAGTGACGACAGTTCAAGAAAGAATTCAAGATGAAGAATAATATGATGATACTTTCAAAGAAAGAAGAAATTTCAGACATAGTGCAGTTATGCAACACTGTTGAGGGACATCATTGATGCAGAGCCTTCCAGATATGAAGAAGTAGCCAAGAAGAAAGGGAAGGAGAGTACCAGTTCAAGAAAAATGATGTCTAGGATGCAACATCGATACCTGAAGGGAAGTCCGTAGTATCTTCCATATGGATCTACAAGATCCAACATCCAGTAGATGAAAACATCGTGGGAATTGAGGCACATGACAGGCAGACTCGTGTGTAAATTAAAGAAGACCTTGTACGCGCTCAGAAGACACCCATGGGATAACACATACATGAGGAGCTTGATGAAGATCTTAACCTTTGCTACAAGGTTGAAGATGAAAGCCTATAGAGGATGACAAGCGCACAGATGGGTGCGAGAAGAAGGTTTTCAAGATAGAGGATCTTGGTATCCAGTGACCCTAGTTGGATACATAGAATAATAGTAGCAGAGGAAGCTACTTGTCACTCCCGTACAGGATACATAGGGTACGAAAGGCAGAGGGAGAATGATGCTCCGCTTCAGAGGGAGTGAATGCAGAAGATCCTGAGGTTCGACATGGTACGATAGGATGGACAGATTACTGATGACTCTAGGCTTTACCTTTGCTTCAAGGTTAAAGGGGAAGACCAGTAATGCTCTTGTTACATGTCGATGACTTGTTCCTGACAGGAAAAGAGGAACTCATTAAAGTTGCAAGAAGGAGACTTGTTGCCGAGTTCGAGATGAAGAACTTGAATATGATGCACTAGTTTCTAGGCATAGAGGTGTGCCAGAATGCGGATGGAATCTCCTTGGGACAAGGGAAGTATGCAGTAGAGATCCTGAAGAGGTTCAGGATGATGGACTGCAAGGCCATGACCACACCTATGGCATCAAACCTGAAGCTATTGAGTGTTGCTTCATTAGAGTCGGTTGATGCCACGATGTATCGTCAGATGATTTGTTCATTGATGTACCTGATGAATACGAGACCAGATATTTGCTTTACTGTGAACACATTAAGACATGTTCACCTGATGGTTGCAAAGCATGCAGTGAGGTACCTGAAGGGTACAATTGATTATGGGCTCAAGTATGAAGCGAATCAGAAGACAAACTTGGAGGGTTATGTGGATTTGAATTGGGCAAGTAGTGCCATTGATAGGAAGAGCACTTCGGGGTGCTGCTTCAGTATGGGATCAGGTGTGATCTCTTGGTTTGGCAAGATGGAGTCCTGCATAGCACTGGGTACAGCCGAGGCAAAAGATGTTGCCACTTGCTATTTGGGAGGTAGTATGTTTCTTTTGAAAACTACTATTTGATTTGGTTGATTTGACTTGCATTTTTTGTATGATGCAGAGAGGAGCAATGAAGCTCTAGTTTGTGATCCAGATCGAGATCTCTCAAAAGAGGGAGTTCTAGCATAGCTGTTGAGACAAGTTGTCTGAGCATAAATCCTAGCGAAGCTCATAGGTTGCTCAAACGTAAACGGTCCTGTAGGTTGTCCTCAAATGTAATCGGTCCTGGCAAAGATCGCAGGTTATCCTTGGATGTAATCAGCCCTGATGTGATTCTATGCTAGAAATGGCCAGAGCGAATTTTGAGTACTTCAGGGAGAAGCTTGGTGTTCTCCAGATCGAGGCTCCTTCTAAGGGGAAGTGATGAGTCCGTGAGCCTTTCTGACATGGTGGTAGGATGGGCCTCCCATGGTCAGATATAAGTGCAGAGCCCTTTTTTTTCTCGGATGATAGATGGTGTGTCCTATCATGCCGGTAAATATAAGTGCTGAAGGCCATTCTCGGTCAGTTACCAAGAAATTGATTTAGTTTGGGACTAAAGCTTAGCTTAGTGCTGAGAAGCCATTCTCTGGGAGAATGGAGGCACTTGGTCAGTTACCAGGAAGTTTGATTCAGTCCGGGACTGAAGCTTAGCTTAGTGTTGAGAAGCCATTCTCTGGGAGAATGGAGGCACCTGGTCAGTTACGAGGAAATTGATTCAGTCTAGGATTGAAGCTCAACTTAGTGCTGAGAATCCATTCTCCTGGTCAGTTACCAGGAAATTTGATTCAGTCCAGGACTGAAGCTCAGCTTAGTGCTGAGAAGCCATTCTCTGGGAGAATGGAGGCACCTGGTCAGTTACCAGGAAATTGATTCAGTCTAGGACTGAAGCTCAACTTAGTGCTGAGAGGCCATTCTCTGGGAGAATGGAGGCACCTGGTCAGTTACCAAGAATTTGTTTCAGTCTGGGACCGACACTCAGCCTAGAGCTGAGAGCCATTCTTTGAGAATGAAAGATGTAAGTGTTGTGCCTTTCTCTGGATAGTAGATGGTGTGTCCTGCTATGCCAATAGATGTAAGTGCTGAGCCTTTTCCTTGGATGATAGATGGTGTGTCCTATCATGCCAGTGGATGTGAGTGTTGGGCCTTTCTGACATGGTGGTGGATGTGTTCCTCCCATGGTCAGATGTGAGTGTTGGGCGTGCCTTTCTGACATGATGGTGGATGTGTTCCTCTCATGGTCAGATGTAAGTGCTGGGCGGGCCTTTTTGACTGGGTCAGATATAAGTGCTGAAGAAGATGAAGACCTACATGGAGGCTAGGCCTACAACCAGCATGAAAAAGGGCTGGCTCTCTAGAACTTCCTATGATGAGAAGAATTGAGAGATAGCACCATTTGACCAAGATAGCAGAAGCAGTGATGTTGATGATGATCCAGGTTTGATGGTGATCCAATGATGACCCAGACTTGATGTTGATCCAGTGATGATCCAGACTTGATGATGATCCAGTGATGCTCCAGATCAAGTGATGATCCAGACTCGATGATGATCCAGTGATGATCCATACTTGATGAAGATGACTTGACGATGAAGATGACTTGATGATGATCCAGATGATACAGAGAAGAAGACTTGTGCTGATAAATTATGTCGAGAGAATTCCTTCCTAGTTAAGAGGGAGCATTGATGTATTTGTAACTTCAGAATGTATTCATTTGTATATCTTATGTATTGTACCCCGATGTTCCTATCGGGAAGTATTTGTAATGTAAACAAGTCATGTAAAGTCATTGAGGTTAACCCTCCATTGTAAGTCAGGGCAATAGTCCCCACAATTGAGTTAAGGTTAACCCTCCTTGTTGATCAGAGGGAAAATTCCCCACAGTTGTGGGGCGCTAGAGTTATTAGACTCTCCTAGAGAAGTCGGCCCTGGTAAGTAATTGTTAAGTGAGGCCGACTTGTTGGAGTGGACATTAAGCGAATGAAAGAATATAAATAGAGAGTGAGCCTCTCTATTTATCACACATAAACTCACTCAACTGGGGCGCATGAGTGAGAGAGGAGAAGCTCTCTCAAGTGAGAGAGAACAGCTGTTGGAGTTCATCTTTTTTGTCTTTGGGTTTTACTGCTGCCATTGGTGCTCATTCTATCTCTGAGGAAGCTGCGGGGTTTTCTCTTTTATGGTTTCCATGAGGAAAATTCTTTGTGTCTCTTGTCTCTTGTGATTATTGTTGTGCATGCTATTCTCTTAGATAAGATCCTAAGATCATATTGCTTAAATGATAAAAATCTAACATATGTTTGGTACATAACGTTATGTACGTTATGTTACATATCTCTCCCATACTGGGTTACACATCTACAGGCTTTACATTGAGCTTCATCTAGATCATATGCATCTTTACCCTTGGATAAGTCCTCATACAATCTGAGGGGTAATAGAAGTAAGGTATACCAATGAAAAACCATGGAAAACATCAACAAGGTGATGTGCTCTAGGGGAAACAACCATAGGCAAGCAGCTGTGCAAAAGAACAATGTAATGTCCTCTTCTGCTTAGGCATTGAGGACCGACCTGTTAACCTATGTGATTCCTGTAGGTTCGAGCGGGTACTGACAGACAAGGAATCAGCCGAAGACTGATGCCATATACAGAAGATCTAGGGCATCAATATTATATCATCATGGGGTAGAAGAGGGCCACCAGAGCCAAAGGCCACCAACATGCATGACATCGGAGCATTATTTGATGATGCATGCACTCAATTGAGTCTCCATGCGCATGCATGCAAGTCAACTGCAAATTAGAAGTTAAAGTGACCTAATTAGGTCAAAAGTTAGGTTATTCACAGTTGAAAGTTATAAAAGAAAGATAAAGTGAATGGAGAAAGACACTTATGATTATTATTGATTTGGAGCTTCTTGAGTAGCAGCACAACGTGCGGCCACGACAGTTGGGGTTGAAGACGGCGTCTTCAGCTGACGAGGTTTCGGCAGTGAAGTATCTACCCTAGTCTCATTCAGGGTAGACCATCCAGGTTCACCATCCTCTCTTCAACTTATTCATCCAGTTACAGCTATCCAGTACCTATCAGAAGACTGTTTGCAGGGACACGTGTGCAGGCGTAGGAGGGGTTTTAGCTGGAAAACCCCAAAGCATTCGCTGGGGCCTCAGATCTCCGTTTATCTTCGGAATACTGGCACCATTCTCATCATCAGTATCATCCTTCAGTACCAGGTGATTATCAGCTTCCAGTTTGCTCACCCGGAGCAGTTCTCATCAGTTTTGTGTAGCTAGGGGCATGAGCAGCTAAACCTTCAATTCAATTCACTAGCCTGCTTAGTGAGCTCAGAACTTCTGCATCCTTCAAGCAATCTCTCCGGTACGGGAAGACTACCACTCTTGTAAATTCTCATCTGCATCAGACACTTCCTTCACTGAAAACGTCATCTTTAGCTGGTTGAGGGTTCATGCTGTTGGGGTATCACCGGAGGCAAGGAGCACCAGTTCTTCACCAGATCAGTTATTGATGCATGCATATTCTCTCTTTGGAGAATTATCAGCCGGATTATCAGTGGTAAGTGTTGATCTATCATCATAAAATTCTCTGCCCTAGTTAGCTATAAAATAGGGCCATTTTCCTGGCACTTTGCATGCAAGTTTATTTTCAGTATTACTGTAAATCAGGAGGCTTAAGCAAGCCCTAGTATAGAATACAGTGGAATATCCGCATCTAGGATATTACAAACAACTATCCTAAGGACACCTTAGCACCTACCAAAGGTGGATGCCAGAGTCACAAGGCAAGTGTTAAGGAAAGTATACGCACAAACAATAATACCCAGACCCCTCAATAAACTATGAAGCTCCATCAAATAATCCTGCATGTCTGTCCAGTGTAAAGAAAATGGTAACTGAAGCATGACAGTCACTGATAACTGTGCATCTGAAAAGATATGGTAAAAAAACACTATACTCCATGAGCAGCCTGCCAAGGAAGGGTTTTCAAACTGGGACAAAGATCCTCATGATATGATGGGTAACACACCCTATTACTTATGTGTTCATAACAACAAATACTAGTTTTCAAGATAATGCATCAGCTACCACATTAGTAGAACCATTAATATCTTCAATGTGAAAAGTAAAACTTCAGAGTTAACTTACCCACTTAACCTGCTACTCATAAAGTTCCTTTTGGCAGAAGAAATAACACAAACTGTTGTGATTGGTTCTCACCAAAAACTTTTAATATCCGGATATCACTGAGACTTTATGAGTGCATGCATTACACAAAACATCTCCTTGCCATATATGTGCAATAATTTCTCCCTCTCATCAAGCTTCTGGATCTCATTAGTAATAGGATGTTCCTGCTGAGATAGAACAACACCTATGCCTTCCCCAGATGCATCACAATCTAGAGCAAATGGATGGTTGAAATCTGGAACAAGGACAGAATGTGAAGTCATCACCTACTCGAGTTTATTTGATTTTCTTCCAGCTTCCTTTGTCCAAACATATCTTCCTTTTTGGGTCAAATTAGTCGAGGTCGAGGACGTTGCATGGTGAGAGAAGTTTTTGATATATAGGTGACAGTAGAATCGTAGATACACAACTTGAGGAACCCCTTCATTTGGGTATCTTTGGCTTTGGCACCTACATTATCACTTGAATCTTAGAGATATTCACTTTTATCCATTCATTGCTCACCACATGCCTCGAATACAACAAATCATCCACATCAAACTCACACCTGCTTTCCTGGGGTTTCTTGAGTCACATTTTTGTCACACAACTCCAGATGATGATGGAGGCAGAAGGAAAGAAGCCTTTCCTAGATTTGGAAGACCTCATGATTGCATACAATCCGTTCTTCTGAAAATAGTATTGTGCACATGTACAGCAGGGCATAGAAACTAGAACCATTATTCTTTGCCGTCTTGACGGTTCACTATAGCTTCTAGATAGAATACTATAACCAGCTAAAGGAAGCAATATATTTGGTTTCTGTATGGTAATTTATCAAGGATTATTTTTATTTGGAATCATATGCAACAGATGAATAGTTAATCCATTTTGTTGACCCTTTAAGCAAATGGTTTGCATTTAATTTCCACAGTGGAGTATGGATCCAATTTTGATGACACTTATCTGTAGGAAAGTCAACAAGCTACCAAATTCGGCTGTCATTTCTAGTAACTAATCATGCATGCCCAAAGACATTTAATTTTCCCAAAATATTTTGTTCCAAGTATCATTCTGTAATTGCTTGATTCTTTTATGGAGCATTTATATTCTTCACACTTGTTCTTGATAGCTCAGGAATTGGAGATTGCGCTAACCCTTTTTCTGCATTTAACTTTTAGCGAAGATGCCAAGGTGAACTTTGCCAACGTATAATCCCTCTTGACTTGTTTTTGTATTTGTTGAACAATCGAGGCATCGCTTTTGATTAGACTAATATTGGATACAAAACTGGAATACTTGAGGATGTGGTCCAACTCCGTCCAAGTGATGAAGATCCATCTACAGGCTAGCAAGATTCCTATTGTATGGAAAGAATGTTGAACCCACGGGCTAATTGTGCCATAGGAGGGACAGTATGCCAATAAATACAGGAGGCCTTGGTTTTAGTTAGTATTGAATTGCAGTGTTCCACCAAGTTTCTGGGACACAGGGATGCTGGAGCAAGGAAATGTGGTAGCAGCCTATGTAGAAGTTTTCCCCAAATTTTAGGAAAGGCCGAAGGGGATGTTGTGGCCTTCAGTATAGGGGACCCCCGAGTAATACTACAAAATTTTACTAGGATACATAAAAATTGGAAATTGGAAGAGACGAGATAAGCTTTCTGCACAGCAACCTGTAAGCTGTCATGGCAGCAAGAAGACAAGAAAACCCTCCATGCAGCAGCAAAAATGATAAATGAGATATTATGGACAGCAAAACAGAGAAGGATGAAGGTAAAAATGAAAAATAGTGGTTAGAGAGAAGGGAAATAGCTGATGGTGTGGCCATTTATCATGAAACTTTTGATTTTAAATATTTCTTGGGTGAAAAATGGTCAAAGGAAACAGAAGAATGCCATTTTAGGAGGGAAATGAAGGAAGTGACCCCCTTCAGTGTTTCCTTGAGTTTCCTTCAAATGTGGAAGTGGGGGATGTTTCCAATGGAGTTTCCAAGTTTCCATGATGCGTGGGGGCATGGAAGTGCGTTTCCTACCCTTAGGGACTTGTCCCTGTGTAACACTGTTAAATTGTCATATCGGGCTGTTGATTGCACATTTTCTGGAATAATTATTTAAATCCGGTGTTGCTTAGCTTCTTAATATGGGAAATGTAGTTGGCTTACTTTTTGAGGAAAAAGAAGGGACATGCTTTGTGAGATATATTTGAAGCTATGTAGTTAAAACGAGTTATTCAATATCCTCTTACAATTTAACCTTCGTACTGTGATTGTTATCAATTACTAAATTAAGTAGGTGAAGTAATTGGATGCGATGTCCAAGAGATAGAAGTTTTTCAAGAATGCTTTGTGTGGACTTGCAGCTGCAGATGATACATCCAATGCTGCCAAGATTTCTGAAGTGCAGGCCTGGCTTAGTTCTCTGTTTGAGGCTTCTGGAAAAGAGATTCCAGAAGTTGAGTACACGGCTAGTGCTGTGGCTCACCTGCACACAATGGCGAGAGTTTCACTGGCTCGCACACAGGCAGCACAAGTAATCGCAAGTGACTTGTGGGAGAAAGCAGCAGAATACCGTACTCAAGGTAAGACATTTTTCTTGCTTTTTGCGAAGTCTACAAGGCAATATTCACATGAAAGTTATTTCCATCATTGAGTATTCTGTTTTTAGCTGCAAGGTTCAGGGAGATATCAGATGGTATGGGGCTAGCATCAGAAAATCTTTCTCAAAGTGCATTAATTTCAATTAATGTGCTGGGAAGTGTTGCAAACTTGTTGAATATCAAGGATACTGAAACAAGCAGGTAAACAGTTTTTATTTTTTGGGCAATAAGCACAATCAACGGTATGTCAAAGTTTGGTAATTTCATCTTTCTTCCTATTTATTACAATGCAGCTGCATTTGGGCACTCGTACTTATTGGAAATAAGCATAACCAATGAAAGGAATAAGGTGTTCTTAGTCAATCCTTGATTGACCCTTTTTGTTATCATCTGGCTAAACTTGGGCAAAAAACCCTAGTTTTTTAGTAGGTATGGCAGATCTCCTACTTCGGAAGACTGAAGTGGAAGAGAAGAGATCCAAAGCTCAAAAGGAATCCAAGACACTTCTGGAAAACATCCGCAAGGCTATCACACACTTAACTCATCTGAAGAGGTATCACCCATAGATTATACCTTTTTCACATTTTCTCTTAGTACATTATATCATTTTACTCATTATTACTCCTATGATCTATCCAAACTCAAATAAGAACTCTGTTGTCATTAAAGAACCGTGGCTGAGCTTGAAGAAGAAGCAGGTCGCCGTGAGAGCGTAACGCAACAGAGGGAAAACAATCTGAAGATTATGGATTCGAAAGAGCGTCAATACATGGTTCAGCTTGCAAATTTTAAGGTATTCAACAAGGTGGCATTTTATTTTTATTTTTCCTGCTATGTTAATAGATTCATAACTTCATAGTCTTTTACCTTAGTTGATTTTTCCCTCTTATCTTGAAGTGCTTCTAAATTCTTTCTTTGTTTCATCTGTTTCATCTGTTTCATCATTGAGACATTATTGAGACGAGTGGGATATACTCCAGAGATAAGTCATGGTGTACTGATTCAAATGGTTGAAAATCGAAAAGAACTAGAGAGGAAAACCAAACCTGTACTAAATGCTCTGCGGACTTTCCAGGACCTGGCACCTGTATGGTTTTTCTTAATCTCCTTATTGTACACTTTTATTAGCTCACTACTAGCAACGGAGAATGTGAAAAGTGTAACTTTTTCGTTTTGATAGGATAAATCTCTGGCTGAGATAGCTATTGAAGAGAAGAGTCGAGAATGTGAAGCAGCAGAGAAGTACCTTGAAGACGTGCTTCACTCGGCACTGAATAGCTCAAGTGAATGAAAGGATTCTATATTTAAAAGGTTTTTTGTTACCCTCTTCACTGAAATTACTTGTTCTTAACCTATGAAGGGTGCATAATATTTTGAAAAGGATTATCTTGGCACCTCTCCGATCATGTTTATCAGAAAAATGTATTCTGATTCTTTTTTTGGCATGTAATCAAAATTGTAGGCTAATGTTGACCAGAGCATGACAAGTAGAATGTCAAGGATACATATATTGGGATTCCAAGCTGTTGAGCGAAATTTTGATGCCTAGCAGCTCACAAAATGTTGAACTTCCTTTCATTTGCATCCTCTGCCTTTCCAGTAAGCTTGCAATTTACTGCCTATTGGATTCCCATCTCTAGTGTGTTGATCTTATTCATAAATATTTCATGATGAATTTTTGCATCATGACTTGTGTTGGATGATTGAAAATCCTTGAAATTTATCAGTCATAATGCTTAGAAACTATTCAGAGTATCCTGTTTGTTTTATATTGGCGAAAGACCATTTTGAGCGTTCTTGCTCTAACTCCTATGTTGCACAAGTTTCCTGAACCTGGGAACAAGTTTCGGATACGGCTAGAGGTTTACTCCTATGTTGCACAAGTTTCCGGAACCTGGGAACAAGTTTTAGATACGGCTAGAGGTTTCTGCCAAAACTGCCAAATTTACAGGAAACGGCAGCTTGAGAACAGCAATAAAACTAATTCTTACATATAATGATATTCATATAAGTATTGATTTGTAATTCGAATTGAACTTTATTAAAACTAATCCTTACAATATACATATGTTTTTAATTTTTAAATGATTAAATAATGAAGAGACAATTTTTAAATTTAAAAAACACAAAATGAAATCATCCACATCACATTGATATTTATATTAGCAAAATACTAAAATCAAAATGCCCAAAGCAATACATAGTCAACAACTTGGCAAAATGCCCAAAGTACTACATAGTCCAAAAGTTGGCAAAATGACAAAAGTAGTACACAATGAAAAAATGCCCAAAATAACAATGAAGGTGATCATAAAGTGCGATCTTCAGCGGCAAGGGTATCCATATGTGCTTAAGCCTCACTAGGCTCTGCACCTCCATTGTCACCATTACCATCATCATCATCATCACCAAGATTAGATGCAATCCCATCTAAGGGTATTCCAACTAAGCCTGCACTTGGTGAAGGATTATCCTCATCTTCATCAATCTAAGCAGCATCTTCAACATCCACATCCCACCGTGCCACAGGACCGGCTAAATAATTAGGTAGCTTCCTTGAAAAAAGTTGAAGACTACTATGCACATAAACCAGTTTCTCTGCTCTCTTAGAGGTAAGCCTATTCCTCTTAACAGAGTGGATGCAACTATAAGTGGACCAATTCCTTTCAGCTGTTGAGGAAAAGGCAACTTGAGATAGCAAACGTGAGGCAAGATATCGAAGCTCTGAAACTTCCCCTCCATACATTCTCCACCATCCAATGGGATTCTTTTGTGCATAAATATTTTCGTCTCTCTTTGCATCTTGAGTGAAAGCAGGGGGATTTAAAGTACCAAAATCAATAAATTGTTCACGCATAACATTTGCCTCATCAGGGGTATACATCTTGCTTATGGCATCAAGAAACCCATCTTTTACCTCTTCATCATCAATGGGTAGAACTCTATTTTTTCTCTCCATATACCACTTTGGATTAAGGGCATATGCAACCATGTGAAGAGAGGTATTGAGTTTGATCCATCTCTTGTCTATTATCTTATGTATTTCCTGGAAAAAAATCCAAAGAGGGATTTCTCTGAAGAATTATGTGTCTTACCTTGCCCACCATGCAATCCATACATTCATATATTTCTCCAAGACTAGGAGAATCGGAATTTGCATACCTAATCAACTCCACAATTGGGGATGTGAAAGAAACAACATATCTAACCTCAGCCCACCAATCTTCATTAAGAAGCATATCTCTTATCTTCTTTGCTTGAGTTGATTTAGACTGAGACCATGCATTCCACTCTTGAGCAACAATAATGGTTTGCAAGGATGCATACACCTCAACCATACGTTCTAGAAGAATGAAGTATGTGGCATATCTTGTTTCTGCAGGTTTCAAAAAACATTTCCTTGATTTCATCCTGTGGTTTGCTAAAGAGGCATTGTGGTTGCAAATGAACATTTGTGCCTTTCTCACATTTGATATGAGTTTTGAAATCCAAGATATTTTGCCAATGTCTTTGAGGACATTATTAAGAGCATGAACACAACAAGGAGTCCAAAATATATGCCTATATCGACTTTGGATCATCAATCATGCTGCTCTATAGACAGGTGTTGTATCTGTGATTACATGTATACATTCGAGGGATGAACCTCTTCAATTGCATCCTTCAAAATTTCAAACATAAAGGTAGCAGCATTCAATTTTCCACTGCAATCAATTGCTCTCAAAAAGTAGGGCCTTGCTAGAGATGTGACAATAATATTCAAAAATGGCCTTTGTTGAATGTATGTCCAACCATCCATGACTATTGAACACCTTGAAAGAATCCAAGATTATTTGAGGTCGCCCATAAGCCCTTTGCATTCTTGTGACCCCCTTATCTAGTAATGATGTCCTCATTTTGTTGTAACCCGGGGGTGTGTAATTTGACCCAACAACGATGATTTTTTTCACCATTTCTTTGTAATATGGTGAACGTGTAGCATTAAATGAAATTCCATTTGCCATAAAAAAATTAGCTATAGCATCATCAGCCTCATCCCTATGCACCACATTATAGATTTTACGAATTTGTTTAGCTGCAACACTAGGAGACCTCTTATTCCTCTCAGAAGTAGAACCCTCCCCGGACTCCAGTTGGTTTATCTAACTTTGATTCATTGAACCTTGCATTTCAGTGGAGGATGGTGTAAGCCTAGGTACCTTCAAAGGATGACCACTGTCCAAATTTGTTTCACTAACACCTGTGGCAACCATATGAAGCTTTGTCATTTCCATCCTTTTATCAAGCCCACATGAACAACCCTTAATCCCATCCCCAGGTAGAGATAGAAGATGGTGCCACACTCTAGTGTAGCTTCCCTGAAACACATGGTTGCATAATGTGCACATCCATTTTCACAACCCCCATTATTCTTTTTCTAGTTTTTAGTAATCTTGTTTACAAACTTTAACAAAGGTTTGTTGGGGTTTGATATTTGTTGAACTTGACTTTCGCTTGCAATTGGACTTGGAGTAAAACTAGTGTTTTGCTCCCTCAATTATGGACTTTCACTCTCCATGACTTCCCTGATTAATGCACAACATAACAAATTTAAAACTTTAATCTATTGATGTTTGACAAATTGAAATGTACATATTTAAAATTTAAAACATAATCAAGTAACTACAAACATGAAACATCATAATATGTTATAATTATTGAGTAAATTTGTAAATTAATTTGCAGGAGATGTGTGACCAATAATTTTATTTTAAGAACATAATTGAACAAGTTGTAAATAAAAAATTATGAAATCGTGTTAGTAAATTAAATTGAAGTCTACAAAGCAAATTATGTTGATTGAAGTAAATTATTATGTGGGTTGAATTAATGAGTAATCTCAAGTCTTAAATCTAGAATTCAAATCATAATAGTAAATTAGTAACTAATATTAAATACTATAAAACTTTAAAACTTTAATATATTGATGTTTGACAAATTGAAACGTATATATTTAAAATTTAACACATAATCAAGTAACTACAAACATGAAACATCATAATATATTAAAATTATTGAGTAAATTTATAAATGAAATTGCAATAGATGTGTAATCAATAATTTCATTATAAAAACATAATTGAACAAGTTGTAAATAGAAAATTCAAAAATATGAAAGTGTGTTAGTAAATTAAATTGAAGTGTACAAAGCAAATTATTATGTTGATTGAAATCAATTATGTTAAGTGAAGTAATAAGTAATGATTAATCTCAAGTCTTAAATATGTAATTCAAATCATAATAGTAAGTTAGTAACTAATACTATAAACAAAAAAAGAAAGATTTAAAATGCATGAAATATATCGTCTTTGAGTTTTGCATATAAGATTTTCAAGTCCATTCTCTTGGGTGGATTAAAATTTATTAATAATTTAATTTTAATTTATAAAGGAGTAAAAGGGAAACCATTAGTTTAAAACTTTAAACTTTAAATCATAAAATTAAAAACCTTGTTCTTAGATTTGTGTGCTTCAATCACACTGCCACAAACAATCAAAATGAAAAATAAAAGTGCAAATTGTAAATATTAAATAATGAGGGGGAATAATCTTTTGTTGAAGAGGGGGAATAACTCCCCGATCTAAAATCTAGAATCATAAAATGATAAACATTAAAATTTAAATGGCAATAAAATTACATATTAAAATTATAATCTAGTATCTACTATTTGGAACCGTAAATACTAAATATTAAAATGTAAATGACAATAAATTATAAAATCATAAATCTAAAATATGAAATTATAAATATTAAAATTTAAATGGCAATATAAAATATTCATCTGTAATTTTAAATAAATGTATTCTATCATTTGTTCAATGTTGTAATCACATATACTGGACTCTAGAAGTAACAGGTGGCATCTCTGTGTGTTAAAATTTAAATTCCTGGTTTGCAAGCAACGATTCGGTTTTGTTTTTCCATCTCTTTAACAATCTACGCATTTAATTTACTTGCATCATATAAAATTATAAATTATAATTATAATCTTAACCTAGTATCTAAAATCTGAAATTGTGAACATTAAAATTTAAATGGCAATAAATTAAAATTAAAATTTAAATAGGAATATAAATTAAAAATTAAAATTACTCATTTGTTGGATCTAAGAAAGCTTCAAGAATCAAAACTAGAGAAAAATGCAGGACAGAGTTCAAAACTTCAAAGGGGATTTGAATATACCTGCGGTCTTGCTCGACTTAGTTGCTCCAACACTCTAGGGACCAGTCCTCAAATCTCTCCACGCTCGGCTCACGAGTCACTCTAGACCTCAAATCTATCCATGTTCGGATTCTCAAATCTCAGTGATTACTCCCTCAAAGGAGTAAGTGAGTGCTCCCTCAAAGGAGTAAGGAGTAAGTGAGTCACTCTAGACCTCAAATCTCTCGACACTCAGCTCCTCAAATCTGAGCGATTACTCTAGAGCTCACTTTCATCCATCCTCCCTCAAACCGTAAACGTCAACTACTGCTCACTGCTCAGTGAGTGCTCGACCCTCGGTGATTGCCCTAGTGACCAGACTAAGGCTCGATCATGATTGTGCGTTGATTAAACCCATTTGTAGTGTATTTATAACAAGAAATGAGGGTTAAACAAATTCGCGGGAGTTTCCAGAGCATTCTGTGAGAAAAAAATTGTGGGAGATTTTGCCACCAAAGATATTTTTTTTGGGGATGCAAGCTGGAACGTGTGTCCATTCCCCTTTGACGAGGAGTTGGTGGTCGTTCCAATAGCGGTAGGGAACGTGTAGCTGTTACCTAAAAATGGAACGTCAATTTAGAAGTTCCAAAGTTCCCTAAACGTTCTGTCATTCTAGAAATCATTCCCAGTGATTTTGGAACGTTTTGTTCTAGTTCCCAAGTTCCCAGGAACGCAGGAACCTCGAGAACGAGTTTCTCAAAACCTAGGAACCGTTCCTGTGCAACATAGTCTAACTCTCTCATTTATTTAACATTTTTTCCAAGTCTTGGAGAATATCTAGGATAGATCTAGTTGTTTGATACATTATCATTATTTTATTGCGATGGAAATTGATTTTTTCTCCTATATAATAGAGCTCACTGCTCACTGTATCTTGTTGCTGAGTATTGGAGAATAATAATACTATCTTTTTATTTTTGGCTTTTGGCTTGGAGATATTTTTTACACTGGCATAGCTTGTGGATCTCAATCTCTAGGTACTTGTGAATTTTCTTGCATTGTAAGCTTAATTGATCTAGTCCATAGAAGAGCAAATTTGTTCCATTCGATGAAAGGGAAGAATCGTTTTACTTGTTTTATGCTTTAGTTTTGCACCTTGCTTGTATTTGGCACTCTTAGATGGGGTAAAAGTTAAAGTGCCTTGGGGAATTTGTCGTGATCTTTTACAAGTGTTTTGGCCAAGTAATTTAATACAAGGCCTAGGGAGAAGCGATTTAAATATTCCAATCTACCCAAGGATTGAAGGCATTAGTCTCACACTCCATTTCTTCAACCAAAAAACTATAAAAAAAATTCCTTTTTGTTTTTGTTTAAAGGTGAAAACTAATCTAAAAAGCCTAAAAATATTGGAGCCTCCACCAAGTCAAGCCAAGGTAGGTTTCTCTTGTTCTAATACCTTTTATGCTTGATAAATTTGAGTTGTATTTATTGTTTTGTTTCACTTATCTACTGTAGAAAAAATAGAGATAAAAAACCCTAGTTGGTCTTCAATTTTACCTATTTCTTAAGGAATTCATGCTAGGACAGATCACTAAAATTTCTCGGTTATAAGTTTGAATTTCTTTGTTGGGTTTATTGGCTATTTCTATAATTTCTTTAATTCCAGAAATCACTACAACAAGTTACTTTTATTTATGGAATTTTTCTAAGCCATCCAACATCAAAAGTTTCAGTGTTAAATCTTTAATTTTCTTCTATAAATTTTTGTGTTAATTTTGAAAAAAATTCAAGCCTTTTGCTGCAGTTTACTACTACCACACCTACGTTACCTCCCATTTTGCAAGGAGATGACAAGCATTTTTTTTCCTTATGATGACATTCTGGCAGAGTTATGAGGGTTTGATAGTGTGCTCTTGTTGGTAGTATGGAAGCTAGCTCTAGGCAAGTAGATAGTAAGGCCTCATAAAGTTTTGGAAAAGAAGGCATGCACTGAAGGTTCTATGCATTCCTGGGTTCCCTTCTTGCCTCTCTCTAAAGTAGGTTTGTTTCACAATCGGTATATGAGTGTATTATTGTGGCGTTTTATCCTAACATCAACCATTTAGTGGAAAGAACCCTAGTTTCCTTGTTGGTAGAATATAAGAATAAAGAAAATTATGCAATGTACAAACATGCGTTAGAGCTTTTATCACGGGTTTTAGAGGTTTGTCAAATGGTTAACATAAATTTAATAATGTAGAAAGGTTACCGAGTAGTTTTTCATTTTCTCGACAAAACAAAGATTTGCCAATAGTTCTTTCAGGGGTCCTTGATGTGATGAATAAGGTGTTTGAAAATAAACCACATCTCTTTATCCAAAACATATTTAAGCAATTACTAAATCCCTTTTCCAACGACAAGGTATCATATATATGGAAATCATTACGTAAATTTGAAATATTCTTTGATGCATTACCAATTCTACGAGGGAACGTCTTCAAGGAAGACTAGTGAAGATCACAAGGAGCAATTTTGGGGTTCTTATCTCTTCTTATATGTTCACTATATCTCCCTAGAGATTCTCTAGGGTTTCTTTGGGAGAAGGGCACACTCTTATGTGCTAGGGTTTCTCTCTTCATGATTAGTATTATTCTTGAATTGGACTGGTTTCTTCTAAGAAAAGTTGATGGGATTTCTCCCTATTGGGTTTCCAAGATAAAATTCTTATGTCCTTGTGCATGGCTATCTTTCTATGGCCCTTTGTTTCCACTGCAATTTAAGTTGAAAATTTCAATGTGCAATTATTCAATGAAAAACGAGGGATGAAATGAATGCTTGAAATCATTGTGAAATAAATTAATAATTGTCAAGATCTGGAAATAGATTAAAAATTCAATAACACAAACACTCAACCTATCCCTGAATTAACATAACCTAGATAATAGATAATGGGATTAATAGTCATATCTAGTTTCAGTTTTTATCTATCCACAACCCAACTCACTACAATGAATTTACTCCTCTCTACTACACATTGGAAGAGTCAAATTGAAAACAACACTGATTATTAAACCATGTCCAACACCGTTCCATTCATGAGAGAATTCTCAACACACTATAAGAAGAATAAAATTTTGGGCAAGTATATGATAGCTAGGTGGAAGAGAAACCAATGTAGGTAAAATTTATAATAGATGGGCATACCAAAACTTATTTATAGGCATACTTACAATACCCAAGCACACAAAAATGAATTTTGGACAGTCTTAAAACTATTGGTATGCACAACACATTTTATGGGCATGAGTTTAACGACTATGAACTAAATTTCCAGCTCCAACAAATAAACAAGCAAGGGAAGCATAAAATTGGTGAATTCAAACTGCAATTCAACACTCTTCTCCCCACCCACGAGTCTGCAACAATAGAGACATTTTTCCACAGGAAACAATGGTAAACACCGTGAATTCGATGAAGGAAATCAACTAGGCATACAGAATTGCATGAGAGAAGCCAACTAATGAATGAATCAGTGAATGGGCTCCAATTTTGTGGCTTATTCCTTGCTTAACAAGTAAAACATGATTTTCAAAACTGTTGGGTGACTCAGACATGTAAATCATCCAATGCTTTCATTTTCCCAAGGCATTAACTGCCTCAACCTCCTTCATTCTTGGAACTATAATGATTGTCAACAAAGTCAACAAGGTAGATGGGTTCTCACCTTGATACTTGGCTCTCAATGAATGGATTTGATTCCTTTCCCTTCTCTTGTGGAAAATCATGTTCCACTTTTAATTTTTGTTGCCTTGCCATAGGTAGCCGATTACATTATTTTTATCGCATCATGCATATTTTAACCGCATTAACGATTTTCTCACATATCACTAACATGCAGCCACACAATGTCGATTCGTTGTTTCTACATGCTCGGATAGTCAATGGAGATGTCTTGGTATTGACCTCTTCACCATGAACCTGTCATGTTTACATGCATTTACGGCATTTTATACAATGGGGTCACCGAGTTACTATAGTAAGTGATTAATTTCCTAGTTGGTATACCATCCAAATACCCTTTTTAGATGTTGCGGCTTCTTCTAGTCTATTAAAAAAAGAGGGATTTCTATTGTATTTCCCATGGTAGATGTTATAGATGAACTGATTCTCTCGTTCCTTTTATTGGGTTTGAGGTACTATTTATTTTATGATATTATGTTATCTTTGTATGGAGTTTAAGAATGTTATGATATTATAGGTTTCTATCTATTTTCAAAATCCTCCAAGATCAACACCCTGACATTATAAATTGTCAACAAAAAAACAATTGTGATAAAAGATTTCAAGGCTCTTCCAAAGCTAGAGGATATGATAAGTAGGTGTGATGGTTATAAATAGGAGAAGGGAATGGAGTTTCTTTATGGAGATTCGATGGGGATACACAAGAATTGTGTTGTATGTAAGTTGTTATATAAATTTGATGACTGTTACTTCTCCTTTTCTTTAGGTCTAGGCATGTTGTTAAAAAAAGGATAATTACCTGTCTTGGTATCCTTGCTTTCAATAAAACCTTACATTTTGAAAATATTTAGTTACTCCTTATCAACTCAAAATGGGCCTTAACAACATACATATGTAAGGAAGATGACAAAATTAAATCTAAAATCAAGAACATGCATCATGGATAGCAACCATTTTAAAATTAAAATTATATATATTTTGAACTTAAAATTATATATTAAATTTTATTATTTAAAAAAACACCTTAAAAATGAAAAATGAAAAATTCAAAAAATATCAAAAATATACATTAAAAATTAAAAATTCAAAAAATATCAAAAATATATATATAATTTAGATTATTTATATATAACACCAAAATACATCATATAAAAAAAACATTAAAAAACCATTTCACATCAAAGCTAAAACCATTTAAATATAAATTAAATTTTTTTAACCATTTTATATTAAAACATATTAAACCAATTTAAAATATACATAAAAACACAAATTTATTTCCGCTCTCTAGGTATAAAACGGGTGGAATTGAGCGGCCACCTTTATGCGGCCTCCCTCAACCTCTGCACATATAACCTTTGCAAAATGTTTGTTTGCTTTTTAAATTTTTTATTATTATTATCTTGTTAAATTTGTTTTATCGGTATTATTAAGTTTTTAAATTTTAACCTTTTGTGTTTTACTTTTACATTTTATTATTTGTTATTAATTTTTTGAAGTGTTGTGTTATATTTTTTTAATTTAGTATTAAAGTTTGCTTTTTTAATATTTTAAGCTTGTATAGTTCTAACTTTTTAAATATTTTTTTTACATTTATAAATTAAATTTATTAAATATTTGTTTATATATATAATTGTTTTTATTAAAAAAAATTGTCTTTTAATTAAATTTATCTTTTTATTATTATTGTTAAAGTGTTACTATAATAAAAAATAAATATATAATTTGAGGGCATGGTTTTAAAATAGATATAATTTTAACTTCATAGAAAATGAATTTTTATTGCTAGTATTTTTTTTCAATTCAAGGTTAATTTTGGTATTTTTGTTACAACGATGCTTCATGTTCAGGCTATAGTTTCAAAATAATTGTAATTTCGATCTCTAATAAAAATGGGGCTCCATGGTAGCACCGTTTTTCAATTTGAGATTGATTTAGGGTTTGTGATTGTAGCAATGCCAATCGTCAAGGTAAGAGTTTCAAACAATAAAAGGGCCGCTACTAGTAGCTCCCCTTTTCGATTTAAGGGTCAATTTATGATTCTGATTGCAATATATCACTAACTAATCACAGGTTGGGCTTTTAAAAAATCTTGTGATTTTAGCTTCGAAAAAAAAAATGTCTACTGGTAGGAACAATTTTCGATTCAGGGGTTGTTTTTGGTGTTTTTGATGCAAAAATATGACTTTTTATGGCTAGAGTTCTCGTTTTGAGTATAAAGTTCTCATCGAGTTGTATAATGTGTTTCTTAAAGTTAAAGACTGGACAAGTTTCTTACATAAGACCTTAATAGAAATTTTTTATGGGTATCAATTCAAGCTCATACAAATACAAAGTTGATAGATTTTTTAATTCAATAGGTTCCTTGTGCTTGCATGTGACATAAAATATTCTTTGTATGCATGGGATGTTGTGAACTCCAAAAGGGTAATTTTAAGCCTCTTTAGAGTTTCTTTTTGGGTGACTTTGTATCTTTAGAAGGCCCATCTTTTTGGAAATAGATCTCATTTTTGCACACACTTTTTTTTTTTCAGAGGAAAAAATACCAGCCCTTGTTATTCAATTTGAATCAAAGGACATCACATACATTCAACCAATAGAGGGCTTCTCGATCTTTTGCTTATACATACTCAAATAGGAATCCCACAAATAAACAAAGAAAATCTAAGATCCAATCAGCCAATCAAGGAGACAGAGTAGCATGAAGTCTGTCTAGTGCAGACTTTCTCATCATTCCTGTTATACAGGTCAGAAAATGCTGATATAGAGATCAAGGATGACCAAAAAACAAACTAATCCTGAGCAACACAAGAAGGCTGAGAGTCTCTTCCATATTAGCTAAGATCTAAATCAAATCAACACAAAATAGTGCCAAAAGAAAGCAAGAGCATAAGGCTTGGCACAAGCTAAAAAAACTTATAATTTCCATGATCAATGATCATAGCATCCAGTGATTCATAATAGTTTCCAAAACCCAGATCCAACAACAAAGCCTGCTCGGAGAGACCATCAGCCTGTCGGTTGTGCTCATGAAAAATATGTTGAATGGTCACGAATGGAACAAGTTGCAACAATGAAAGTAAGTCATCACACCAATGACTCAGAGATGGGACATTTAGAGATGCGAGTCTGTTAACCCAAGAGATAATGACAAGAGAGTCACCAAATATAGACTGCAGTGGAATCCCCATCTGTTTGCTCACCATAAGAATGGCCCAAAGTGCCGGTAGCTCAGATCTGGTGTTTGTGCTATTGCCACAGCCCAAGGAAAAGTTTAAGGAATAAGAAGCATTCGGATGTATCACAAAACCAGCACCACCAATGTTCTCTGCAATAGCCCTATCAAAAAAGCCACAAGGGTATCTGATCAAGGGACCAAGGCCAACAACTCTGGTTCTTTTCTTTTTTTGTGGAACCTTATGCAGGAGAATGAGGTCATCAATCATCTTACAAAGAGCATGGACAGAGGGCAATTTATTGTAAAAAATGCATCGATTCCTATGTTTCTAGATACACCAAAAAAAGAAAATAGGAAGATATCTGAAATGAGAGCTAACAGGTATACTGCTGAACCAATGTTCCAAATAGGAAGAGACAGAACAATGATGGGAAGGAGGCAGCCTGTAACGATCTTCAAAGAAGGAAAAGACTCTTTTAGAGAAGGAACAACCCAAGAAGAGATGTTGGGTATTATCTTCTCCCCTACAACAAAGAATACACCTACTCGGGCCCTATTTGCCACGATGTTGGAGCTGTTCCCAGGTCAGAATCCGATTCCTGACAGTCAACCAGATGAAACAATCGATTTTTTTGGTATATTAAGATCCCAGAGCAAATCAAGAACTAGAGGCTGACCCACATAGCATAATGAAGAAGCAATACATTCGTAACCCTGTGCAGCAGAAAGAGAACCCACATAATGATTATAAGACCATAATAACGAATCACAAGGATTTGAAAGTCGTATCATTCCATATTCTAGCCCTGTGATGTAACTGTCCCATAGCATCTTCCATTCTCCTTGCAGGTCCAAATCTGCTGCCGAGAACCAATAGCTTTGAGCACAAGAGGTGTGATTCCTGGCTTGATCCAGCGTGCAGATACCATAATCCTCCAAGTATTCACGAAGATCAAAAGGGAGCAGAAAAGATGATCCCTGACCAACAATAGGATCCAATTCTAATCGAATAGCCCTCCCATTTCCAACCTTCCAGATGAGTCCACTACCCAGCCAAGAGAGCGTATGAAGAAAGCCCTTCCAGATCACATAAACTCCTCGAATAGAAAATGATTTCTTGCGAAGCCAAGAGTGCAAGGAAAGTATTTTTATATACTTCACCTTCAATAATTGAAACCAAATACCGTTTCCATTGACAGCTTGCCAGAAACTTTTAAGCCACAAAGAAAGGCTGAACTAGTACAGCTGCTTTATACCCCATCCACCCAGAGAGGTTGGGCAAGACAGAGTATGCCAATCAACAAGATGGAATTTTTTGTTTTTCGTAGAAGAACCCCACAGAAAGGAGAAAATCATACTTCTAAGTTTATCAAGAATGGACTGAGGGACCGGAACCAGTGCCATCCAATAAATCGGCAGACTAGTGAGCACTGCTTTTATCAGAATAAGTCTAACACCGATAGATAAAAGACGAAATGTCCAGTGTTGAATTCTATTCGCAAATTTTGTAAGGATCTAGTGCACACACTTTATGGAGAAGGGCACACACGTTAATTTAGTTCCTTTGTTAAAGACATTTTTGTTAGTCAGAAATTCTATCATTCATAGTTTTTTTTGCATCAAAGATCTTGTCAGTCATTGTTATTTTTGGTAATGGTTCTTTTGTTGGCTAGAGTTTCTATTGTTTGTAGTTCATTCACAATTCCTTAGCGAAAGTTCTATGAACTCTAACTGATAAAAACTATGACCAAACAAGAATTTTGATCAACAATTAGGGCAGGATCTTTGACAAAGGAACACGAGGAGTTTTGACAAATAAATAATTTTGACTAACAACTTAACTCTAAATGATGGAATGAGAAGATGAATTCCGTTGTAGTTCTTTTGTAGGTCAAGTTAACCCCAAATCACCATGACCCTTAAATTCTAACACCCCTTAACACATCATGATCTTGGACACACTAATCCCCAAACATACAATAACCCCCAATCACTATGAACCCATACACAATATAGCCTCTTAATTCCTATAAACCTTGACACCGACGTACACTGACATGGCCTTCAAATCCCAAGTATAATAAAATATCATCTCACCCTTATTTGTAATACCAATATTTGTAATACCAAGATGAAATGGATTAAGATGAAAATGCAATAACTAATTATGCAAAATAGTGCTCAACTTATCTAAAAGAATTTCATGTTTGATTAAATATTTAAATGATATATAACTACAAAATTTTTCACGTTTCTAGTTTCTCTCCCATGCATATAACCTTTTCAAGATCACAAATCTTGAAGAGGAAACAAGTACCAAGGTGATATTCCCAAACATTCATTTCCCTACCATATCAATGATTTTCCTACTACTGGAAAAGCATGCTTTCGTGACCTTATGGTGTCCCTCTCTCTCTAGACACAAACACATGATTTAATTTACTAAGCTATTATAATGGGACCCAAATTCACCTAGGATGTTCCTCTTGGATTATGCGAAAGAGATCTTGGGATCACCTACGAAAAAAAATGTCATCGAGTTTCTATCTTATATCAAACTTTTATTTGAGAAAGTCAAATGTTTTCTTAATGATATATTTCCTTTCATGTGTATGTCCTCTTTATTTTTTACTATTCTAATTGATTTAATTTACTAAGCTATTATAATGGGACCCAAATTCACCTAGGATGTTCCTCTTGGATTATGCGAAAGAGATATTGGGATCACCTACGAAAAAAAATGCCATCGAGTTTCTATCTTATATCAAACTTTTATTTGAGAAAATCAAATGTTTTCTTAATGATATATTTCCTTTCATGTGTATGTCCTCTTTATTTTTTACTATTCTAATTGATAATATATTAACTTCTATGGTTATAGAAAGGTGGTATGAATCAAATGTTTTTATAATGATATATTTCATTTTATTTGTAAGTTCTTTTTCTTTTTTACTATGATAGTTGATGATATATTAACTTGTATTGTTGTAGAAAAGTGGTATGAATCAAATTTTTTCATAATAATATATTTCATTTCATTTGTAAATCTTTTTATTTTTTGTTGTGCTAATTGATAATATATTAACTTGTATGGCTTTAGAAAGGTGGTATAAGGTATGATTTTTTCACTAAACTCTATCTATCTCAAGCATATTTTTTTATCTTGCCATCAACTTCACACTTTCTCAAAATATGGCCTCAATCTAACCTTTGGAAAATGAGACATAGAAGTGAAATGCCATGTTATTGTTCACTTGAGATGGAGATTAGTTTCACATTATAGAAAGATAAGCATTGATTATTCTAATAATGATGTTGATCTACAATTTACTTTTGTTCTCATTTCTCTTTATTATCATGAAAGCGCACATATGGCAAGTTTTGTGCTACATTCATTCCTCAAAATTTCCAATAAAATGGTCCTTAAGAAACACTCCATATTTCAGTTATTTTGTGTTCATCATTGTTAACAATATGTTTACAAGATGATCATGAGGGCAATGGATGCTATGCACTTTTTCAAATAATTGTAAATACCTTTTTTTAGGCTAATTGAAACCATCTTTCAAAACCACAATATAGAAGATTGATCACGTTAAAGGTTTATAGAGATGAAAACCCCACTCTTTCTAGACAATAATAACATTTAAATCTGGTCAGGATGAACCCGAGAAGTTTTATTGAAACAAATACTAGTGTAAATTTAACAGAGAGCCCAAACTGAGATTTGGGAAAATCATTCATGATTTTTGAGGCATCGTCGGCTTGGAAATCTTGTCCCCCGTCTCCTTGACATGTCTTGGCCCAAGTCTGCTCACCCCTGGTCTTCTTGGTCGTAGTCTCCGCTTAGTCTTCTAACACTTTTCTCGGGGTCTCGACTCTCTTCTCGGGGTCTCGACTCAGGTACTCTTTGCTTGGAGGTTGGGCAAAACTTGTGAGCATAGGATGCTCTATTCATCTCTGTGCACTATAGGGTTATAATAGGTATGGCACATGGGATATATATATAAAAGATTAGTAATTAGGATTATTGACAATGGCAATGGCAATGGCAATGGTGATGATCATACTTCTTTAGGGTTATTGATAATTACGATGTCATTGTAGATGATGATGAGGAGGAGGTTAGTTAGGGGTATTGATGATGACAAAGATGGTTAGTTACGAGTATTGACAATGGCTATGATGAGGTTAGTTAGAAGTATTGATAATGGAAATGTTGAATATTATATTATTGTCATCATCATCATTATTGTTGGTAAAATTTATAGGCATAAATTTCTGACATTAAATTATCAAACAGGATGTTTGTAAACTTGCCATATACAATCATAATAATCATAATAATATGTGTAGGATTAGAGCCTACTCAAAAGATGTTAAACTAATTTCAATAAAATCATTTCCAAGAATTGAGATTGGATATACGTACTATATTCATCACAACTAGATACAGTCTTTTACTTTTGTTAGAAATATTCCTGTAACAATTTGTTACATAGTTTACTCAATAGTTAAATGATACATGTAGCTCCACCAAGAATCAAACTAAATAAATATGCAATCATAAATAAAATCTAGAGATCTCAAAGTTGTTCATCCAAGTTCTGGAACATTTGTTTTTGTTAGAATTCCTGCATCAGCAACTTGTTAAGATCTATGCTAACAAACCACGCCACGCCTGGAATTTTGATGATACATCGAATGGAAATTAAAGAGCAATGAAATAAAATAGAGCATCTAAACATAGTGCAACAAAAGTGATCCAGCTATTGAAGATTTATTCATATTGCATTTACTCAAACCACCTATTACAATCTTTTGCTCTGTTTAGAATCAGAATGTTCCTATAGCAATTCTTGTGCAAGTCGTTTTAATCAATAAGCATCATTCTGTGAACTCCCGCATCTCTGTTATCAAACCACACAATGAAATCAAATAAAAATGAAAACCAAACTATAGCACATAAACATTCTATCACTGGATGTATGTTTACTCAAATGCTGTCTCGACACAAACCACGGTCTTCTCCAAGGTTTCCGTGATCACTTATAAAGCAAATAAGTTCTTCGATATTCAGTGAATAATGAATTTTGTAGGTGATAAAAGTATAAAAGTCATGTAATAAAAGCTTGCAAACAACACTGAGAATGGGAAACGCTAAATTAGAAAGCAAGTATAGAAAATCAAATCTACCTAACTAATAAAACAAATTGCAGTGTTGGCCATATTGAGGGGCCCTCCCTTCCCAATTGGCTTGCGCTGCAATAGAAATTACAGAGCTATAAATTGGATAAACACACACGAAATTTTTTAAAACATGAGTGCTTTGGCATTATAGAATTTAGATCACAAAATTACATGAAATTGGTTTGCATTACAGAGCTATAAATTGGACAAACACACACGAAATTATTCAAAACACGAGTGCTTTGGCATTATAGAATTTAGCTCACAAAATTACGTGAAATTGGTTTGCATGAGACTGTCAACTATTCACCATCGGTCCTCTTTTCCAGCCCCCCTACAATCATTTGATTACATATATATACCAAGAGGTTGGGTATGAACCACAACAGATTCTCTTGTCCCACGATCAATAGAAACTTAGAAAATAGTAAAATAGAGGTTACAATAACTTAGGTGGTTTCAACAAACATCATATACTTAGCAAATCAAATCTCATGTTATTCTCATGATATGGATCTTGGAGTATCGGTACAACCGCATGGTATAACTGTCACATTTCCTGGAATAGAAAAATGTGGCTTAATCGCCACTCCTGATGATAGGGCATTGTGCTTGGTTTCAAATGTTCATCAACATATGCAGATTTTGGTGTAACGACAAACCTTAAATGGTATCAGAGGTGGAGGGTGTTGGAGTATCGGTACAACTGCATGGTATAACCGCCGCACCTCTAGAAATATAAAAATGTGGCCTAACCGCCACTCTAATGATAAGGCCTTGTGCAAACCTTACAATAGAATGCATGATAAATTTCTTTATCAATCCTAACATCTCGTCTCTTACTGACAGTTGTTATAAAAAGTTTAGTTGTTATAAAAAATCTAATGCCTTGATCATGTTTCTACCCTTTACTTATTGAATTTGAAGTCAATCCAAAGAACACAAAACCATACCAAGGAACTTACTAACAGAACCCATATCCCCTACTTCATCCATACTAGGCACAACCATGCAGATCAATAAATATTTAAAAAATCGACCACTACAAGAATTTTGGAAATGACATAAAATTGCCTTCGAAAACATGTCTATACACATTTTGTTGTGCATCTTTTTGAAATTTCCCTCTCTATTCACTCCAATAATCATATTCTTTACAAAACCCATATCTCATATTTTCCAAGTGCATTCTTATCTGTTTGCAAATGATGTACATATGTTTAGAATTTCTGTGTCTTTTCACTCCAATCATCATTTTCTTCACAAAACCCATGTCTCATATTTTATTTATTCATTCTTATCTGCATCTGTTTGCAAATGATGTGACACAACTGCTATAAGAATTAAATGAGGGTTATCTGAACTGCACACCATAGTTACAAAAACTGATCCCGTAACCATCTCTACCAGGCTCAGTAAATGTCAATTAGTCATAGTTTATTCACCAAAAACCATGAAATAAAAAATGGTTCACCCATTACCTTACGTATACCCTTTGTATTGTTGATTTTTATGGATTTAAATATCAAAATGGGACGTGGGTGTTGCCCCCAATTTTGTATCATTATATCTTTGCCAACAACTGTAATATGATTGGTTAACTTATTAGCTACATGATTATTAAGTTGTGGAGTTTCACCATCTTTTACTGCATATTATTTTTAAATTATTTTTAATTGAGGAAAATTTTTGGGAGCTAACCAATCTATCTACTCACTCTCACCATCAAGATGTGAGAATCATAATGTGAGTCCTCCATTAAGAAGACTTCATGTTTGCGTCTCAAAAATCCATTCTTTTAGAGAGAGATGCCTTTTCTAGCTTGGAAGATAATCAAAATAATATAAATGACCAAAACTTCTTAAATTCACAAATGAGACAATATAATCAAACTCCATAAAAAGTGCATTTGTTTCTACCAAATTATTAGTGACTTTTTCCAAGCTCTAGAATATGTAATGACTTGATTTCTTCCCACATCCAGAAGAATCCCACCCTCTTCCCACACCTAAAAATTAGATTAACTATTAATTCAAATAAAATATTTTATTTTGAAAGTATTTTATATTAATTATAATTTAGTAAATTCATATATACACTTAAAAAAAAATTAAGATGTAGAGATTCTAAGAAGCATAAGTTTAAGATTATGAGTAGAAACCATAATAAGATTACGAATATGTAATGACTTGATTTCTTCCCACATCCAGAAGAATCCCACCCTCTTCCCACACCTAAAAATTAGATTAACTATTAATTCAAATAAAATATTTTATTTTGAAAGTATTTTATATTAATTATAATTTAGTAAATTCATATATACACTTTTTTTTAAAATTAAGATGTAGAGATTCTAAGAAACATAAGTTTAAGATTATGAATAGAAACTCATAATAAGATTAAAGATATGTAATGATTTGATTTCCTTCAAAATTCAAAAAAAAATTCCCACCCCTAAAAAGTGAATTAACTATTAATTAAAACATAATATTTTATTTTGAAAATATTTTATACTAATTGTAATTCAGTAAATTCATACATACACTTTTAAATTAAGATGTAAAGATTTTAAAAGCATAAGATTAAGATTATGAGTAGAAAACCCATAATAACACACTTCGATATAAGTCTATATGGTTTGTATAACTTAGATATATGTTATTCATTATATGTGTTACACATATGAGTAGAGTAAGGTTAATGGAGAAGGTCTAAATAAAAAAATGTTGATAACAAAATATAGGATTTAAATTATTTTTATTTTATGTTTTTACTTAAAAGAAGATTAGTCATTTACAAGGTTTTTAAACAAAGTAATTATGCTTTATTTATATATATAAAATAGATGATTTATGAAATTAAAAATAATTGTTTGTTTTATGTTTTTTTTGGGTCATATTTGCAAGGTTTTTAAACTTTTTTTTTTAACTAGAACAATTATGATTTTTATAAAAAGAATGAGGGTTGGTTTTTAACCAAATCAACCATTATTATAACCAATCTTCAATCTCTTAGAAGACCTCTTTAGTAGCCCTGATCAGATTTCCTCCAGTCTACAGAATGGGTGCCCAATGGGCTTCTTCTTCATTTATCGACCTCAGGGCTCCTTGAGACAGTAAGCAGCCCTCATTTTCCTTAACATCGGATTCCTTGTTCGACCCACACAAAATATGAAACAATAGGTATGAAGAGAAATCGTACATCACTGATCTCAGCGTTTGTAAGACTTTGTTGAGTAACGAATCATTGAATAGGGCATTTGAGGATAGAGTCTTTATCAAGATTTTCGAGTCTCCGAAGACTTGAATGTCTTTAATCCCTTTCCCCCAGGCTATCTGAGAAGCTTTAAATAGAGCTAGGGTGTGCGCAAGAATTTGAGGGTCTCTTTTGGCACGTTAGATGCAATACAAAACTGAAAAAATAGACATCCATGAACTTGCATGGATATTTTGAGACACTTACACAATGAATCTTGCTATCAGTAAAAAACAAGAAATGTAGGAAATTGAATGACCTTTCCAAATATATATTTTTTTCTATTGAAAATGTTGTTAACTATCTAAAGTTAGATATTTTTTAACGGGCACTTTTATTTTTGGGACAAATTATAAGGTATATGTTTTTGTGGGTGCAGCGTCTGAGTGTCTAAATGATGGAATAAACTTACGAAAACCGGTATACATATATAGAACATATAGGACTAGTGCACAACTATTTTTTCAATAATAAAAATAATATTTTTAAATTTGTTTTTAATTATCTAAGAGATCAAACCTCAGAAATGGTACGTCAATTGTGGGTGCAGCATTTGAATGTCT
>LPNX010305598.1:307789-323373 GCA_001517045.1 Pseudotsuga menziesii
AATTACATTTTATAAGTTTCGTACATGAATTGTATGAGGATATGCCTTGCATGCATAGGAAATTACATGTTGATAAGAGTAGTGAGAATTATACACTCACAATGAACCACTAATGGTAATTATTGCATTGTTGTTGGCATTAATGGAAAAACCAACGACAACCTGGACATGGTTGAATATGTTGCTGATGCTGATGAATGTGACTAGCAACCCTATGAAGAAAGGGATAAGGCAACAAAACCAGGATCAAAAGTTGGTGAGCAACTTCTGCAATCTCCTACAAGAGACCAACCAAACTGGTAATGTCAAGGGTGTAAGTAGGACCCATGAACATAAGGGTTCAATTATGACAATTGCATGGAGTGGCAAAAGAAAGAGATCTCATACCATGTGGGTATTTAAAATTTAGGCTGCATTCATACAAAAATGTGTCATGCCTGTATGTGTTGTTATGAGCTTAATAGCCCAAAGAAAGTAAGTACTGATGATCTTGATTATAGTCATGCATCCTATATGAAGTAGTCATGGTTGGGCCATGCATGGTATGATTGAATGCATAGTATTCCTGAATCAATGCAAGGTAGCATTCAGTGGGTATGCATTAAAAGATTTTATAAATCTTGTAGTTATGCATTGAATGGATGCATATGAAAAGTATGAGTAAATGTTGTAGATATGCATACATAAGTATGGGTGCAAATGTTGTGATGCAATGCATGAATGCATAGAGATAGTGCATGTGTCATTATGAATAACTAATGGCTGAAATGATGAATTGATGACAATTTTGGAACCATTTCAAGAGCTGATGTGAATGGAGGATAGTAAGTGCATGAAGAGGGTAGTCATGATCAATTGGCTGCCGTTGAATTTAATTACTAATGTCGTTGCTTGGGTATGGAACAATCAAATTTGGATTGTATTATCAGATAATGATTGACTGTTTGGATATTTGATGAATGTGCCAGGGAAGATCATGTGTGATGGCCTACAGGAGCAAAACTTCATGGGAAGGTTTTCCCTTATCTTGAAAATGGGTTTCGGGTGAAACTCCATTGGACATTTTGGAAATGTCTCATCTGCACTAAATGTTTGGTAAGCAACATGAGTGAGATGGTATGGATTATGTCGGTAAGACATGTGTGAATATGAAATGTAAAAAGGAGTTGGGATGGAAAACCAAAGGACTGTCAACTCATAGAAGGGAGCCCCCATTCCTCCTTAACAAAGGAATACTGCCTCGACACATGGATAAGTGTTCTCTGACCCTAGCTAAGAATATGCATGTCAAATTGTTAAATTCAATATGCAGAGCATGTTTTGATTTTATCTCCATTATGGTAGATTGCTTGAGCATGAATAGGGCCTACATGACACACACTGGAAAAGGGTGCACACTTTTTCGATGTCGGATCATGGAAGGGGTTTTCCATATTGATTACACCCTAAGGAGTGGATGAACTACTGGTGTCTCAATACTTGATAGTGAATGATGTGAAATATGATTACAGTTTTAGAGAAATAATGCTAACGAATATGATTATATTGCTTGTGTTGTCAGGCTAAATAGATGTATTTTGGTATTGTACACTAAATGGACAATGGCTTGAGCTCATCCTACCTTCTACTAAAGAGCACAGAGAAGGAGACATTCCTGAGGGACTGTCAACTCAGAGAAGGGGGTGGTCTCTTGTGTGATAGGGGGTAGTGGAATTAGAGCTCACTACTAGAAATGAAACTTGGAAATGGTCATTCATTGTTGATATAAGTGCATGCGTTATTGTTGATGGCCCGATAAACCCAACTGTGTTGGCTTGGATGATGATTGGTTATTGACATATGTGTATTGTTGAGATAAGTACAGGTGATTTGTTGACAGTCTGATAAACCCAACTAAAGGTTGGATTGACTGTGCCTGATATATATATAAAAGGATGTTGTGAAGCAGCCTGTGTGCTGACCTAACATCCAAGTCCATAGGCGATCCCAAGGCTTGCAAAGTGAAGCAGGATCCTGTGGACCAACGAGGAAACACACAATACAGATAAGTATTGGATTATTTTGCAATTCTTGCTTATGAATATGCATGTGTATATGATTTGGTTATGATGTTTTAAGCTCTTGTTTAAGAGGTAAAAACTGATGGGAATAAACTGAACATGTGAATTTATTCAATGTTTGAATATTGGTATCACTGGAAGCGAGGACTATGAAAGCATCCTAGAGGTGCATGTGGACATGTGACTGCCCTGAAAAGCTCAGAATGAGCAGTAATGAAAAAGGTGCTAGTATGACTATGAAGGTCCTAGCAGCCGAGACAAACCATGCGGGGAGGCTCCATGGTTGAGAGGTCTGAAATAGACCGGAGATACTAAGTGTCATGACCAAGGGGGATTGGTCCAACATTCATGGTGAAGTGAAAGAGGTTGAGAGCATGAAAAGCCACAGCGGTGGTGTGGGTTCCAGGATGGAACAAAAAAAAGAGGGGAAAAACTCTTACTGCTCTCTCTTGCCCTTTCGATTATATATATATATATATATGCATTGTGAAAACAAAATATTGTTGAATGCATGTATGACTAAAAATGGAATGTGTGTATTTGCTTAAAAGTAAATTGTGAATGCTGGAATGGTTAATTCCCTGCCCAAGAATGGACATGAATGAACTCATGTGCCTATTGGGAAGGCATGAAAAATATGAAAGTCTCCTTGATGAGACTTGGACTGTCATTCCAATTGGAAAATTAATTGACTGATTTTAATGCCTATATTATGCTTGGTCTGACAGAATTTCAATGATGTATTTCACAGGTGAGAAAGGTGAAATCCAGTGGTGCACATTGATCATGGCAGCAGACCAAAAGCTGCTAGACTTGGCTGGAAATCTCCTTCAAATGATTGCCAGAACCCAAGAGAATCTTGGAGAGATGCTCAAGATACAAAAAAGGCAGAATGAGATGAACCACCAAATTTTGCAAGACTCTATTGGTTTGCAAAAGGAGGTGAAAAGCCTTCTGGGAGCAATATGTAAAGGAAAGGAAAGTGGATCAATGATGGGACATTCATCCAAGCAATCTGTTAAGAAAAATTCCAAGCATGAAGACTCAAAGGAAATTGAGCAAGTAAAGATGAAGCATCCAACGAAATGTTGGAAATGCGGAGGACATCATTTACGTTGGGACTGCCCAACGAGGGAACATAAAGAGGGCATCAGCCACAAAGTTCCTCGACTTGGGGATGAGCCGAAAGTTGAGAACCAGCAAGAGAAGTTCATGGAAGCCGAGGGGCTTGGCCCTGAAAGTTCAAGTAAATAATTGAATGTGGGACAGATCTGCAAAATTTTGAAATTTTGGATGTGCAAATTGTATATGTGTGTTTATGTATTGGAACACCGAGGATGGTTTTATTCCAAGGGGGAGGGGATTGTAATGCCCCGGTTTTGACTTCAGTTACATTAAAAAGGTACATGATGTATATATTGTAATTAATTGTAGTGTGGAGCTAAAGGCAAAAGCCCCACCATCGATTTGGTCGTGTATGTTTCGGCAATAGGGATCGTTGCCGATGGTATATCGTGCTATCCAACACATTATAGTTTTGACATCATGTAAATATGCACGTCAATTAAAATAAACCTACAGGCAGCTACGATGGTGCAACATTGAATGAAAAGGGAATGATTCCTAAGGTTAAGGGGGGGGGTGTCTAAACCGTGGGAGCCATTGGGAGTTGTCATGTGTCGACCACCCACTAAACTTCTGCTGTTCGATTAGTTGGAAGTAGATATGGCTGGGGAGTGGTGGGTGGTAGGACTACCAGTCTTTGCCCCATGTACATTCCACTAGAAATCCCGCTCTTCCTCACGTGAAGGGCAGGGGAATGGTAACCACTCTCTCCACTCTACCACACTCCCAATTCCTTGTGGTTTTTGTCTTGACCATCTCACGCATGCAGGGGTGGGTTGGTTCTCCCTTCTCTCACTAATTACTGGAATCCGTGTTTTTTCATGGTGGGAGGGGCTATGTTCTTTCCCCGACTGATGAAGGGGATCGATTTCCCTTTGGTATTATCAGACTGTGTGCATGTGTGCTATCCTCATGGATTTTTGGTCTGCGTACCTGTTTTTCTCTTGCCCAGGATTGAGAATCAGACTTCTCCTCCATTGTCGACTATGTAGGGTGTTGTGGCTTCATTGGTGAGAATGGGCTATTGTTTCCCCATGTTGGTTGACTGTGTCTGTCCTTACGTTTTGGGGGTCTTCATATGTGTTTCCCCTGTCTAGGATAAGAATTAGACCTTTTGATCTCCATGTGGGATTTCTTGTGAGTTTGTGTTTCTCCCATTGCTACAGTGGTAAAATCGTGGCTGTTGTCTTCCCCTGGTTTTTGCGTTGTTGTGTATGCAAGCACCTTTTTGGGTTGCTGCCGAGTTGTTTTGGCCACACTAGGGCCAAGAACAACTCTGAGTCATCTTGTTGACTTGAGTTGTGTTCACCTTGTCATTTGGGGTTATCACCTTGTTGTATTTATCCCCTCACAGAGTTGTGGACTATTTTTTTTACTGCGGTATGCAGTGGTTGGTATTCAGACTGTTGAGAGTAGGATTAGAGGCTTGGTATGCTTGAGAAAACGGGTGTTTGGAGTCACTCAGATAGAGTTATACTGCTGGATTTCTTCTCCACAACCCTTGAAGAGTATAGGAAAGGGAGGTAAGGGCCCGAGGGACTGTGAAGCAGAGAAAGGACTGATTCCTGTTGATGGGTGTGTGGATGTCTTAGAAGTCAGGTTAACTCTGGTGTAGGAATCCTTAGCTCTCCGTTGAGGCCACCAGCTTAGCATTTAGCCTTTCCTAGCTCCTTGAAGACCTGATAAAACCTACTGTGTGGGTTTGGCTGATTTGTGTACCTTGGCTATGTGTAAGCCTACTTTGACCCTTATTCCTTGAGGAATCATGCCCAGCTTGGGGGTGGCAGTGTTGCTGAGAGATTGCTGAGCATGTTGGCCTATGGTTGGGTGGAACGTTGCAGCAACGTAGCTGCTTGCAGGATGAATTCTTTTAAGATGAGTATTCTTGACTATTCCGCCTCTGTATTTATATTTACTGATTAATGAATATGATGAACATGTGATATGCTTGAATGAATGTATGTTTGCTTCCGCTATGTATATGAAGGATTATGCATCTTACTATGTTTTATGTTTTAAGCTTTATATTTCAGCATTCTATGCCTGTTCATGTTCATGGGGCTATTTTCCTGGAGGTTTTTGATGGTTTGGTAGCGTCCTCCTTGCCGGTCAAAGGGTGGGGATGTTACAACATCCATGGTCGAACCAGAGGGGGTAGGAACTGCTGATGATGGTGGTGGCTACAATCACCAAATGTTGAAATAGTTAGACATGTGCATGAATAAATAATAGACAACAATAACACACTATGTCTAGATCATGTTCAAATAGTTGTACCTCTATGTGGCTTGTTGTTATTGCAGATACCACATTGACTACTGCATCAATAACTCCTACTGCTGGTGGCTACAATCAACAAATGTTGAAATAGTTAGACATGCATGAATAAACATATGCCAACAATAATTAACTATGTAACGATCATGTTGAAATAGTTGTACCTCTGTGTGACTTGTTGCCATTGTAGATGCAGCACTGACTGCTGCATCAACCATCCTTGGAAGGTTTTCAACAGTAAACTCTGGCTCCTGATGCAGTAAGCATGCAAATCAAACATTAAAAAAACATTTTATGCACTGGATTTCAAGTTAACCAATAAATATCATCGAAGGATACACATTACCATGGTATCAGTATCTCCATGGTCATGGACAACTGGACTCTTTCTAGGAGTAGGCCGCCTCATAACACATGACCCTTGTTCACATATGGCCTATGAGGAGATACAACTCCAGGAAATGGTCTAGGTGTTTTGGTTGGTGCTTATAGTCAACAAGAGTTCATGTAGTTAGACATGCATGATTCAACAAACATACATGTATTTAAAAAATGACATTTTTTAAATGTTTAAAATGTTGACCTCCATCATTGTTTTCCCCCGTGAAGGATCTGGCATCTGCCAGTTTAATAATTGTAAATATTAGACCATAGATAGCATTAGTGAACTAACATGTACAATGTGTGGAAATTAACAAATTAATAAGTATTAAAAAACTGACATTTTTAAAATGTTTACCTCGGTGTGAGATACGACAATGGGTGCTATATGAATCTCTCCACCAACCAAGGGATCAGTGGATGGAATGTCATGCCTAGATATTTCCTCAGTCGATACGACCATGGATCCTACCTCCATCACTGCTTTCCCCCGTGAGGGATCTGGCATCTGCAAGTTTAATAATTGTAAATATTAGACCGTAGATAACATTAGTGAACTAACATGTACAGTATGTGGAAATTAACAAATTAACAAGTATTAAAAAACTGAAATTTTAAAATGTTTACCTCGGTGTGAGATACGACAATGGGTGCTATAGGAATCTCTCCACCAACCAAGGGATCAGTGGATGGAATGGCATGCCCCTCTGTAGAGTGTGGAACATGAAACTATAGGGCATCGCTACCGACATAAAGCATCAACTGCAAGTTCACAAAATTAATATATTAGCTCAAACTATACATATGTGCACAAAGAGGAAAATAAATGAAGAATTTATTACAATTAACCATATACATACATCACTCAAAAACGCACTGAAGACAACATCTGATGAAAGAACATAGCAGGGATGACCACACGATGTGCACTCGTGAGCCTCAAAAGTAGGCTGGGAATGTGTTGATGGCGCTGCACTAGATGGGGGTACTGCACTAGTGGGTGATACTGCACTAGAAGATGGTCCTGCACCGTGATGACCTGGTGTATGTACCACACCAGGGACAGATGTCCTTTCCTCACCCATATGTTGAACCATTGTGCTATGGCGAACAATTTCCCATGCCAAACTCAAATATACATCACGTGTCTGTGGAATAACATGATGTACAGGTGGGACATCTGGTGCAGGAAATTTCCTGCAAGGTGCAAGGATAGGGCGATCAATGTATCGAAGCCTGGCATTGGGTTGGTTTTGGGGCATCCCCCCACTGATCCCCTGAAACGACAGTATATCAAAATAGTTTACGTGTTTACCCAACACGAACTCTGCATACATCTTCCGAAGGAAATATAGGGGGATTTCCCTGTTGTTGTGTGGTGGCATATCAAAAACCATATACCATCTGTCCATCCAGTTATCAACAAATGGATGATATGTGCACCACTCGATAGAGATATGTGGCCTATTTGCATTTTGGATTTCCCCTGTGCGAGGGTCCCTGAACAATGAAAATATATGCTCTTTGGTAATTTTCAACTTTTTTATTGCACTGTAGCCAAGCCTATCAGCGTACTCTTGTCTTTTTCTTTCTTTATATGATGTAATATCATATAGTATGTTGCTTGACAATGTAATAGTATCAACAATTGCATCCAAAGTGGATGCAAGTGAATGTCGAATCCTATCACACCACTAAAAGTAGTACCGAGTCCTCTCAACTGGGCAAGCTCAATCAGTATTTCAGCATTGGTGTCCATAGCCGCAACTACAATAAAAAAATCAATACGGAAATCATTAGAAACGTATACATGGTATATAATGACATCTCTTCAAAATTGAAAATGTAAATTAAGGAAAACTTAAGTAAGCAATTCAATGACATTCACTTACATACATTTAAAACTTAAAATTAAACATTTAACAATTAAATAGTGAGTTTCGTTCAACTTCTTTCTAGAAGTTAAGGCACTTCTTCACCCTCATTGGTGACTTTTCCATGCACACTTGGGTTTAAACTTCTTTGAATTTAGGAGTGCTATTTTGACATGTTTTGGCCTTTACGTCCCTTGGATATGTAAAAGAAAGGGGCAAGGGACTATTAGGACATGTGAGGCAAGAAAAGGGGTGATACAGGGCTGCCACCATATCCTCTAAATATAATTGACTCGATCATGGCTGGGAACACTCTCACGACGCACTCTAGGTAGTTCATGGGTGTTCACCATTTCCATTGTTGTATAACCATGGAAACCAACCAAAAGTTACATTTTAAAATGGATAATTTGTGGACTGGACTAAAATTGGTTGTAGATGAGCTTTGAGTCTCGACATGTAGAAATATATTACCCATTGTTTTTTCTATTTTAAAAAATGGTTGATAAACCTAGTGATGTAGGGGCATAGACTGTTTGAGTAAAGTCATTTATGTCTTTGCTAGATCAAGGGATCTTAGGGAGACCTAGGGTCTCACATGTTTCTAATTTTCTATATTATGTTTATAGGATAAAAGAAGCAGAATTCGTGTTCTTGTGTTTGCTAACATGGGTTTCTTACACCTTGTGACTTATACCGTATTTTTATGTTAGTTCTACCAATTGGTGTGTAATATCTAGGGCTTCTATTGTAATTGAAACATAAGCTAGCTTGTCCATTACTGCATATTGTGGAGAATTATGAGATATGTGTTGTTTAGAACCCTACTCAGTAGTAATTTTGTGTCTCTCTTATAGATCTTTGTTCCTTTTTGTTTATGCCTCTCAATCTCATTATGATGTGGGATTTCTATCTTTCTTTGTCTTTAATTTGAATGTAGATATATATTGTTTTTTAATTGTTAAAACCCTTGGCTTATAATTTGAGCCTCCTTCCACACACACTCTATACTTGTGTTTGTTTTATACATTTCTAGCCTTTTGGAACATTGAATATCTATTAGACAAGATGTTTTTGTTTCTTATAGCCTCTTTTAGTTTGAATCCATCAAACATTAGATTGGGAGTTGTTAGGTTGATTATTCTATTAAAAAATAATATTATAGGTTAAAAATTGACAAAAAAGAATGCTTTGGGTGATTAAATTACCTGGTTGGATGATAATTCACCAGTGGAACTGGAATCTCCTCCCCCCCAACTAAATCAGCTCCTCCAACAATCCCAAGCACCTAATTTGCTCCAAAACGCTCCAAATTGCCGCCGGTTTCGCGTTCCTAATAGGTAGAATAGGACGCGGGTTTTGGGCCTGTGTATATAAATTAATTTTAGTTTTACAAATCGCGTACCCGTTTTAGAACTACAGATCACGAGCGTGTTTTGTAGTTATATAACGTGTACACGATATGGTTTACTATCCTACATGTCCCATGACATGTCAGGCTCGGGTTGAACCATAGCAAGTGCTACGTAGCAGAAACGCGTTGTATTTTTGGTAACGTGATCGTGTTTTTGAAAACTAGGATTGTATCTAAAAGGTCCCTCATCTTCTTGCATTGACCTGCTAGTATTTCTGCATGATTATTGGTTTTATGACCAAGTCCCCAACTGAAGCTACTGAATCTTTTGCCATCCGCAGAGTAAATCACCCCGCCAGCTCCTGCCCTCCTTGGGTTGCCTTTGGAGGCATCGTCAAAGAAGATCGAAGCTTTCCCTTGTGTTCTCCACCAAATCTAAAAATCTGATTTTGGATCTCTTAGTCGCCATCTTGGGGTTTTGCTCGGCCGACTCGGTTACTTTTTTCTATCTCTGAAGGTGTAAGCGCTCAACCATTTTTTTTCTTCCAGGAGAAACGAATGTCCCTTCTTAAAATATTGGACTCCAACCGTTTCAATGAGGAAGGCTTTGGATTTTACAGCCACCTTAAGTGGTTGTTGCTGGACATTGTTGAAGATATTATCATTTCTGGCCAACTAGGTGCTCCAACACACATATTTGGGAATAGCCCCCCAAATTCCACTCCACGTAGACTTACCTTGAATTGGGTGAGGGAATCTCATTTTCCAAGTGGAAAATAATGCTATCATTGAGGTATTCACTGAAGCTGGGACATTGAGGCCAAGGAGAGTGAGAGACCACACTTCCCGAGCAAAATTACAATCCATGAATAAGTGGTCGCTGGTTTTCGATTCTTTGCAACACATTATGCATTTGTGAGGTCCAATTATGCCATGTTTTGCCATATTTTCTTTGGTTAATGCCTTTCTGTTCATCAATATCAAAAAGAAAAAAATTACCTTTGGAAGGCTGCCATGATCCCAAACTCGATTCCAAAGTTCTGCTAGGAGACCCATTGCTTGCTTCTTTTGCTGAGATGAAAATCCCTGCGCTGCTGTGTAGGAGCCTATTTTCCCCCATCCCCATCAATATTTCTCTTGCAGGTGGATGGGAGCCATATCAAAGAGCGTGTGAAAGAGATGGGATTTTTTATTTTCAATGTGCTCTGGCATATATGGAAGAGCCTAGTCATGCCAGCACCCGTTTTCTTCCCAGCTCGAGATGTCAGCCAGCGTTGGGAACCCACAAAGTTTTAGCTAGTCTCGGATGCCGTTGATCCCCTCCATGGTGTCTAATGGTGGCTTCCCCATAATTCTATCCTTCCACGACAACGTCTCATTGCCTCTGCTAGGAATTTTGAAGAGATTTTTTTGGAAGAAATCGTAGCCTCTTTTACATAAATTGCACGTAACAGTTCCATTAGAAAATTGACTTATTGGAGATTGCGCAGGGGTTCTCCTTTCATGTATTTAAATATAATAATTCTACTGACAGGATGTTTACTGTTTGTATGTAATTTCCATAGTATTTTTCCTCCAAGTGCCAGGTTTTCTAATCCCAAATCCCGGATTTGAAGGCCTCCTTCAGCCAGAGGTAGCTTGACATTGTCCCACTTAACTAGGTCGAATTTCTTATGGTTTCCTTTACCTCCTTACCATAAGATGTCTTGGATTAACTTAGAGATCTGTTCCATTATCGATTTCGGAGCTAGAAGAAAGGAAGCTTGGTAAATTGGTAGAGAGGAGAGCACTGCTTTCACCAATGTAAGCTTTCCAACTTTAGTAAGCCATTGGCCTCCCTAAGCCCTAATTGTTGTTCTCAGCTTTCTTAGCACATCATCCCACAACGAAGCTCTGTTGGACTCCAAGGTAAGGGGAAGCCCAAGATACTTAATTTTTTCCCAAATGGCATAGTCCGAGAATCCCAAATAGTTTGCAATTCGTTGTATGTCTTTCTGTTCTATGTTCCATCCATACACAACACTCTTTCTTTTATTGATGAGAGCTTTGGTTACGCTGCAAAAGTTTTGGAGAATTCCACTGAAGGATTTGGCTATCTTTATGGAATCTCCCCCGAGGAGCAGAGAGTCATCAACAAAGAGTGCATGATTAATAGGCTCTATGCCTTTTACTATCCTTATGGCTGGAACTATCGTGACCTTCTTCTCTGCAGCTGGCTTTCTGCTCAAAGAATCCGCCATTAATATGTACAAAAATGGAGAGAGGGGGTAGCCTTGCCTGATTCCCCTTGTGGCCTGGAAATAATTGGTTGGTCTGGCATTTACCAATAGACCTATCCATGGTTTTGTAATGTATGCTTTTATTGAATTGACAAAATTAGAGTTGAAATCGAAAGAGAGGAGAACTTTGAAAAGGAATGAGTGTTTTAACCGGTCAAGCTTAATTATCATTCCTTGCTCCTTCCGGTGGTAGCTCGGGTGAATGGCTTCTTGAAATTGAATCACATTGTCTATGATGTGTCTCCCTTTGACGAAGCCTCCATGGCTGGGAGAGATGAGTTTCCCGAGAAGAGGCTTGATTTTGTTTGCCAGTAATTTAGACAGAATTTTGTAGGATGAGTTGCAAAGGGATATTGGCCTGAACTTTCAAAGGTGCTCGAGTTCACTTCTTTGGGGATCAGAGCAAGAAAGGTGGAGTTAGTGCTTCCACCCACCTTGAATTTCTGCTGAAAATCATTTTCCATTCTCAGGAAGTCTGATTTGATGATATCCCAGCACTGTCAATAAAAGTGGATTGAGAAGCCATTCAACCGTGGGGCCTTGTCAGGTTCCATGCCCATACTATATTGCAGATTTCTTCCTCTGTAAATTGCTTTTAGAGAGATGAATTATCCTCATTGCTAACAAGGAGAGGAATGTGGGAAAGAAAATATGTAGAGGCACCCTCGTTTCCTTCTCTATTATCTTTGAACAAAATTTGATAGTAAGTTTCAACTGCGAGCTTAATTTGTTCATGACCTTTGTGCAGGATCCCGTCTGAAGAGGTGATTTTAGAGATATGGTTTTTGGACAGTCTGTCTCTACACTATCTATGAAAGTAGGATGTGTTACGATCTCCTGCTTTTAGCCACAGACTTTGAGATTTTAGCCTCAAGAACTCTTCTTCTTGCCGAAAAGAGAGAAAATATTTTGCTTGGGCTACCTGCTCTTTCTCCAAATCTGCTCTGGTAATGTCTTTTGTTTCAAGGTCTACTTGAATATTTTCAAGAATATGGATAGTCTCCTTTATATGACTAGTTGGAGTCTTATTGGGCTTCTTGATCCATTCCTTCAGATTTGCCTTCGTGGCCTTTACTTTCTACTCCCACGCAAAGGAGGGGGACCCTCTCACTGAAATATACCAAGCTGAGATTACTATTTCCTTGAACCCTTCCTTTTCGATCCATAGAGGGTTGAATCTGAAGGGTATGGGCCCCAAGTTCTCTTCTTCTTCCAACTGGAGCAGGATGGGTTTGTGATCTGAAGTCAGCTTTTGGAGAGTTTTGGAGGATATCACCCCCATTTTAAGTAGTGAACTTTGAACCAGGAAGCGGTCCAGACGGGCAGCTATGTGGTATGTCCCAACTCTATTGTTTGTCCAAGTAAACAAACCTCGTTTTGGCTTGATATACAGTAGATCCCACTACTGCATGGGATCCTCAACCAGGGGGAGCATTTGATCCTTGCTGTTGTTCCCTCTCCTCTTTTCATTAGGATCAAATATCAGATTTAGATATCCCACAATTATTATATTCTGAGGGGTATATATTTCTATGAAGTCTGCCAGTGTTAGCCAACAATATTTCTTTTTTGTCTGAAGGACAGGGACATACAAATTGAAGAGAGAAAGGGTGAGCTTACTTGTTTTATGACGGAGCTTAGTGAAGATCCAATGCTGGGTTTGAAGGGAGATTTCAAGAGTAAACTCCTTGTCTTCCCACAACGTTGCTAGACCCCCGGAGGTGCCTCTAGTGCTGATGGCCTTCCCTACCTTTTTCTTCCACTTTGTACTACTGATCTAAAGGAGGGATTCCCCTTCAATATTAGTCTCTTGGAGCATTAGGATCTCGAGTGTTTCAATTTTCAAAAGGTCTTTTACTGCTTCGGCTTTCGAAGGGTTCCCCAATCCTCTGCAATTCCAAGAGACCAACCGCATTATTTACTGAGATTGGGGTGGGTTGACCCTCCCTTGTGAGGTCTTGTTCTAGTGTTTCTCCCCATTTTCATTTCGATTGTAGCTTGGATTCTTTGCAGTTTTGCCTCTCTGCTTCTTCCTCTTGGGCTTCCCTGTGGGATTTCATCCCGACTTTTTTGGATGGCCTATCAAAGGACTCATCCTTCGATGACCCTAAGGATTCCAAAGGTTTTTTCCTTGCTACCTCAACATAGGAAGGTGAGGAGAATATCCTTGCTGGAGATCCCTGGTGGGGTGCATCTATCACTTCCTTATCAGCTGTTGGGGGAGGGGGTTGCTGCTCGATCTCCTCCGTAACCGTTTCTGTGTTGTCTTCTGTTACCCTTAATGTTTCAAAGGCAATTTCCTTTGCTTCTATCCTTGGCTGTTCTTTTCTTCCCTTCTCTTGTTCCTGCCTTACTTCTGGCACATGAGATACCATTGACGTTTCTTTCCCTTTTTTCCTACTATTCGTCCTTTCCGAGGAATATTTCTGTGCCTGGGTCCATTGATCTTTGTTTTTCTCAGCCTCTTCCTTAGCCTTCTTCTTGCAGTATCTTGCAAATTTTTCGTGGTTATGGCAGTACTTGCATTTGGAGGGGAGTTGTTAGTAATCCATCTCTTGGATGTGTGACCATTCTGAGACTGTTAAGTTGACTGCTTCTCAGAGCCCTAATTCTAGATCCACCTCAACATAGATTCTCGAGCAGGAGTACTGGTCCTTTCTCTCCGCGCGATCTATGTATTTCCCAAGGGTGTTGCCAATGGTTTCCAGAGTCTTCAGGTTCCAGCAGTGCAGTGGTAAATGGGGAAGGCGCACCCACATTGAGACAACCGACGACACATCTTGCGTTGGGTCGAAGTTTGGGGTCCATTTATTAAAATATAAACCATGGGGACCCATGAAGTAGGGTTTGTTCCTAAATATGAGGCTTCTGTCCTCTTCTTCTTTGAACACGAATACGAAGAATCCCTTGCCTACAGAGTAGCTTCTGATGCCTTCTTTTACTAACGATCCCCAATTCCTCTGCACCCGTGCATCTGTTGCCTTGGGAGAGGGCCACAAGATTGTGAATTGATCAATGAGACCCTGATTTGACAGATTCAGAGCCAATATGCACGTTTCTTCAGCTGGAAGGGCGACCGTAGGGATGCTATCCATATTTTTCATGAATTTTTGCTTTGTCTCATTCAGTTTACGTTTGATGCAGCTTGCTATGAGTTTTCGGAAGGCCACCAGCTCTAGTGGATGAGACGTGGAGCCTTCAGGGCCCCCAACTGGGCCCATGGAGCCAGGGAACGTAGCAGCAGGAGGCTGCTTCCAGGGCCGATGCTCTGCAGGGTTCGATCAGCCCAAGGAGGCTTGTGTGAGATAGATGCGTGAGCTCAACCATGCAAAAAAATCTTCCAAAGTTTTTAAACTTAAAGTAACTATGTTTTTTTATGATTTTATATATATATATATATATATATATATATATATATGAGATGATTTATGAAATTAAGACATCACAATGTTTTTAAGAATATATTTATAAAAGAAAAAGAAAAGTTCTTTAAGTATTTTTTTTTCTTATAATTTTATCTAAATCTATATTTGTTTCAAGAATATCTCATATTTAAGAGAAATAGTTATTGAACTACTTTTTGTTTGTTCTTTCTTGATATCTCTATCTAACTCTTTACTTATGATTCCCAATCATTATTGATATAAGCAATTAAGAAATTGAGACATTAAGTGTAGATGATTTTTGAATGCAAGCATATAAAAAACAAAATTGAAAATTCAATGGTTATGAAATTTTGATAGATACATGAATTAAATTCAATGGTTATACAACTTTGATAGATACATGAATTTGATATAGAGAAAGTTGTTGTACATTTGTATTTGTATTATATTTAATATTATTAACATTAGATATATAATTTTTATTTTAATAATTTGTATTATAATGATTAGATATAACATTGTATTTGTATTATATTTAATGTTATTAATTTGTATTTGAACTTTAATTTGCTTGATTATGTTATATTAGATATTAAACATTACAGATATTAAATTCTTTGACAATTTGGTACAACTTTTAAAATATTAACTTAATCAATGGTGAGGTAATGGGAAAACCATTGATGCTTATTTAATGTATGTCCATACTATAGTTGCATAATCATTTACTAAACATAATTGATTGTTATATATATGAAGTTTTTAATTTGTTTTTAAAGTAAAATAGGCATTCATTTTAATCTCATTATAGTAGATGCACTTTCTGGAGTTTTTAGTGTAGGTGACAT
>LPNX010305598.1:323388-343550 GCA_001517045.1 Pseudotsuga menziesii
TCTATAAAGAGTAATTATGTGCACTTACAACTATATGTTTCAAAATAATTACATAAAAATCTAAAAAGCTAAGAAATGAAATAGTATAATTACACCAATATAGAACCATCTTAAAAGAATTATAAACAAAATTATCTTAAAAAATATAAGATAATCATTAAAATAGATGTTAACTTTTATTAAAAAAAAATTAAAAGTAAGTAGAGACTACTCTACAATATACCATCAAACCATCAGATTACTTCATAAACCTGAAGTAAACACCTCATCATTTGAATTACTCTATAAACACTTAATCATTATACAAATAACAAACACACCCATCCTTTTTCAATATTTCTTACCTATGTAAATAAACTCATCTCTATGAGTGAAACATTCTAAATGCATAAAATTATTCATGAATTCTTTGTATCTATGCTTGAAGTAAATAATGATTAAAAATAACGAACTCAATTTTGTATTGATACTGGGCGATGACATAGATACATGGAACGATTTTTCTATATGATTTAGGTTGAAAACATAGAAACATTATCATAAGCAAGTGATAATGTAACCAAAATAAACAATCCTTCATTTCCAAATAGCTTTCATCTATCAAATAACTGTTATAATTTATGGAAAATATGTCTTCAAAATGGCTCTTAAAAATTGCAAAATATGCCTTATAGGTCGTTAGTTAAAATATGATAGGATATAGAAGGCTTCTATCTATCAAATAATTGTTATAATTTATGTAAAATATGTGTTAGAAATGGCTCTTAAAAATTGTAAAATATGCCTTAAAGATCGTTGTTAAAATATGATAGGATATAGAAGGATTTCGAGTATGTTGGTTGGAAATCGACTATAAGTAGACTCCAAATCCATTTCACGAATATTCTACAAATGATCTGAATATGAATGCTAGGTATTTATGTTAAATAATTAAAATTGTTTCTAAAAGTTAATTAATTAAAATAGTTATTAAAAATATATTTAAATTTTAATTAACAATATTGATAAAAAATACATTTAGAAATTATTTGAATATTGATAGTTTTATACACATATGTTAAATTGTTGAACTTATTTTTTAATGTGAAGATTAATTATAGTGAGAGATACATTCGAAACTTATTAGTAATATAAAAAATCAGTTAAATTGATAAACATTAGTATTTTCCATAGATACATTTTAAATAGTGAATCATATATCACTTTGAAATAAAAAAATACATAAGATGGTATATTGTTGTGTATGATATCTCACACACAATCCCAAAATATACCCACAAGAGGGAAGAAAATTAAACTAAACAAATTTAATAAAATGAATCAATTCTTAGACATGCATGCAAGCTATGTTGCATTCCTATTTTATGGCTAGTTTTAGAATAATAGCATTAGTTTTAGAGTCACCTAGGAGAAGTTGCATCACTTTTTACTCTTTCTAGATCTTGGGTCCCTTCAATTTCAACAAGTCTCTAGTGACTTTGATTCGTCATCCTAATGGGGATGTCTCCATAGTTGATCCTAAGTGACTAATCTCCATCTAGGTAACTGATGGAAGATCCCACAATGGTGAAAGTAGAAAGGAAGAAATGTCCTCTTTCGTGCTTTCTAGCGAAATTCTAGCAACATAATGGTGCTTTGAAATTGTGATTATGGATGAAATGGCACGGGGGTTTCACTCAGTGAACTTGTTGCATAACATGACCATTTGTAGGATATTAAAGAATATCCCTAATTTCACTAAATATTGGAAAATGCCTCCTAAAATTGTATTGTTAAACCCCCCTCCTAATATACCTTTCCAATTAAGAAAATCCCAAGTTTCACCATATAATGTAGGTATCCATTTTTATCAACCCATTTTTAATACCCTGCTTATATCATATTACCAAGTTGTAACAAGCAGGAGCCCTAATGCATCTTTAGTATAAGCGAAAATGACGCTAAACAAAATAATGGTATAATGCTAATACTGATCCCACTAGGATTGTAGGGGCGACTGATCAATTTGTAGCATTGAATAGTGGAATACCCAACAAAATAGAAATGGGGAGTAAAAGACAACCCAGTAAAGAGATCAATGCATCAAAGAATGCAAAAGATAATCTAATAGTTACTGGAATTCTTAGAAAATATGAGAATCACAGATGTTTCACACCGCAACCTACCAATATACCAATTTTATACAATGTAAATGCAAGTATATCCATAGAGAGCTAATGTTTTCTATAAGCTTAATAAATTAAATTCCATAAAAATGCAAATTTGAAACCTTTGCGTTGATGGACTTTCCTACCTTCCTATTAAAACAAACATCATTTATGTTTGAACTCAAATGAACATAGAAAATTCCTCTTTCTTTCCAATAACACCATATGATCATGTGCATAACTTGGATTATGTCATTGACAAGGTGCAATGAATTGCCTCCACTTCCTCTACATTTATTCTTGCAATCAAGGCAATTAACAACATTTCATTACTTTTTATTGGGTTATATCTACTTTTTTTAAACATGAGAGGGAAAAAGCTCCATTGTTAAGTTTCAAGCATGCAATAGTTATAAAGATACACAAATGGTGAAACATAAATGATACCATTTCATGGTTAGGATATCACATACACTGAAACATAAATGATACCATTTCATGGTAGCGATTACAAATAGGGTATGTAAATAACAATTTATATTTTCTCCTATGTTCATGTCATTTCTAATACAATATTAAGACGGATGCCTTGCATTTAAGAATTGAAATTACACCAATACAAACAACACAAGTTTCATCATCTTCAAAATGAATTATGAATGTGACAAATATAACTCAATCTAACAACTATTCCTAACTGGGAATGTGAAAAAGTTAAAGAAGAATACAAAAAGTTGAAATACATAATTAGATAAGAAATATTGATATAAATTTTCTTGGTTCTAGTGAGCCAAGAAATATTGATTGCACTTTTCTTTGTTGTATTGGAGCAAGGTTTGATTAAATCTTAATACCCACCTAAAACCCAACCTAAAAAATTATTCTAAAAAAATACTTTATATGTTCGATTACTTGGAGGTATAAATCCAACCCATGATTTGGAGTTTATTCGTTAGCAGAAATTAGGACTGATATGAATCCATCCCATGATTTTGAGGTATTAATCTAGCCTGTGATTTGGAGGTTATTTCTTAGTAAAATCTAGGACTAATATGAATCCAACACATATTTGGAGGTACAAATTGAGCCCATGATTTGAATGTATGAATCCATCCCAAAATTTAGAGTTTATTCCTCATCTCATCCAACTAAAATAACCCCCAAAAGTTATATTACTATGTCAAATTAAAAATATCCCCTTGACCCCTTAATACGACAAAATATATTTTTGAGGTTTATAAATTATAGGAGTATTCAAACCCCCAATATGAATGGATGTGATATAATATTTCCTTTCAGGTGAACCCCTCATGGGAAATGGTGACCATGAGGTTTTCCTTTATAGGAAAAATATTGGTAAAAATGCAATTTGGTTCAATTGTGGATGCTCTGCATTCCATTAATGAATTAGTAGAGAGGTTAGAGGCCGGTGGACTAGATCAAGGGTTAATTTTGACCTTGTCAACTATATTTCTCCACTTGTAGTCACTACTTCCCTTAGGAAAGTGTGAAATAATGAATGACAACCAGAAAAGTGCATTTTTGGACCAAGTCTTAGGTTTTTGGGAAAAAGGAAGAACCTAGATTGTGGTTTTCCAATGAAAAATCATGACTTTATTTATATGGTTAACTTTTTGGTTGAATTTCATATTTTTGTAATTTTTCTCAAGTCATATGGATGAAATGAGATGGAACTGAGGATTATAATACTAACAATGATCAATGTATGATGGTAACAATACTCATGACAAGGTAGGTAATAAAAAATAGGATGTTAATAGATTTCCCGCTTATGTGTGAGGGTAGGGGCTCAACATATGGCAGAAATACATCTTAAGTCTTATGTACTTTATATAAGGAACTAAAAGAGACCAAGGAAAAGATACTAGAACTAATTCATAGTCGAAGTCCCCCTCCTAAAGGACTATAGAGGCCCATACATATAGAGAAACGTTTTAAAGAGGTGATGCGCATATAATCTTAAATATAAATGTGGAAGAAATCCCTATGCACATATCAATGAATGAATACAATCTAGGATCTGAACCAAGAGGGGTTTGACCAATACATAAGTAAATTCTAGGTAGAATACTTCATGAGAGTCAAAGAGGGATCCAATCCAATTACATAAATATGGTCCAAACATGGCTAGATTGAAGTACGTGAGTCTAGATAATGTCATCCCTATTAGAATGATGAATCACATTAACTGAAGTCTTGCTAAACTAAAGGGGACCAATATCTAGAAGGAGTAAAGAGTGATGCAACTCCTCATAGGTGGTTGAAACTGTTGAAAGACTAATATAAAAAAATTTCAAGGAACTGCAACTAAAACAAAAACATTATCGCCAGTGAAACCCATAAATAATTGAAAGCAAAAAATTGAGGGGTTTTCAAAATAGTGTTAGGAATTGGAGGGGTTACTAAATGTTTGGGGACTTAGAGTCTTAGACCAAACCAAATAAGGGAACCACCGTACTATAAGATATTTAATGATGCGATAATGAGTTGGAGTTGAACACATGAGAACCAACAAATGCAAGGGGTAATAAGGTAACCCCTTAGATTGTCCAAGGAAACCCATCAATGATGGTGATGGGGCCAAACTACATAATGCATCTAGGTCTATGCTTTAGAGTATAGGTTTTGACAATGATAGTGAGAGAGAAATTGGAACAAAGCAATGAGGATTATTTGTGGAACAACATGAGGGATTCCACTAGATAATGAAGAAAGAGGACCAAGACACCAAAGAGGAGATATAGGGTCAATGAGTGATGGAATCAAACTCCTTATTCAAAGCATGAAGGAATTGATAACTTGAAAACATGTGTGAAATTGTTAATAATATCAAGGGAAAGACATGTCAGGGATAATTAGGGGACATAAATGCAATGGGTATACTCAAAGGGGAAATGAAGGTACTTAGGATGACTCTAAGAGAGGATAATATCAATAAGGCTCCATGGAAGACACATCAAAAAATGATCTGAATAAAGGTGATCAAAAGCACTTCCATAAAATATCATATACACTTTGTAGTAGTGTTGAAGAACACTTTTTGAATGGTTTTCCAAGTAGATGGGTACTTAAGAGAAGAGAGGTGCACAAGGAGATAAGTGCCCAAAGTAGAACCAATTGAATCAACAAAATGTATTATAGAGAATGAAAGAGACCAAGGGTAGGACATTGATGGTAATATCCTTGACGGAAGATCAATGGTGGAAGAATAATGCAACTTTTATAGTATGTATGAAGTGGTATATCTATGAAATGTAACACAGAATATCCAAATTCCATAAATGTAGGATTTTGGGGTTAATGGAATGAGTGAAATGAAGAATAATATGTATTAATATTCAATATCATAAACTAAATGGACTCCCAATCCTATGGGGATTAAACATCATGGGTACCCAAAAGCTCTCTGGTACTAATGAATGATATCCATGTAAAGGAGGCTCTACTTTCAAGCAAAGGAGAATGCAATGGTGAATGGGTTGGTACACTTACACAAATAGAGGGGATGCAACAGACAACTATGGGATCAACTTAAGCCTTGAGGAATATGGTGTTTTGTAGAGGGAAATAATCTATATGCTTGTTGAAGAAATATACCTATAACAAAAGGCTATAAGCAGATAAGAGGTTCATGATGCAACTAGGACCCACAAACATGGAAACACGAACAAAAGTAATAGTGCATTTGGAATAAAATTAAATGTACATGAAACATATAACATAGAGGAAATGACTAATTACATGCATGAGAAGAATGGGGGAAATGGGGGCTCATTGAAAAAAAATTTAATCACAGAAAGTTAATCATGTAATTAAGGAGATCCCATAATCAATCCTTCCAATGATGCAAATGGTGTGTCAAGAAAATTTCATATGAGCATGTATGGGGAAAAAGAAAATAGGAATTAAAGGGCCATACAAGTGGTTGGGACGACAAATATAGGTGCCATTTTCAGTATTCACCATTGGAGGATCTTGTGGGGTCCATATATTTAGGCACTTATTCATTCCATTCCATTTATTAGGTTTGGATTCTATAACTTGCAAGTTATAGGCCTCTCCATTCTAAATATTTCCATCCATTTCATTTTCTAGATTATTGTCCCTAGGGTCCTTAGGGAACCTTAGGTGGTTTTAGCTACACATTGTACCTTTTGAGGATTTTCACATGACCTAGGTTGTGGGAAAGGTTCATATAGGTGTGATTGCATCATGCTTTGATACTAACTAGGAGAAATGACAGGTTACACTTTTCCTTGGGAAAAAAATGACCTGATCCACACTTTTTGGTAGAGAGAGAGAGACAGGGAGATGTTCCTACTTATAAGGAATGATTCTTTGGTGAGGGTCTCACTAACCAACTATGGTTTGTTCAAGTTCCTTGAGAACCCATTGATGTAGTTGGCTAGATTTATTTTGATGAAGATCATTGGTTAATAGGACCTAAATGTAGGGTCATTATTTATACAAAGTCATGGGATAGATCCCACCCTTCCATGCACCTACTTCATGACTAGGATCCCAAAAATAGAAGACATATTTGGTGCTCAAATTGTGAGACCAAAGGATGTGGGCATGAAAGATATGCTAGTGACCCACTATAGAGATGTAGCTAAACTACATGGTTCCTCCATCTTGCTGAAAAACATAGTGACCTTCGAGACATGAGAAATGAATAAAGGTTTCCTATGGGTAATGGGGTTAGGAGGAGCACACAAGATCTTCAATGGTCATATGATAATCATCGAGTAGGTAATGTGTGGAAACTACTTTAGTTGGGCCTAAATTTCTAGATGGAAATGTGTCAACATATCAAATATTATAGATGGCATAGAATAGATTTTGGGTTTGACACCTTCTTGCAATCCTTCTTCTTTCAGTGAGTTTCTACACTAGTATCCCATGTCACTATAAAATATGTTGTGCCAATGGAACCACCAATGCAGTAGTGGGGAGAGACGATGATATAGGGTGGTGGTGGTTCCCTTGGTAACTTCTTTCACCAGGATTTATTTGTAGAGTTGTGATAGTTTCTAGTAGTCATTGATGACAACCTGTATGATTCTATGGAATTTTGAGGTGAAACAAAATTTATGTCCCCACCGGGTCATGCATGGGGACTCGATGGTATGTATGATTATGTATTTTTATTTTTTAAGTTGTTTTTTCTTACTAGTGTACATGGTAGCTATATATATTTATGTGATACATGGTACTAATGACTCATTACACGACCAATGTCACTAGCATGATTTCAACGATAATAGGGCATGTTCAAGGGGGTAAGCCCCTCCCCCTTATAATAGAAATGAAAACATGGACTGAAATCTATTCAGGTGGGGTTTCATCATGACATAACCAACTACTAGAGGGTATCACTTATGACTATATGTAGTATGTCAATGACTAGTTGATCTCATTATTCTACCTAGAACCATTTGAGTGGTGTTCCACCATGAGAAATATAGATGTGTCTACCTAGGGAATGTAATATATGATGAGAGAATGTCTCCCACATTTCTCATGATAATGAGGATAGTGAGAAGGATGATGACCTTAATGAATTGACTGATGAGGAGGATGATGAGAAGGATATTATAAATAAATACCCCATTGTTATGGACATGGTATTTTTTACTATGTATCACATATTTTGGATTGAGCTATGGGATCACGGATGTAAAAACTTCTTAAATTTGGACATATGATTATATATTTACATATTCATTTGAATGCAACTTTATATATATGATCCTTATATTATGATGTAATGTGATGGATGGTTTTATGTACGTGTGGGTGCAATTTATCATTAATATATTATATACACATGCATGGTTTATTTCCTTGTTATTGATGATTAATATGTCAATCTAGAATGTAATTTGTAGCATGGTCTACAAAACTATTGAGACTCCTGCAATGAATGCAATGAATTCAAATTGTCTAACCGTTTGTATAGCTAGCATATACTTTATAAAAAGGAATGTACCATGTACCTAATAATGATTATTCAGTTGTGTGACAAGGAGTTGGGAATCAAAGTAAACACAAAGTTGAAAAATGCACATATGAAGTGAATTGACCATGAGGCCAATCACAACATCGTATTCCACTTGATTATTGGTGGCAACACCAATACATACTCCACTAACATGGATGATGGAGTGTGATGGGGAATATATGACCCAAGCTATCAAAGTCAGATTTGGATAATATCTAGTTTCACCATCAATCTAGCTGATATAACATTGAGGATGATGATCCATCTGGAAATGATAAGAAAAAAAATCATAAGGCTCATCTTAAAAAGGAAAAAAACTATATTACAAGCAAGAGGAGGTTGGTCTTGTTGATAGTATTTTCTGAGATATGAACCATTATGAGGGTTTTTTAGGAGTTGGACATATGGACCAACAAGTACATATTCCCACTTTCCTAGGAAATGATTTATGTCATAGGGGGAATACCACAAAGACTCAAAATTTCCTCGACTAATTTTATCATGGGCTTGTTCATAAACAAAGACAAGATCACCTTCATTGAACGAGCGTGGGTGGATGTTACTATAATGGGATTTATAACATTCCTTCAAAGGTTTTATGTTCTAAAAAAGTAGTATGAATATCCTAATTCCCTTGTTTCAAAGTGATCAAGCATTTTTCTAGAGCCAAAGTGTTTGGAAAAAATTTGAATTCTAAGTGTGAGGGAATTTGACACTCGATGTGTAAGATGGACCCCACCCCATTGGAAAGTGGAATGGAGAGAACTTGGTAGCTATTTTGGTGTGCATTATTTATTCCCATACAGGGGAAAGAGCATATGGTGCTAGCTGGGTTTGTGCTTATCCACCATCCATTGAAGCATGGTTTTGATGACCTTGTTGATGACCTCAACTTAGCCATTCCCATGAGGGTAATAGGTGGAGGAAAATTCGTGCTCAAATTTCAAATGGTAAGAAATTTATTTACACACATATTAAAAGGGTATTGTGATTGGGAACCAAATATTTCGGGATACCAAATCAAGATATGATATGGTTGAAGAAAAAGAGTGTCGTGGCGGTCACACTATTGTTGTATGTCAACATGAATTCAACCCAATGAAATTGTCGATATCCAATATGATGTACTTACGGAAATCAAATGACATAGGCTTACATTCCATGAATTAAATTGCCAATTTATCGAATGGACTAGTAGTGATGATTAGATGTAGAGGAGTAGGAGGTGTTCTTTCCTTTGGGGTGAATAATTAGTAGTTTTGGCAATGCTTCACGATATATATGTAATAAAAGACTAAGGTAGGCTAGAATTAACCAACATGGATGATATTTTGGGTAGTGTCTATTCCAAAGAGGTGGACACAACATGAATTGCTATGGAATTCATTCAGATTGATTCGACCTAATCAAATATGAGGCATCGTTGTAAGATAATGTCCGCTCCTAGTTGATATAAAACATTATCATTAAGGAGGCATTGATGGGATTGGTGATGAATCCCATGATGATTTCCATGGAAGATATGAGGACTGAACTTATGAGTTTGGAACTAAATGAGTATAACCACATATCTAGGGTTGTTTGAAGAAATGATAGATGTTCATATAGAATATCATCATTGATAGGGGATGGTTAGTATCAAAGGGTAAATATGAAATGTTCTATGCCAAATTTAAATCCTTTTTACTCTTTGGGGTCATGAATTTGAGGTCATATTCTTAAAGGATAATGATCCACTTAGCGACCTTTCCATGAATGAGGTGTCGAATCAAGAGCAGAACATGGGTTTGAATTTGCAATGACTTTGGGTTTTATCATAAGGATGCAATTCCAATGTTTATGAACCAATAAAAAATGATTGAGGATAACTTCTCCTCATGGTTATGTGATAAAAACGGTCCAGTTACTTTCTTAAATACATAATTAATGACATGTACTTATCTGTTGACATATTCTCAAAGAGAACTCCAGTGACAATGTAGAAGGATGCTAAAATGTAAATGATGAAATCATTTGCAAACGCCAAGAGGATAATCAAGGGTGCTAAAGTAATATAATGCTTGAGAGTGTCAAAATAATCTTGACCTTACTCATCCCATACTAAAGGCATGCTAAAACACAACATATATAATAATCCATGAACAACCATGTCATAATAGGGAAAAAAGCATTGCTAAAAGTTGGCTTTGCAATTGACACAATGTATTCACAGGGGGGAGGTAAAGAATGGAATGAAACTTTGAAGGGTCAACAATAATACCTTTATTAGAAATTAGAAACCTTAATAATTGGCCAATAGGAACATATAATACTTAAGTGGGTTCAAGCAAATGATATACATGCGACACCTAAGGAACACTTCATGGATATGTTCAAGGTGCTACAAGCCTTTCTTAGAATGAGTTGTGATCTCATCCAAATGTGCCAAGATAATATCAGCAATGTCATGAAATCAGTATGGCATGACATGCTGGAAAGTGGATTTAGTGTTTTTATGTCCTAATGGCATAGCTTGATCAGGGAATGTTCCCTAGGAAGGGTAAAGGAAATTTTGTACTAATATTGAGGATGAATTTGGATATGATTATAACTCAAGAAACCATCGATAAAGAATATAACGTTATGTCTAATGCATGCATTAATAACTTGGTCGATGGAGGGGGTGGGGAAGTTGTCCCTGGGACAATATTTTTTAAGATTGTAGAAGTCAATAAAAACATAGATGGTGCCCTACTTATTATGAATGAAATCGAGTTGGATATTCGTGTGGTATATGAATTTGGATAAATTAATCATGCATTATGTAAATTATCAAATTTTTCTTTGACAATAAGAGCTTTGGATGGGTGGATGTGTCTTTTCCTTTGGCACACAAGTTTAACTTCGGGCCAAGTGTAAATATGATTTTCAATAATGGAAAGGTTGAGATTGGGGATTTTTATATAAGAACAACAAAAGATGTCATGAAACTACTAAAAGGTATATTTATATGTGACAAATTATTTAAGAGTACAAGAGATGCCTAACAAGATGTTCTCGATGAAACCAGATTTAAAACAAAATATCCACCTAGATAGTGGGAGAGATATTGGTCATATCACCTCCCTCAAAGGAATCTAGAGTAGGAATGGGTTCTTAAACCAATCAATGTATCATGGGGGATACAATCCTTCATTTTGATGGTGAATTTATTTGAAGACATGCCTTCTAATGAGGATTCCTATGGAATGAATTATGCATGGTGTTGCATATCATCCTATGAGAACTCAAGTTTTGTAAGGGCTTGAATGATTTCTTGTTCACTTCAAAATTTGGAGTAGATAGATCTAAGGGGTCCATAGTCATATGGGTTTACGTGGAAGGATAAGGGGTATAAGAGGAGGTCTTGTTAGAGAAGAAATGTAATAAATGGAAATAATTTCTTTTGACTGTTGGGATATTATAAACCCACTCCATACTTAGGATAACAATATTTAATTATTATTGATTAAATTCCTACCTACTAGCCTATATAGTTGGCATTGCACCACATAGTCAACACTTTCCATATATACCCCAGGAGCGCCTTTATCTTGATTCTGGTTAGATCCTTCCTACTTTATTGACTTCCAGATTTAGTAACTGCAACTTCCTACATATTCTATCTTTATCCTACTTTATTCACTATTTTCAGTGGATAAGGTAAAGCTAGTCAACTAGGAAACTGCTATCTTTTGTTGCCAACCCATCCTCCATGATTTTCTGTCCATATTCCAAAATTAGCATGTTTTTCCATCACTCATGACAACTCACTCATGCTTTAGCTAATTCATGAGGTCCTTGACATAGTTGGAAAGTGCTTTAGTGACGTATGGGGGTTTAACATATTTAGTAAGACCGATTTATGAGCTAGCATGAGTTGTCTTCCACCAACCCAATTTTCCTTTATAAGGACGTATTACTATTGTAATAATCAATAAATTATTCATTCTTCACTTCTTCATGTGATTCGGTCTCTTTATTCTTCTCTCTATTTTCCTTGTGAATGCTTGTGAGAATTATCTTGTAGCTAGATCTACATCTTGTGTTTATTCTTAGCATCAAAGCTCTATTTTTTCATAGCATTAGAGATGCTATTTCTACATGGTATTAGAGCTCACATGTTGTCAAGTTTATTAGAGTGCAAGGTTGCATAGGTTCTATAGAGTTGAGGAGCTATCCATTCTCTACATCAGAGTGCATCCAATCTCCTATTCCTCTCCGAAGAAAAGCTTGAATTGATCCTACAAGATTTATCCTAGTTTTTATTTGTGTAGGTTGAAGAGAGTATCATATTGAGAGCATCAACTTCTTACATGGATTCCTCTTCAGCTATGATCCTGATCCCCTTCAACTATCATGAATGGAAATCCAAAATCGACATTATATTGCGTGGTAAGGGACTATACGGAGTTACTCTAGCTTTGGAGAATGAGCCCAATGCTACTATTGAGAAAGCTAAGTGGCATAATAGGTTGGATGAAGCCTATAGATTGATTTTCCTCTCTATTTCTCCTGATCTACTATTTTATATATATGTTTTGAGCACTCCAAACCTGGTATGGACCAAAATTGAGTCTCTCTTTGGAGTACAAGATGAGATAAAAGTGCATCAGTTGGAGAATGAGTTATTCTCATTGAGTCTAAGTAGTTTCGATTCCATTAAGGGTTTCTTCACCAAATTCAATTCACTTTTTCTATTGATCAAGCAATGTGGGATTGAGAAGAAGGAAGATCAATTGATTCTTTCCATATTATCAAAATTGGGTCATGAATGCTCAGTTTTTGTGTCTAAATTTCATGCCATTAATATTTGCTATTTTGAATTGGAAAATTCTGTCTTTGAGTACATTCTTTGATTCACTAACAAAGGAGAAAGATAAATTGATCCATATGGGTGCTCTTAGATGCTCTAAGGGAAAAGGATAATTCTATCATATTTCAAGGAAGTAAGAATGAAAGGTCAAAAGAGAAGCAAATAGTGAAATAGAAGAAGCCAAAGTCAAATAATGAAGATGAAAGTTCGAATCCTACTGATTAAGGTTCAACGAAGAAAGTCAAGAAGAAAGGGAGCACATCCAAGTGTTATTATTGCAGCAAGGGATTTCATCTTGAGATTAAATGTTTGAAGAAGAAGTTGGAAATCATTTCTTAGTTACTTGAGAAGCATAACATTGAAGTTCCATATGAGCTAGAGAAGCATGTTGAATCCTCAGAACATTATCATAGTGTGCAGTTCCAAGGTGATATAAACTATGCCTTGAGTTCCATTGTTAAATAATTTCCTCATATATCTGATATAGATTCATTTTATGATATATTAGAATCATAAATATTATTTTATTTCTTGAATAATCCATCTATCATTCTCGTAGATTCATCTCCCAATACTTGTGATTGTCACTAGATCCTGACTTGTCTTTAAGTAACTCTTCCTCACTTCATTCAAATGGTTATAATTATGATTTAGAAGTATATTTTTAGGCTGATATGGATGTTATGACATCATCCATACCATATACCATACCCTTAATACTCCTAGGACTATACAAACCCCAAGTTCACTTGTTGATTCCTCATTGGTTTCTTACGCAATGTTACTTATATCCAATGGTTTCAAGTATCGTCTATTTTTCAATGGTTGGTTATCCATGAGCTGAGTCATTAATGGACTTATATTACACTTTTTTGGATATATTCTAAACACTTGTGGTTCATATCACAAGTCCATCCATCATTCACATTTTTACACTCATCAATTTTCCTCAGTTGCTCATCCTTTTCCTACTGTAGCCCTATAATCCCATGGAGACACTAAAACTTTGGTATTTTTTGTTCCATATGATAATATTTCTGATATATCAAAGTATTTTAAGACTCATTTCAGACTTAGGAAGATTCTACATCATATTGGAAAAATATATGTGATCCACATCACCATTTTGCAACTATACAAGGAACTAGTTATGTAATTGATTGTCTTAATTTTTATACTCTTTGGAAAGGAGTATGCACATATCTATTTTCATTTTCAGATTGTGTTTGCAGATCAAGGTTTGTTGGAAGCAAGAAGCATTTAGATAATGCTCTTATTTCATCAGATGCCGACCTACAAGGAGTCTCTCCTGTTCTTTCTTGCATATTCTACACTCTAGCGCATGATCATGGATTTACAATTTCTTCATCAAAGTATTTCACCAGAATCAGTGCCGGGCCTTTTCACAAATGATAGTAGGTGTGTCCTATCATGCTAGTGAATGTAAGTGCTGGTCCTTTCCGACGTGGTTCTTGGATGTGTTCCTACCATGGTCGGATGTAAGTGCTGGGCCTTTTTGACATAGTGGTGGATGTGTTCCTCCCATGGTCAGATGTGAGTGTTGGGCATGCCTTTCTGACATGGTAGTGGATGTGTTCCTCCCGTGGTCAGATGTAAGTGATGGGTGAGCCTTTATGACTGGGTCAGATATAAGTGCTAAAGAAGATGAAGATCTACATGGAGGCTAGGCCTACAACCAACATGAAAAAGGGATGGCTCTGTAGAACTTCCCGTGACAAGTAGAATTGAGAGATAGAACCATTTGATCGTGATGATCCAACAGTGATGATACAGACTTGATGAAGATCCAGTGATGATCCAGACTTGATGAAGATCCAGTGATGATCCAGACTTGATGAATATCTAATGATGATCCAGACTTAATGAAGATCTAGTGATGATCCAGTGATGATCCAGACTTGATGATGATCCAGTGATGATCTAGACTTGATGAAGATCCAACGATGGTCCAGATTTGATGATGATCTAGAGAAGAATACTTGTGCCAATGAATTGTGTTGAGAGAATACCTTCCTAGTTAAGAGGGAGTGTTGATGTATTTGTAACTTCAGAATGTATTCATTTGTATATCTTATGTATTGTACCCTGATGTTACTATCAGAAAGTATTAGTAATTTAATTGAGTCATGTCATACCCTAATGTTACTATCAAGAGAATCATTAATGTAAATAAGTCATGTAAAGTCATACAGGGTAACCCTCCTTATTGATCAAGTGTTAAAGTCCCCGCAGTTGTGTGGCACTAGGGTTATTAGAATCTCCTAGAGAAGTTGGCCCTAGTGAGTTAATGTCAAGTCGAAAACAAGTATAAATAGATAGTGAGTCTCTCTATTTATCATACAGTCACTTACACTCAGTTGTAGCACATAAACAAGAGAGAGAGAGAAGAAGCTGAGACAAGAGAGAGAGAGAGAACTGCTGTTGGGAGATCATCTTTGGGTTTTACTTTTGGTGCTCATTCTATCTTTGAGGAAGTTACGGGGTTTTATCCTTTATGGTTTCCCCAAGGAAAATATTTATGCTCATTGTCTCTTGTGATTGATTGTTGTGCTTGTTATTCTCTCAGTAAATATCCTAAGATCATATTGTTGAAATAGATAAAAATCTAACATGGTATTAGAGCTAACATGAGAAGAAGACACTATGCAGCTGCTGAAGCTAGGGCTTATTACTTTTTGGGCATATCTCCACAATCCATCAGCAAAAATAGGCTAGGCTGAACCTCCATTGAAGGGTACATCTTTATGTCGAAGCAAAATTTGATTCTAAGCACTTTTAGTTTTTTGACCTACCACTGCATCGGCAAATTAGGGATTTTAACTGAAGAGGAATTTTTGAGTGATCCCAGGCTAGGATTTCTCTCCTCCTCAAAATCGAAGTTAGAGAAAAAAATCAAGGTTTTTGGTTGGGTAGAACTGCGAGAAAGTCAAACCCTAATCTGCCATAGAACCAGAAAACCAACACTGCAGAAGATCAGCTCAAGATCTAGTTTTCAGATTCTCAATTTGGTAAGATCTAAATCTTTTGTATTTCCATTTTAGGTTCTCTGTTAAGATGTCTCATCACACCAAGCTTGATGAAAAGCTTGAGGGAGCTGATAAATTCCTAGGATGGAAGTAAAGGATCTCTCTGGTCCTGGAAGAAAATGAGTTGGACTCTTACATCAGTGAAGAGGTTCCATTTCCAGAGGAAGATGAGGCTAAGGCCTTACACAAAAAGAAATTGGTCATGGCTAAGAGGATTATTTCTAATTCAATTAAGGATAATCTCATACCACAGGTGTCCTCCCTAAATAAACCTAAGGCAATGTTTGATGCCCTGAACAAGCTATTTGAAGGGAAGAACATAAACCGAAAGATGAATTTGAGGAACCAGTTTAAGAATGTGAAGATCCATAATGTGGAGACCATACATTCATACTTCACAAGGGTCTCTCAGATCAAGGATCAACTTGAAGAAGTATATGAAGAAGTAGAGAATGCATAAATTTTGATGACCACCTTGAATGGCCTCCCTAGATCATGGGACTCCTTTATTCAAGGGATATGTGCTAGAAAGAAGCTAGTCAAATTCAGTAGGCCGTGGGAGGAATTATCACAAGAAGAAGCTCTGATAGTAGCTCGAGAAGAAAAGATGGGAAGTGAATATCAATCACTCACACTACACTACAAGAGTAGCATAACAAACTATCACAAAGGTAAACCTTCTCACTAGAAAAGTAATCTTAGAATATCTAATAAATATTTGTCTAAAATCAGATGCTATACATGTGACGAGAAAGAACACTATGCCAGAGAATGTCCTAGAAACAAAAATGGCTCTCACAAGAAGAAGGGAAGCAAGAAAAGACATCATGCTCACACTATAGAGGATGATGAACCTCCTAGAAAGAAAGCCAAAGAAGAAAGTGAAGATTCTTCTAGTGAAGAAGAATATGTTCTGATTTCTGCCCTCACAGGCACTCTTACACATGGAAGCAATGATTGTCTCATTGATAGTGGGGATTCCAAACATATGACAGGATTCAAAGAATCCTTTGTGAAACTTTCCGAACATGACTCACCTCACAAGGTGAAACTTGGAGATGACTACCAGTATCCAATAAAAGTTAGTGGTGAATCCTCGTATAAACTAGATTATGGAAAGTCTATGAAAATGAAGGATGTCCTATTTGTACCAAGACTAAATAAGAACCTTCTCTCCATCTCTGCATTGGATGAAAAAGGCATGAGGGTTGCATTTATAGATGGCCAAGTCCTTATGTGTCCAAAAGGAAAGACTATAGATGATGCAGTAGTGATTGGAGAACAAGAAGGAGGACTATACAAATTGAAGGGTCGTCTAGAATATGCCTTGGTCCATGACTCGGTAGAGCCAAATGAACTTTGGCATAGAAGGCTTGCACATGAACACTACCACTTGTAAGCAAAGTTGTTGAAGGTCTTCCAAAAATACAGACAAAACATGACGGTGTCTGCAAAGGATGTACAAAAGGAAAGAACACAAAGAATACATTTCACTCCGATGTATCAAGGAAAAAGGAATCTTGGAAATCATTCACTTCAATGTATGCGGGTCAATGTCATCCAGTTCATTAAGTGGGTATGTATACTATGTTTCTTTTATTGATGATTTTTCTAGAAAGACATGGATATACTTCTTGAAGAACAAATATGAAGTATTCAACAAGTTTAAAGAATTCAAAGCCTTAATTGAGAACCACACAGAAAAGAATATCAATACCTTTTGATCAGATAATGGCAGAGAATTCACATCAAATGAATTCAAATAATTATGCAGAGATCTAGGGATTAAGAGGGAGTTTACCACTACATATAATCCAAAACATAATGGGGTTGTAGAAAGAAATAATAAAACGATCATGGAAGACGCAAGGGAAATGCTTCATGAACAAGATCTTCCCATGCATCTATGGGAAGAAGCTGCCAGGACATCTACGGTATGTATAGAACCATACTCCACATAGAGTACTCAAGAAAAAACACCTGAAGAATTCTTCTTCGGCAAGAAACTAGAGGTCAGCCATCTCAGAATATTCGGTTGTCCAGTATACATTCAGATTCCAAAAGAAAAGAGGAAAATGTTAGATCCTTCTGGAAAGAAGGGTATATTTGTGGGATATAATGAAAGATCAAAATCTTATAGATTATACTTCACAGGATTCAACAAGATCGGCATTAGCAGAGACATAACATTTGACAAAGATTCAGTTTACAACAAATCCAGAAAGAGACTAGTTGCAGAATCTGAAGAAATAGAAGTACCTAGAATCCTTAATACAACAATAAATGAAGCAAATCCAGAAGAGGATCGAGAAATGGAAGAACCTCAGGAACCTGTAGATCCACCTCATGAGAAGAATACTCACAAGAGGAAACCTGCATGGGTACGAGAGGCTATTGAAGGTGTAGCAAGATATGGGGCTCCAGAATAAATACACAGATAAAGGAAGAGAACTAGGTCCTGCTACGGATATGTAGCCTTATTATGTGACATCATTAAGAAAGAACCTTCCAACTATGAAGAAGCGAAAAAGAAGAAAGAATGGAAGGATGCTATGATTGAGGAGTACCAGTCGATCATGAAGAATGATGTCTGGGATGTTATCCCTAGACCAGAGGGGAAGCCTGTTGTGACTTCCAAGTGGATATACAAGATCAAGCATGCTGCAGATGGTAGCATAGAGAAATATAAAGAAAGATTTGTGGCTCGTGGATTCTCCCAGAAAGAAGGAATATATTATGAAGAAACTTTTTCACCTGTAACCAGATACACTTCCATCAGATCAGTACTTGCTCTGGCTACAGTAATTAAATGGAAGATACACGAGATGGATGTCAAGACTGCTTTCTTGAATGGTGTAGTGGAGGAGGAAGTGTATGTGGAGCAACCTCTCGATTTTGAGACACATGACAGGGAGACTCATGTGTGTAAATTAAAGAAAGCCCCGTACGATTTGAAATAGGCACCCGGGACATGGTATGACAGAATTGATAGCTTCCTATATAGTTTGGGATTTACTAAGAGTAAATAAGATTCAAACCTTTACTACAAGGTTGAAGAAGGAAACCTAGTGATACTCCTACTGTATGTAGATGACCTATTTGTAACAGGTGTGGATGGGTTGATTAATGACACGAAGATGAAGCTTGCTGCTGAGTTCGAGAGGAAGGACTTGGGTATGATGCATTACTTTCTAGGCATGGAAGTGTGGTATAATGCGGATGGAATCTCCCTATGAGAAGGGAAGTATTCAGTAGATATCCTGAAGAGGTTCGAAATGATTTAGATGCGAGTGAGTTAAGACGAGAGGTAAGAACCTGCGCATCACATTGTGACCGCTCCTTGTATTCTCTATCAATCTGCATTCTTAGATAGGCACTTACATATAATACTTAAATTCAAAAAACTAAAATATACACAGTGGACCGGGCCATAACCGGTAAAACCTTTTATTTTGTTACTTGACCTAGTAGATGAAGAAGTAGAGAATGCAGAAATTGTGATGACCACATTGAATGGCCTCCCTAGATCATGGGACTCCTTTATTCAAGGGATATGTGGGAGGATTTGTCACAAGAAGAAGCTCGGATAGTAGCCCGAGAATAAAATATGGGAAGTGAAGATCAAGCTCTCATAGTACACTCCAAGAGTAGCAGAACAAACTATCACAAAGGTAAGCCTTCTCACCAGAAAAGTAATCTTAGAAGATATAATAAATATTTGTCTAAAATCAGATGCTATACATGTGACGAGAAAGGACACTATGCCAGAGAATGTCCTAGAAACAAAAATGGCGCTCACAAGAAGAAGGGAAGCAAGAAAATACATCATGCTCACACTATAGAGGATGATGAACCTCCGAGAAAGAAAGCCAAAGAGGAAAGTGAAGAGGAATATGTTCTGATTTCTGCCCTCACAGGCACCATTACACATGGAAACAATGATTGGCTCATTGATAGTGGGGATTTCAAACATATGACAGGATTCAAGGAATCCTTTGTGAAACTTTCTGAACATGAGTCACCTCAAAAGGTGAAACTTGGAGATGACTACCAGTATCCAATAAAAGGTAGTGGTGAATCCTCTTATAAACTAGATTATGGAAAGTATA
>LPNX010305598.1:345545-381140 GCA_001517045.1 Pseudotsuga menziesii
GAAACCCAGTGATACTCCTACTGTATGTAGATGACCTATTTGTAACAAGTGTGGATGGGTTTATTGATGACACAAAGAGGAAGCTAGCTATTGAGTTCGAGAGGAAGGACTTAGGTATGATGCATTACTTGCTAGGCATGGAGGTGTGGAAGAATGTGGATGGACTCTCCCTAGGACAAAGGAAGTATGCAGTAGAGATCCTGAAGAGGTTCAGGATGATGGACTACAAGGCCATGACCACACCTATGGCATCGAACTTGAAGCTATTGAGTGATTCTTCATCAGAGACGGTTGATGCTATGATGCATTGTTAGATGATTAGGTCCTTGATGTACCTGATGAATACAAGACCAAATATTTGCTTTGTTGTGAACACATTGAGCCAGATTCTGACAGATCCAAGACATGTTCACCTGGTTGCTGCAAAGCATATTCTGAGGCACCTAAAGGGTATAGTTGATTATGGGCTCAAGTATGAGGCGAATCAAAATATTAACCTGGAAGGTTATGTTGATTCAAATTAGGCAGGAAGTGCCATTGATATGAAGAGAACTTTGGGATGTTGCTTTAGTTTGGGATCAGGTGTGATCTCTTAGTTTAGCAGGAAGAAATCGTGAGTGGCACTGAGTACAGTTGGAGTAGAGTATGTTGTAGCTTGTTTAGCTAGTTGTGAGGCAGTGTGGCTGAGGAAGCTACTATCTGATTTGTTTGATCTCCAGTTGGATGCTACTTGTATATATTGTGACAACCAGAGTTGTGTGAAGTTGTCATATAACCTAGTGTTCCATGACAAGTTGAAGCATATCGATACCAAATATCACTATATTGGGGATATGGTGCAGAGAGGAGCAGTGAAGCTCCTGTATGTTGCAACGGTGAGTAGATAGCTGATGTGTTGACCAAACCATTAGCTAGATTGAAGTTTGATTACTTGAGGGAGAAGCTTGGTGTTCTCCAGATCGAGGTTCCTTCCAAGGGGAAGTGATGAGTTTGTGAACCCTTCTGACATGGTGATAGGATTGGTTCCTTCCATGGTCAGATATAAGTGTAGATCCATTCTGATATGAATGTGGGATTGGCTCCCACATGATCAGATATAAGTGTAGATCCATTCTGATATGACTGTTGGATTGGCTCCCACATGATAAGATATAAGTGCAGAGCTATTCTGATATGACTATGGCATTGGATCCCAAATGATAAGTTGTAAGTGCAGGGCCCTTCCATGGATGGTGGTAGTTGTGTCCTACCATGCCATTGGTTGTAAGTGCTGGGCCCTTCCATGGATGGTAGTAGTTGTGTCCTACCATGCCACTGGTTGTAAGTGCTGGGCCCTTCCACAGATGATAGTAGGTGTGTCCTATCATGCTAATGGTTGTAAGTGTTGGGCTCTTCCACAGATGATAGTAGGTGTGTCCTATCATGCTGATGGTTGTAATTGTTGGTCCTTTTCACAGATGATAGTAGGTGTGTCCTATCATGATGGTGAATGTAAGTGTTGGGCCTTTCTGACATGGTTCTTGGATGTGTTCCTCCCGTGGTCGGATGTAAGTGTTGGGCCTTTTTGACATGGTGGTGGATGTGTTCCTCCCATGGTCAGATGTGAGTGATGGGCGTGCCTTTTTGACATGGTGGTGGATGTATTCCTCCCATGGTCAGATGTAAGTGTTGGGTGGGCCTTTCTAACTGGGTTAGATATAAGTCCTAAAGAAGATGAAGATCCACATGGAGGCTAGGCCTACAACCAACATGAAAAAGGGTTGGCTATGTAGAACTTCCTGTGATGAGTATAATTAAGAGATAGCGCCATTTGATCATGATGATCTAGCAATGATGATCCAGTGATGATCCAGACTTGATGAAGATCCAGTGATGATCCAAACTTGATGAAGATCTAGTGATGATCCAGACTTGATGAAGATCTAGTGACGATCCAGACTTGATGATGATCCAGTGATGATCTAGACATGATGAATATCCATTGATGATCCAAATTTGATGATGATCCAGAGAAGAAGACTTATGTCGACGAATTGTGTCAAGAGAATACCTTCCTAGTTAAGAGGGAGTGTTGATGTATGTGTAACTTCAGAATGTATTCACTTATATATCTTATGTATTGTACCCCGATGTTTCTATCAGAAAGTATTAGTAATGTAATTGAGTCATGTCATACCCCAATGTTCCTATCGGGAGAATCATTAATGTAAGCAAGTCATGTAAATTCATAGAGGGTAACCCTCCTTATTGTTCAAGGGTTAAAGTCTCCGCAGTTATGGGGCACTAGGGTTATTAGAATCTCCTAGAGAAGTTGACTCTGGTGATTTAATGTCAAGTTGGAAACAAGTATAAATAGAGAGTTAGTCTCTCTATTTATCATACAGTCACTCACACTCAGTTGTAGCGCATAACTAAGAGAGAGAGAAGAAGCTGGGACACGAGAGAGAGAGACAACTGCTGTTAAGAGATCATCTTTGTATCTTTGGGTTTTACTTTTGGTGCTCATTCTATCTCTGAGGAAGTGGCGGGGTTTTCTCCTTTATGGTTTCCCCAAGGAAAATATTTTTTTTCATTGTCTCTTGTGATTGATTGCTTTGCTTGTTATTCTCTTAGTAAATATCTATTGGAGGGACTAGTCGGCCCAACTAGTCGAATAGCCGACTAATTAGAGATTAGGTCGGCCGCGTAAGGTCGTGTCGGTTGACCGAACCGATAGGTAGTTATATGTAACTGTTTGTAAATCATATATATTAGGTTATTGAGCCAGATGAGAACTCAGTTCAGTTCTGTGTATATAAGGACCCTCATGATATAATATAATCTGTTATTCTACATCTATGTTCTTGTCTCTTGTGTCTATTATGTCTGTATGATCTAATGTGTATTATTGGTAACCCTCTGTGATCTGTGAGATTACAAAATTGGTTTCGTTGCCGGTAGTACATATCTGAGATGACTATAAGCAGATGATATTAGAATAGGAGATTAATAACTCGTGGGAGCGTAAGATAGCAAATTATTTGCAGAATTACGCCATGAGAAATAGATTAATCACTGCTGAGGTGAAGGAGAAATTCTTCACTGAAACCCATGAGAAGTTCATAGAATCGGTACCCAGTTTTTGAAAAAACTTCTAAATGAAAAATCCAGAAGCAAATAAGGACCAATAGCTGCTAGAAAAACTGATTTGAGGGGGACGAACAAACCTATCGGAGTGGTTTGAAAAGACCACAGACGAATTCTGTGAGGCGAAAGCCATAGAATAAAGAACTTTGGTAGAAATAGTTCAGAAAAGATTCTCTATAGACCTTACCGAGCAGTTCTTGTGCTCCATACTGACCCTACTGTTCAAATTCCTGATAGAAAAAGGAGTGGGTCATATTGTAGAACCTCATCCGTCACTGCATGAACCACCACCAAATTCTAACTGGGAGGAGAAACAAAAAAAGTGGGAGAAATTCATTGCCGAAAAGGAGTGGGAGTATTTCCTAAGCAAGTAAACAGAACTATTCGAGCTTTCTAAAGTGTCAGGCAAGCTATGGGGGGGTAGTTGGTCATATATCAGGGTAAAGTGAAGAGGATTCTAGTCTACTAAAGGAGATAGCATCACCAGCAATGAAAAGTCAAACTAAAAAGGAAATCGAACGAACAATGACACACAAAGGTATGATAGATTTATAGAAAGTAGAGAGAGAGAATAGGTTGAAAAGAAGGGAAGAAAGAAGAGAATGGGCTATAGCACTGCAAAGAGGAATGAATACTAGGGTGACAGACTAGGAAAGAAATATTCCAGAGTCAGGTCATGACCGACAGGAAGAAGGTGTGGATGAAAACGCATCACCCATGGAAGAAGACTTGTCTATAGAGCAGCGTGAAGCTCTCCAAATAGAAGTTCCCTAGGAGATAAGACCTCTATCTCCAACAAATTCGAGTACGAGGATACAATCCATTGTCAAAGAAGAAATAAGACTAAGAGATGGTGAGTTTGGTATATGGAACTGGCTAGACGACAAGGTAAATGATGATAATCATCGAGTGATCTGTCGAATAGAGGAAGAAAACTGGGTCACACTTCAGGTGTACCCTTCCAAACAAAGTATCCACTTGCTTTACCTGACACATGAAGGATCACCCCCCTGCTAAACATAGCTTTGGAAAATATAGAACAATCGGACCTGCAGACAAATCAGTGCAGTTGGACATCGACAGGAGAAGCCGACCCAAACCGACTGCTTATCGGAGAAGAAACGACAAAAAAAATGACTGACAGGAATGAAAGTTCCATCGACAAGAGATCTACACAACGAGACAAGCAAAACATTCCACTACCCCCCCCCCCCCCCCCCCCCCCACCACCTCCTAAAGGCGATAGCGAAAATGATTTCGACATGGGTCATGGAAGTGAATATCCGTCTATACGAGGGTGACAAAGATACTAGACGACATTAGTTCATCTATGAGTCAACATGGGAGGCAAACCAGGTTACAATTGAAGTTTTATAGATGGAAAAGTTCACTGGTGCCTTGAGGAAAAGAACACTAACATAGTACATGATCTATATCGAGGGAACTCCCCAAGCATCTAAAGCAGAAATTAAAGTGCAATTCTTGTCTTTCTTTAAAACTCTAGACGCAAAACACCTGGCAGCCAAAAAGTTGAAAACAACATCTCAAAAGCCAGCAGAGTCTGTTCGAGAATACGACAAATGATGGAAATACATCCTCATCCAAATGGATTATGTAATTGATGAACAAATATTAATTCCGTGGTTTCTTGCAGGTCAATCACAAAAAAATTGGTGGCACATAAGCTTGGAGATGTTTAAAACGTACAAAGATGCACTTACCAAAGCTCTGCAAGTGGAGATGGATGAAGATTTCCCAACATATCCCAAATATACTAGACTGGAAGAACAACTAGAAATCATGCAAAAATCATTGAAAGAGATGAACCTCAAGAATCAGGATGTCTGGTGCACAAAATGCTCAACAACCGAACACACTACAGATAACTGTCGACAAGACATAAGTCAACAGGAAGTTCGATTTGTTTAGAAAAAGTGCTTCTGCAACATCTACCAAGAACATGGAGAACACACAACGAAATATTGCATGTATAACATGAAAAATGACAAAGCATCTAGGTGTGCAATCTGTGAAGTAAAAAGTGACGCAACGAACGACTGCCACTTAAACTTAAAGAACCGACAAAACTACCAAGCAGTCTACTAGACAAACATAGTTGCGTAGAACAATGATAACAACTAGTGAAGCAATGATCAAAATGAACTGAATAATCAAATATACGAAGGCCAACGATATGAGTGTCGGTTCGACAACCGTCATGGAGGATATGGAGGTTGAGGTCGATTCTCTGGGAATCGTGACAATTGACCACGTTGGCCCATCTAGTGTTTTACATGCTACAAAGAAGGTCATCAATATGTATACTTCCCATACAAGGACATAAATAATTTAAAATTTTGTACTAGCTATGGATTCGGCGATCACTCATTAGAGGATTGTCCTACTATGCTTGATAGAATCAATACAAATAAAAATGTTAATGTATTGTCGTGCATTCAAAAACATGATGTAATCAATAGGAAGAACTTGCATATACTAACCCGACTAGGGACAAAAATTGGGAGTGATAATCCACGCATAAGAAAAATAAAATAAAAGAATGATTATCCTAACCCAGCTACACAAAAACAATTGTATAATGACGCAACGAATATATTTAAAGAATTTGTTAGATAAGAAGAAGCTGATGATAGTCGACAAAGCACAGTTAAAGAATTAATATGGTCAATACAAAATGATAAAGCAGTATCTCAATTCATTGAATTATTGTATAATATGAAGCATAATAATAATACAGAAAAACAAACAAAGAACATATGCAGTCTAAACCAAAAGGACAAAAGTGATGCCGACCCACTTGTCGACCTAGAAATCGAAGGATACCATGTTCGACAAGTTGTACTTGATTTCGGCTCACAAGTAAATATTATGACTCATGACACTTGGGAACAGTTGGGTAGACCTCGACTATATGAGTCAGGAATATACCTTAAATTAGCCGACCAAGGTCTGATCGAACCTATCGAAGTTCGGAGAAATATCGATACAACAATAAAAGGAATATCGACCAAAGCCGACTTTGAAATTAGTGACCCTAAGGAAGGATCCAGTTCCTTCCCAGCTTTAGTAGGTTGACCATGGGGAAGAAAAATTAAAGCATCCATATCTTTAGATAAAGAAAGGATAAAACTAAAAGGGAATGGACATAAAGTTATTGTACCTATCCATCCACAGCAAGGAGAAACTTGGATAGAACCTATTGATGAAGAAGTTGACATCCGACAATTATATCAAATACAAAATAATGAAGACTACACAGAACCCAATGTCTATGGCAAGCTTCACTTAGGAAATCAAGATTCAGTAGGATACAACTCAGACGTAGAATTATATGATTAGGAAGTCAAAAACTACGAGACGCAAGCAAGAGGTTGCTGGACCATTCAAACAGTGCAGAAGAAACTAGTCCAATAATGTTTCTTAGTTTCCATCATCCCAAAAATATTCGAAAAGAAAAGAAGGGAATACCCTACCTTAAAACCAACCAATGCAAATATCAAACAAATCCCAAGATACAAAGAAAGAGAATAACTAGTTATGCATATAGAACAAGTATCTAAGAACATTGGTGAACATGGCCAACTACAAATCCTAGTAGAAACCTTCACAGGACAAGCCGCTAGATGGTGGGATATCCATCAATCAAGATTGCAGACATGGACAACAACTTCGACTTACTTTGGAAATATTTGGAGGAAAAAGGATAACCAAACAAGCCCAAATACCTATGTTCACCTAGGGGCGAGACCTAGGAGAACACATAAGAACATGTGAAAGAGAGTGGAAAAGACTTGGATATAAAGACGAACGTACATGGCCATCAACGCTATCCGACTTACCAAACAAATGGTGCAAAATGGAAGAGGCATGGGGTGAAACATTTCAATGGCATGAATTTAGAGAGAACTTCATCAAAGACTTCATATTTATACCACAAAATGAAAAGTTAGTTGAAACTGCAAAACAAATCAAAGCATTTATAGAATCGACTAAGAAAAACACCCTAACACAAAATTATGATCGACCAACAATAACATGTAATAACATACAAGCCAAGACAATACCATAGTCATTAAGACTACAAATGGGAAATGAAAATCTAGAAGGGAAAAGCTTTCGATGGAAATCATACCATTCAGAAACAACAAAACCAATTCGCATAGTACTTAAAGTCCAGACAGCTGACAAAGAAGATATCGACCGAATGACAGCAACAGACTTTCTTGCTACATTTTCACAATTTAAAGAAGGGAGCCGACCGATCAATGAAGCTAAAGCACTAGAATAGTTAGATGCCAAAGTTAAAACTAAAGTATTTGACATATCAAATGATGCTCAAACAAAAATGGAAAAAATTGGCGATTACTGGAGTGAAGAGCAAACAACCGAAATAGTAAACTTACTAAAAGAATTCCAGGATGTATTCGCTAGAGACTACAAAGATCTCAAAGTTCTAGTCCATGAAATGGGAGAAATAAAGATTGACATTAAACCTGATGCCCGACCTGTAAAGAAGAGGCCATATAAATTAGCTCACATTAGAGGAAATATCACCTCAAAATGGGCCTCGTAAAAAAATTAATAAAATAATAGTTAAAATAATAAAATAATATTTATTAATTTTGGAGGAAGAAAAAAAAACTAATTTTTTATTTGTATTTCGACATATCTGCTTGTTTTTTTACTCAAATTTTGATCGAGAGAGCTTGTTGGATGTGGAATTAAATTCATGAGAAGAATGGGGGAAATGGGGGCTCATTGAAAAAAAAATTAATCACAGAAAGTTAGTCATGTAATTAAGGAGATCCCATAATCAATCCTTCCAATGATGCAAATGGTGTGCCAAGAAAATTTCATATGGGCATGTATGGGGAAAAAGAAAATAGGAATTAAAGGGCCATAAAAGTGGTTGGGATGACAAATCTAGGTGTCATTTTCAGTATTCATCATTGGAGGAGCTTATGGGGTTCATATATTTAGGCACTTATTCATTCCATTCCATTTATTAGGTTTGGATTCTATAACTTGCAAGTTATATGCCTCTCCATTCTAAATATTTCTATCCATTTCATTGTCTAGATTATTGTCCCTAGGGTCCTTAGGGAACCTTAGGTGCTTTTAGCTGCACATTGCACCTTTTGAGGATTTTCACATCACCTAGGTTGGGGGAAAGGTTCATATAGGTTTGATTGCGTCATGCTTTGATACTAACCAGGAGAATTGGCAAGTTACACTTTTCCTTGGGAAAAACATGACATGATCCACACTTTTTAGTCAAAAAGGTGTATCCTAAATCCAAAATTTCCTATGAAGGCATGAGGGTTTACTGAGGGGAGAGAGAGACCTTGGGAAAAACATGACTTGATACACACTTTTTGGTAGAGAGAGAGAGAGGGAGATGTTTCTACTCATAAGGAATGATTCTTTGGTGAGGGTCTCACTAACCAACTATGGTTTGTTCAAGTTCCTTGAGAACCCATTGATGTAGTTGGATAGATTTATTTTGATGAAGATCATTGGTTAATAGGACCTAAATGTAGGTTCATTAGTTATACAAAGTCATAGGATAGATCCCACCCTTCCATGCACCTACTGGAACTATTGCCATGTTTTACAAATATGAACAAATGTTATGGAGCTAGTGGGTGCGCTCGGCCTGGGTGATAGCTTGATGTGCTTGACTGCTTTAGACCCCTGATGCTCCCATCCGAACAAATGCCTATACAAGGAGAAGTATAGTATTGTCTCATTCTAGTGAGGCTTTGGGGGCAACGATGGTATCAGGGGTTCCTGAAAAAACACTTATGGGGAGTAAGTGTCCCGGCACCGCATCATCAAGTGAGAGGGTATCTGAAGGTGGGTGTATCTCTCAAAATTATTCACGTTTGGGACCTGATGGCTAGCATCATCATTGGAATGCAATACCAAGGTGGCATATGAGTGTGGAAATATTATCACCAACCATTAGCACCCCCAGACGGACAATTTTTTTGAACCAGATCGCCATTGCAAAACTCTTTGAGCTTATGTGGATTCACGACGAAGTAGAAACTTGGGTTCTAGAAATATGTTAGCTCATCCCCAAAGTTTCAAAGGTAGTATATATAAGGCTTCGAGACTAAACTTTGCAATGACTGGTCAACATTCCTGCACATTCTGTCATCGAGTGTTTTTGGTATCAACATGTGTGAGGGTGCGAGCAGAGTGATCCTTTACTTGCTAGGGATCTAGTCACGTCATTTTATCGGCTGTGGAACCTTATCGTCTGTTGCAGGAAGTAGTTTTGGATGCTAGATTGTACAGTTGATCCATGCTGCAAAGCTCATGAAGTGGACGCTCCCATGATCCCTAGTTCTGTGATGTAGGGAATGGGATGGTTTCCTCCTTCGTGTTGGCCTTGCCCCATGTGAGTAGCGGGTTCGCTGGTTACTTTCCTTACTTCAGCGGGCCAAATCACACAAAAGACGCATGTCTCTGCGCAATATGACTCTACCACATGGATGATTTCACTTGTATGCATGCTACGAATGGCATCAGGGAATCGACCAAATCTATCGGGAGGTAGATTACACGTAGGGATGTCTCTTCCCCTGTCATCTTCACACTGGATGCAACATCTATAGCTTGGAGGCCTCCTCAGCCATCCGATTTGGGGGGAATATTTCACATCCACTGTCCACGTCTCTTTTACTTCTGCTGCCATTTTCTCTTTTCTGGATACAACAGGCAGCTTTGGATCATGACGCGTTCTTATCCGTCGATCAAGATCGACCTCTTCATGCAACAGTCGATCCGAGTGGGTCCTTCCAATTCTTCGTGAATAGGGACCATAACACTATCTGCGCTAGTTCGGACTGCGAAAAGAACCTCGACTGTAGATCCATGACCCTCTCTATCGTGACCGTTGATATTCACGGCCGGTATCACTTTTTATGATTTGGAATCGTGACTTTATCCGCACAAGTTTGGTTTGCGAAATCGGCTGGGACCATGGATCTGCTTCTAATCTCATCTCCACCATCGAATGCTTTCGACCTTTAACCATTTCGCAATTTGGAAAATCTCCTTCCATTGAGCATGTTTTCTCAGCAAAAATGTTTCGAGCAATTGATCAAGATTTTCTTTGATCTCGGCCTTTCATTTGTTTGCCTGCTTTAACAGTCTCCGTGAAAACCAAACTTTGACCACTCTCTCGCATCTTGGGCCAAAACTACGATCCATTGTTGCTCCTCTTCCTTGTGATCCTGGATTGTTCAGTTATGACTCCTGTTTCTACTGTCCCTGTTGTCATGATAACATGAAGGGTGTTCACATAATGTTTCAAAGGAATGGAACCCTCCTTAAACTCTGTCGAGCCTCTAAATCGACTATTTCAAATAGAGTGTTAACAACTGGCTCCATGAGGGATGCTATGCTCCCAGTGAGGTAGCAAAGAACCCCTGTAGACCAAGTGCCAAATCCATTGGGCTGTCTTCAATCTTTCTTTGAAATCTCCAGTTTGCTCTGAGCTACTGCTTCAGTGAATTCATGCCACTCTTGCAAATGATGTTCTTGATTGCAAAACTTATGCTTGCAACTGAAAACAAAAACAAACTAAAATAGCAATGAAGGAAATGCTCGATGATTGCAGAGCTTATTTGTTCCTACCTACTCTACCTAATTTAGTGCACAAGTCTGATTAAGTGAAATCAGATTTCCAATGAAGCCAATCAAGCAACTTGCCCAATAGTTTCTTCCTTTTTTCGTGCTCGATGGATAGAAATGAAATAGATAATGGGAGAGAGTAATGACAAATAGACTGCTCTTTAAAGTAGAAATGTGACTAGTCATCATCCTTACCCAAACCTTCCATGTACCATGCTATGGGGTCATAGAAAACACGAGAACTTCCAACGTCTTCTGACTTTTTCTCATGGGAAAGTCGTCCTGAGCTGCCTTCCTCTGGTGATTTTTTAGGCTGATATCTAAAAGATTGTAGAAGAGTGTAACACCCTGATTTTTACCTCGATGCATTAAATTTACATGTTGTATATATTTTAATTAATCATGGTGCGAAGCTAAAGGCAAAAGCCCCACCATTGATTTATTTGTGTTATGTTTCGACGATTGGAATCATTGTCGATGGCATACCGTGGTACACGTCACATATTAATTTTGGCATCATGTAAATATGCATTTTATTATTATTAAATGAACCCCAACCAGCTATGTCACTGTAACCATATTGAAAAGAGCATGATTTTCCTAAGGATAAGGGGGGGATTGTTAAACCTTGAACCAATGGGAAAAAAAAGTCATGTGTCAACCACCCATTTAAAACTGCTGATGTTAGTTGAGGGTAGTTCTTGCTGGCAAGTGGTGGGTGGAAAAAATATCATTCCTTTCCCACACACCCACTCCACTGGTAGACTTTTCATCTTCACGTAGGTAGGAAAACCACGATGGGATTTACTCCATTTTCTTGTTCATTCTCACGTACAGGATTCTTCCTATTTTTTACTCACACAGCAAGCTAGGAGCCGTGTTTTGTCAGCCATGATTTCCATGTGAAGGGCCATTCATGTTTTTCTGCTGTGTGTATGTTTTCCTTACCGATTTGTGGCCTGTGTATATGTTTTTCCCCTACCCAACTGAGAACCTGGTTTTCATCTTCCATCTTTGAACTGTGTAATTTTCCCCGGTGGCTTCATTGTTGAGAACAGACTCTTGTTTTCCCATGTTGGTTGGATGTGTTTGCCTTTACATTTTGGGGCTGCTGTAGGTTGTTTTGGAGTCGTTTTGGCCACGATAGGGCCAAGAACGACTCAGGAATTGTTTTCCCTATCCAAGCTGTGAATTGCTTGTTTGATTGCATGTATGTAGTGGTTGGTCTTCGGATTGTGTTGGAGTATGGATGAGGGATTGGTTTGCTTGATAAACCTGGTGCATTTGGGAACCACTCAGACAAAGCTAGAGGGTTGGCTTTCTTCTCCACAACCCCTAAATAGAACTGGAAGGGAAGTTAGGGCCTGAGGAACTGTATAGCAGAGAAGGGACTGATTCCTTGTGTTGGGTGTGTATGGGTGTCTCAGAAGTTAGGCTAGCTCTGGTGTAGGTGTCCTTGGCTCTGTAATGAGCTCACCATCTTAGCATTTAGCTATTTCTAGCTCCGGGATGGCATGATAAGCCCAACTATGTTGGCTTGGCTATGCTTTGTGTATCCTTGGCTATGTGTAAGACTACTTGTTCCTTATTACTTGGGGAATCATGCCCAGCTTGGGGGTGGCAGCGTTGCTGAGAGATTAAGGAGCACGCTGGCCTATGGTTGGGTGGAATGTTGTAGTGGCGTAGCTGGTTGCGGGATGATTTATTTATAAGATAAGTAATCTTGTTTATTTTACTTCTGCAATTATATTTACTGTTAATAAATTATGATGAACATGTTGAATGAATGAATGTATGTTTGCTTCCGCTATGTATGTGAATGATTATGCATCTTAGCATGTTTTATGTTCAAGCATTTCAATTTTTATAAATGCACATGTTCATGGGGATGGTTTCCCGGATCGTAAATAGCATGGTAGCGTCCTCTTCGCTAGTCGGAGGGTCAGGGACATTACATTGTGGTATCAGAGCTTTGGTTTCCAGCATGGGCCTGAATGGGCCATGATAGATCAGATAGCAGAGGCAGGTTTCCTTCTACCCAGCAGCAATCAAGAATTGTGGCAGGAAAACTCAAATTTTTTTCTAAGTGCCAGAACTATCGTCCCATCGGAAGAATTAGTGACAATATCTTCCGATGCAACGGGCACTTAGTGGGAAGGCCACCCGACGGACGTTAATTGAAAAAACTTGGAAAATTTTTAGTTGAATGGGTTGCCACCATTATGGATGGTTAGAAGACTATGCTTCCGACGCATAGAGCCTGCGACTGCCGATGCTGGGAAATTCTAGAAAATTTTCCTAAGTTTTAAAAATCATCGGCGATCGGCGCCATTATGATGAAGCGGTTGCTGAAACGTCGGCGGAGATTAACAGATGATGTGTCCGCCATTGCGGATGGCTGGAGGACTATCCCTCCGATGGATAGATCCTTCGACCACTGATGCAGTGGATAAAATATGTTCCATAAGTGGAAAAACTTTGAAAATATTAGTGGTATTCATCGCCAGTGGAAGGAATTAGTTGAATGGATTGCCGCCGTACGGGTGACTAGGGAACTAACCATCTGAAGCAACAGTTGCTAGCCGTTTTGACGATCGATGTGGTAGAAGAAAGTGAAGGTTTAGCTAGCCGATGTCGAGGTGTTTCAGTCGCTGATTGGAAGCCTAGTCAAGTTGCCGCGGAGATCAAAGTGATATTTCTTTCCGCCATTGTGGCTGCTCAAGCAACTGTGCGCCCAATGAATAGTTGGTTTGTTTGTCGATACCAAGTGGGAGTATAGTCATTCTACCCGCGGAAACCAAACTTAGAACACGTTCCACCATTACGGATGCTTACATAAGTATGCAACCGATCCATAGTTGATTCGCTCGTGGATATAGATCGGGAGTTTAGTTGTTTCACTGCTGAAATGCTGGAAGGAGAACAAGCAACAGACCGCCGATGAGTTAGTTGTTTTGACCCCCACAATGTTGGAAATTTAGTTGGGATAAGGTCCAATTGGAAAAAAAAAAGAGGGCACTACCCTCGACCTACCCTGTAGTGGCACAGGGAAGCCACAAGGGGGAAATCCCCCTTGACCCCCGACGTCCCCCTGAGACAGCCGTCCTTTGATGAATAAAATTTTGTGTTTGGGAAAAAATGTCATTTTATGATTTTTCCAGGAGGAGGTAAGTAATTTTGATTTGTGTAAATGTTATGCAGCTAACAGTTGTGTTGCTAACATGTTTCCAGAGTCATAGGCACCTTCAAGAGAAATATCCTAGATAGTGCAGTTTGGTAAGTAAGTGGTGGTTCAGTTATGAGAACCCGTGATGGATATGATGCTTGGGATTCTTATGAGCATGAGAGAGATTCCATGGGAGAAAACACCTGTAAAAAAAATGATGACATTGAGTGTAATGGATGGAGATTCCAAGAGACACCGTCAGATGTTACAGCCACCATGAGAAGCTTGGTTAAATCCCAGGAAGAGCAGCATCAGCTAAATGTTGCTATGTTGTAGAGTTTGACAGACTTGCAAAGAAATATAGACTCTAGGCAGGGTACATCAAGACCAGAGGGCAGTAAGAGTAGTACTAGGAGAAGGATAAGGACGTCTAGCGGATCATATGACTTCGAATAATCCAACAGGGATTCAAGCTCTTCTTCTCATAAAAGAAAAGGAAAAAGACACCATAGGGATCGCTCTCGGGATGAATTTAATAAGGCTAAACCTCCTACATTTGATGGTGAGGTAAAGATTGGACAAGAGGCTGAAGCTTGGCTTCTTGGAAGAAAGAAGTACTTCCAAGTTCATGATTATTCAGGAAACATGAAGGCAAGGGTTTCCATATTCAATCTGAATGGAAGAGCATCAATTTGGTGGGAACACTTCAAGCAAGTAAAGAGGATCAGCGAAAGGAGACTGAAGTGGAAACAGTTCAATAAGTATTTCAAGCAGAAATACCTCTCTGACCGGTATTATGATGACAAGATTAAGGAGTTCCATGAGCTGAGATTGGGACAACAGACCATGGAAGAATATGCAAATAAGTTTTTGGAGTATTTGAGGTATGTTCGGTACATCATAGATGAAAAAGTGAAGGTCCAACTTTTTCTGAGTGGATTTCCTTAGTCTTACAAAGATAGAATTGAGTTTTACGAACCTAGAAATCTTGAAGAAGCAATAAGGAAGGCTAAGTATGGATATGAGCAAAGAAAAGGTAAACCTGATTACCATAAGGCATGGAAGGACAAGAAGAATGAGAAATTTGACTAAAGAAAGAAAGGTTTCAAACCTCCTAACTTCAGGAATCAGTAGAAGCAGCCATCCCAAGCTGTGAGTAAGCTAGTTGGAGTGATAGGAGAAAAACCTAAGGATCCACAACAAAATAGAGGGCCACTTCAACGTTGGAAATGTGGAGGACCCCACATGCACATAAATTGTCCACTTGAGAATGAGAGTGCAAGGCCAGCTTACAACATTCAAAAAGCAGAAACAATGGGTCAAGTAGCAAGGGCAGTCCCTAGGATCTATGCAGCACTAGAGGACCGCCAGGAAGATCATTAGTCAATGGTGGTTGAAGTTACAGGTAAGATTGTTGAGCAGTCTATTTCTATTTTGATTGACCTTGGTTATACGCATAGATACATTATTCCTAGAGTAGTGGAGATTTGTGCTAAGAAAGTAAAGCATAGGAAATCTTGGTTAGTTCAGCTAGCCACTGGAACTAAGAGAAAGGTCAGTGAAGTGGTTGAGAAATGTCCTTTGGTCATGAATGGGTTGGTCACGTGTGTAGATCTGAATGTCCCACCGCTTGGTTCCTATGATGTTCTCATTGGAATGGATTGGTTGGAAGCTCATAGAGCGAATCTTGACTATTACAATAAGACTTTCGAATGCATGGATGAAGAAGGGAACCCATTAGTTGTGAAAGGAATTCCAAAGGTGATTTTAGTAAGGCAGATTTCAGCAATGCAATTGAAGAAGTTCTGTAGGAAGGGTTGCCAGTTGTATGTAGCCCATATTTTGGAGGCATCAGAGGATGAAACTACAAGGTTGGAGGACTATTAGGTGTTATAGTAATTCAAAGATGTGTTTCCTGATGAGATTCCAGGGCTTCCTCCAAAGAGGGACATTGATTTCACAATTGAACTTGTGCCAGGAGTAGCACCAGTTTCCAAGACACCCTACAGGATGAGCACACCAGAGATGCTAGAATTGAAGACCTCTTTGATCAAATGAGAGGAGCAAAGGTATTTTCCAAGATTGACTTGAGGTCTGGTTATCATTAGGTGAGAATCAAGGATGAAGAAATTCATAAGACAACCTTTAGGACAAGGTATGGACATTATGAGTTTGTAGTGGTACCCTTTGGTCTCACAAATGCATTAGCTACATTTATGTGCCTTATGAATAGTGTCTTCAGCAGATATTTGGACAAGTTTGTTCTTGTTTTCCTTGATGAGATTCTTGTTTATTCTAAGAATGAGAAAGAGCATGAAGATAATTTGAGATTGAAATTGCAATTGCTCAGGGAGCATCAGCTGTATGCAAAACTGAGCAAGTGTGACTTCTATAGAGATAGAATTCAGTATTTGGGTCACATTATCTTAGAAGAGGGTATATCTATGGACCCTGAAAAGATTGAATCCATTATGAATTGGCCTACTACAAGGAATGTGACAGATGTAAGATCTTTTATGGGACTTGCAGGATACTATAGGAGGTTCATTGAGGGATTCTCCAAAGTTGCACATGCCATCACTTCTTTGCAAAAGAAGGGGATGAAATTCGAATGGACATCGAGGTGTGAAGAAAGTTTCCAGTGGTTGAAGAATATTCTCACCAGTGCACCAATATTGAAGGTTGCAGATCCAGAGAAAGACTTTGTGGTGTGTACCGACGCATGCGGACAAGGGCTTGGAGGAGTCCTTATGCAGGAAAACCACGTAATATGTTATGAGTCGAGAAAGCTGAAGGAGCATGAGAAGAACTATGCCACTCATGATCTATAGCTTGTAGCCATAGTACATGCCCTCAAGATGTGGAAACATTACTTGATGGGTAGAAGATTCGAGCTTAGGACAGACCATTGTGGTCTGACGTATTTGTTTGATCAACCTACTCTGAATGCTAGGCAAGCGAGATGGCTAGAATTTTTATGTGAGTTCGATTTTGAAATAAAGCACATAAAAGGAAAAGAGAATAAGGTAGCTGATGCACTCAGTAGGAAGGTGCAGGAAATGCATGTGGCATCCCTTAGTATTTGCCAATCAGATTTGAGGCAGCAGATTGTTAGTCATGCTGCTAGAGATGGATTGTATGAGCAGGTAAAAGATAAATTGCAGCAGCAAAGTCTTGAGAAGAGGTATGAGGGATATAAATTTGAAGAAGATGGACTTCTTACTTATAGAGGCAGAATTTATATTCCAAATGTAGCAGATTTGAGGAGAGTTGTTATGGATGAAATCCATCAAGCTCCATATTCTGGTCACCCAGGATACCAAAAGACAATTGCTACAGCCAGAAAGCAGTACTTCTAACCAGGAATGAAAAAGGATATGGCTGAATACATTTCAAGGTGCATGAAATTTCAACAGGTAAAGGTTGAGCATCAACACCCTACAGGTTTGTTGCAGCCTTTTCCAGTTCCAGAATGGAAATGGGAAATTATTTCCATGGATTTTATTACAGGATTGCCGATGACTTGGAGACAACATGATTCCATCATGGTTTTGGTAGACAAGTTGACAAAGGCAACATATTTTATACCAGTGAAATCTACGCATAAGATGGATGACATTGCAAAGATATTCATGAAGGATATTTTCAAATTGCATGGATTGCCTAAGGCAATAGTCTCTGATAGAGATGTCAAGTTCACTTCCAATTTTTGGAAGGGGTTATTTGCAAATTTGGCTACAAAGCTAAACTTCAGCACTGCATACCATCCTCAGACAGATGGGAAGACTGAGAGAGTTAATCAGGTGCTCAAGGACATGCTTCACATGTACGTGATGGAGAAACCAACAAAGTGGGAAGATTACTTACACTTGGTAGAGTTTGCTTACAACAATGGACAACAGGCATCCTTGGGGATGATTCCGTATGAAGCTTTGTATGGAAGAAGGTGTAGGACACCAATGACTTGGGATAACCCAGTGAATAGGGTTGTGCTTGGGCCAGAATTGCTCAAGGAAATGGAGCAAGAGGTTGTGAAGATCAGGCAGAATCTGAAAGCAGCACAGGACAGACAAAAAAGCTATGCAGATAAGCATAGGGTGAACAGGGAGTTCAGTGTTGGAGATCATGTTTACCTCAAAGTGAGAGCAAAGAAGAGTTCCTTGAAGCTTGGAAGTTGTGCCAAGCTGTCACCAAGATATTGTGGGCCGTTTGAAGTGCTTGAAAGAATAAGGCCAGTTGCATATAGAATTGCATTGCCTACTAGTACTAGAGCTCATAATGTTTTTCATGTTTCTTTGCTTAAGAAATATGTACATGATCCTAACCATGTGATAAATTGGGATGTGATTTAGGTGGAACTCGAGGGAGAGTTCCAAATTGAGCCAATGCGCATCCTCGATAGGAAGGTCACAATGCTCCAGAACCAGGACATAGGGTAGGTAAAGGTGCAATGGGAGCACTACGGACCTGAAGAGGCTACATGGGAGCTAGAGGATGCCATGCGATTAACACATCCATTTTTGTTCAATTCTGCCGAACACTGAGGCACTACCAGTGTAGCTTTTTGTTCAAATTTTGTAAAGCACTGAGGACAATGCTATTGAAGGGGAAGGGGAATGTAACACCCCGGTTTTGAGCCTGATGCATTAAATGTACATGTTGTATATATTGTAATTAATCATGGTGTGGAGCTAAAGGAAAAATCCCCACCATCGATTTGTTTGTGTTATGTTTCGGCGATTGGAATCGTTATCGATGGCATACTGTGGTACATGGCACATATTAATTTTGACATCATGTAAATATTCATTTTTTTTATTAAATGAACCCCAACCAACTATGTCACTGCAACCATATTGAAAAGGGCATGATTTTCCTAAGGATAAGGGGGGGAATTGTTAAACCTTGAACCAATGGGAAAAAAAATCCATGTGTCAACCACCCATTTAAAACTACTGCTGTTAGTTGAGGGAAGTTATTGCTGGGAAGTGGTGGGTGGCAGGACTGTCAGTCCTTTCCCACATGCCCACTCCACCAACAGACTTTCCATCTTCATGTAGGAAAGAAAACCATGATGGGATTTACTCCATTATCTTGCTCATTCTCACATACAAGATTCTTCCTGGTTTTTACTCACGCAATGAGCTGGGAGCCATGTTCTATCAGCCACAATTTCCCTGTGAAGGGCCATTCACAATTTTCTGTTGTGTGTATGTTTTCATTACCAATTTGTGGCCTATGTATATGTTTTTCCCCTGCCTAGTTGAGTACTTGGTTTTCCTCTTCCATCTTGGGACTATGTAATTTTCCCCGGTGGTTTCATCGTTGAGAATAGGCTCTTGTTTTCCCACGTTGGTTGGCTGTGTCTGCCTTTAAATTTTGGGGATGTTGTAGGTTGTTTTGGAGTTGTTTTGGCCACGATAGGACCACGAATGGCTCAGGAATTGTTTTCCCTATCCAAGCTGTGAATCGCTTGTTTGACTGCGTGTATGCAGTGGTTGGTCTTCGGACTATGTTGGAGTAGGGATGAGAGCTTGGTTTTCTTGATAAAACTGATACGTTTGGGAACCACACAGACAGAGCTATATGGTTGGATTTCTTCTCCACAACCCTTGAATAGCACTGGAAGGGAAGTCAAGTCCTGAGTCACTGTATAGCAGAGAAGGGACTGATTCCTTGTGTTGGGTGTGTGTGGGTGTCTTAGAAGTAAGGCTAGCTCTGGTGTAGGTGTCCCTAGCTCTGTAATGAGCTCACCAGCTTAGCATTTAGCCTTTCCCAGCTCTTGTATGGCTTGATAAACCCAACTATGTTGGCTTGGTTGTGTTTTGTGTATCCTTGGCTACGTGTAAGCCTGCTTGTTCCTTATTACTTGGGTAATCATGCCCAGCTCAGGGGTGGCCGCATTGCTGAGAGATTAAGGAGCATGTTGGCCTATGGTTGGGTGGAACGTTGCAGTGAAGTAGCTGGTTGCGGGAAAAGTTCTTTATAAGATAAGTAATCTTGTCTATTTTACTTCTGCAATTATATTTACTGTTAATAAATTATGATGAACACGTTGAATGAATGAATGTATGTTTGCTTCTGCTGTGTATGTAAATGATTATGCATCTTAGCATGTTTTATGTTCAATCATTTCAATTTTTATAAATGCACATGTTCATGGGGCTGGTTTCTCGGATCGTAAATAGCATGGTAGCATCCTATTCGCCTATTGGAGGGTTAGGGACATTACAAAGAGGACCCACAAAATCTTTCTTCAATGAAATATCCCTCTTTTCACTCAAAATATCTACAACGAGAGCTTGATGTGTCTCAAGAGGGAGGTCCTATGCTTCTCCAGTGGAACCGAGTAGGCATATCCCTCCTATGTGAGGTGGTACTCCTGAAGGCGAAACATAAAAAAATGTATTTATTTGAGGGCTGCTGCATCCTTTTCCATGGCTCAACACCTCATCACAAACCTCATCGCAAACCTCTGGCGTATCGGTAATTGGAGAGGGATCACATGGCCGTCTCTTTTTATCATCTCTACCTATATACTGGTTTTTGGACTACACCATCTCCCTTTCTTTCTATTTTTTTTTAGAGGCTCTAAGCACGTGTCATATTAATTCAAAAGAGGCATAAAACAAGGGTAGGCTATCACCTTCCATGGTATTATCACCTCTTTCTGCTTTAACCTCTCGACTTTGCATAACATCTTGGTCCTCTCCATCAGCGGGTCCTGGTTTAATGGCCAACTTCTCAGGTACAGCCTGCAGGTATTCTTCCTCATATTCATCGTACATAGGTGCATCGAATTCCTTCTTAAAATCATCTTGTACAGACCTGGGATGACACGGGTCACAATCTTCAGAGAACAGTCCTATAGGACCGCATGTTCTTGTACTGGGTCAGTCGTCTTTCTGTATACCGGGTGAAGGCTTTAGCGGGACCGGGTCTCTCTCATTCTGCTTGTAAGGCCCAACCAATTTTGATGTATCTTTTACTTCACCACCATTTCCCTGGCTTGATAAGAATTTTGACATCTTAATGTTTTCCTCAACCTCCAAACAATTAGTAAACATATGTTGCAGGGTGGTTGATTTTCTTTCCAAAAGAAGCATGGACAGCTCAGGAGGAAAGGTGGCTGCATAATATATTTTAGCAGCGCTCTCAAGAGGTTGGACCTCCATAGGCATGTTATAATAAAATATTGCAAATATTTTGTTAAAACTAGATATGGCCTCACCCTCATGCCTCTTCAGGGAATAAAAATATGAAAGTATTTGATCTAGTGGCCTCCTCCTACCCCAAAACTGTAAGAAGGTGCAAGAAAATTCTTCCCAAGTTTTGATGGACTTAGGTTGCAAGTGCTTGAACCATTCCTTAGTGTCCCCTTGCAAGGACTAGGCGAAAGCCCTCATGCTGACACCATCATGTTCTATCTCAAAAAGGTAGAGAAATGTTCAAAGGCTTGCAGATGTTTCTCAGCAGTGAAGTCTTTGGATTCTCCATCAAATTTGGGGAGGTATTTGTAATGTTTCGTGGGAAAATCATGGAGGATGGGAGGAAATTATAGCGACTTGTATCGGCTTGGAGAAACGAGAGAGACCAGGTTAGGAGCAATAGCTATGCTATCATCCAAGGTTTCATAAATTTCACAGGGGTGACCTTTAACGTCGTGGGCCTATGGAGAAAAGTCTAGGTCAATACTAGATGTACGATATGATGCAATGCTTTCGGTTCATAAAGAAGGATAAATAGGAATATATCCATAGTTCTATTCAGAATGAATCAAACCATAGAAGGCTATTTTGATAAATCTAGGGAGGGATAAGAACACACTTACAAGACAAGACAAAGACTCTTGGAATAAACGTAGACTCGAGCATATTAATATTTCACCATGCATTTCTGAGCCTTACAATGGGTCCATTTTTCTTTTCAGGCAGAGCCTGCCCGTTTTTTTGACCGTCTAATTTTTGGGTGATACCGCCAGTGAATTCGTTGAAGCATGAACCCTTCAAGAGGGGAGTCTCCAAGTGAAAAGTGCTCAACCGTCTTGATGTCTGATCATTGTTCACCATCAACAAACAGATCTAGAACCATGTCATTTTTCCCAAGGAGGGTCTTCAATTCCATCCTCGGCAACGACGCTAGTTTGTTAGCACCAAAATTGAGCCCAAAGGTTGCGGAAGGCCCACTCTCGGGTAACAGTAGAACCACTTTTGAAGAGAGAACCGACCTTCTGCTCTTTCGAGAGGGATCTCTCACCAAATATTAACAATGCCATATATGTACAAGTGAAACTATAAATTGTATGTAAAATTGGTTGAAACAAGACATAGCACCATTGGGCGATGGAGTCAAGATTGTAACAAAAATGAACAGAGCTTATGCAGGTGATTTCAACATAGAGGCAAGATAGCCATTCAATCATAGTCAATTAGGAGATATTTAGCGGGTAGTTAGAGGACGAGAGAGAACAACCCATCGCGTGGAGCACCAGTGAGATGAATTCCACGTGACTTTAGAATAAAAATTGATAAATGCATGAAACAATAGGCAGAGCATAACATGTATGAATTCCAAAATATTATACACTCAGTTACAGACATGAAAGAAATCAGCAAACTGGAATGGAAACAGGATATACATTTCACATACAGAAAATACATATTGAAAGAAGCAACGACACATGAATCTCCGTCTTAAGAAACAACTCTTCCTCTGCAATTTTATTCATAACACAGGAACTAGATCTTATTTACAACAGAGATCCTCAACCCTTGAAGGTTTCCCAATCCTCCAGCTAGCTCTTTTCCCCCTATCGAGAGTGCATTTATAATACTTCAGTGCTGAGATTATTCGTCGAAATAAACCTAAAAACTGTTTGCAGTCACAATCATGCATTAACAGTATATAGAGTGGAACTATTGCCACGTTTTACAAATATAAACAAAAATTATGGAGCTAGTGGGTGCGCTCGGCCTGGGTGACAGCTTGATGTGCTCGGACGCTATCATGGATTCTGAGTAAGATGTCCCTCCGCTTGCTTCTAGGTGAGTCACCATTTACCTAGTGTTCGACCTTAAAAGGCTTGATGAATCAACACGATGCCCCCTTATCTATCTGAAGTGTGTGTTTCGACCATGTTCAAATGTGGCTTTCTGTGTGGGTGTACATTGGCAAGGAAGTTTGTAACTTTCCCCTACTCAACCTCATCTACCGCCTCCTTCTTCTCCAGGTAACATTGTTGGACACAGGGTCTGAAAGAAGGGCTGCATTGCTTCTGGCCGAGCCTTTTTGGTGGCTTGTCATTCTTGTACTCCTCACTTCCAGTGAGGTGGGCTCTCCCACAGGCAATAAGGTATGGCATATCTACACCAGCCCCATCACCCTTGGTAAGTGGACTTCACAAACAGGGCCGTGTGGGATTTAGACCCCTGATGCTCCCATCCGAACAGACGCCTATGCAAGGAGCAGTCTAGTATTGTCTCCTTCCGGGGAGGCTTTGGGGGCATCAATGGTATCATAGGTTCCTGAAAAAATAATTACAGGGAGTAAGTGTCCTAGCACTGCGTCGTCGAAGGTGAGGGTATCTGAAGGCAGGTGTATCTCTCAAAATTATTCACATCTGGGCCCTGATGGCTGGCGTCATCCTTGGCATGCAATACCAAGGTGGCGTGTGAGTGTGGAAATTTTCTCACCAACCATTAGCACCCCCAGATGGAAAAGTTTTTTGAACCAGATCGCCATTGCCAAACTCTTTGAGCTTCTATGGATTCGCGACAAAGCAGAAAATTGGGTTTTGGAAATATGTTAGGTCATCCCCAACGTTTCGAAGGCAGTATATATAAGGCTTAGAGACTGACCTTTGCAATGACTGGTCAACATTCTCACACATTTTTTCATCGAGTGTTTTTGGTATCATAATGTGTGAGGGTGCGAGTAGTGTGATCCTTTACCTGCTAGGGATTTAGTCATGTCGTTTCATCAGCCGTGGCACCTTGTCTTCTGCTGCGGGAAGTAGTTTTGGATGCTACCTTGTACAGTTGATCCATGATGCAATGCTCATGAAGTGGATGCTCCCATGCTCCCTAGTTTTGTGATGTAGGGAATGGGATGGTTTCCTCCTTTGTGTTGGCCTCGCCCCATGTGAGTAGTGGGTTCGTCGGTTACTTTTTTTACTTCTGCAGGCCAACTCACATAAAATCCGCCTGTCTCTACACAATATGACTCTGCCATAGGGATGATTTCACCTGTATGCATGTTATGAATGGCGTCAAGGAATTGAATAAATATACCAGGAGGCAGATTACACATAGGGACGTCTCTTCCCCTGTCATCTCCGCACTAGATGTGACATCTATAGCCTAGAGGCCTCCTCAGCCATCCGATTTGGGGGGGAATTTTCACATCCACCGTCCATGTCTCTTTTACTTCTGCCGCCAATTTCTCTTTTCTAGATACAACGAGAAGCTTTGGATCATGATGCGTTCTTATCCGTTGACCGGGATTAACCTCTTCATGCAACCATCGATCCGAGTGGGTCCTTCCACTTCTTCACGAACCGGGACCATAAAACTATTTGTGCTAGTTCGGATTGCAAAAAGAACCTCGACTGTAGATCCATGCCCCTCTCTAACGTGACCATCGGTATTCACGGCCTGTACCGCTTTTCGTGATTTGGAATTGCGACTTTATCTGCACAATTTTGGTTAGCAAAATCGGCTGTGACCGTGGATATTCTTCTGATCTCATCTCCACCGTCGAATGCTTTCAACCTTTAACCATTTCGTGATTTGGAAAATCTCCTTCCATCGAGCATGTTTGCTTAGCGAAACCGTTTCGGGCTGTTGATCGAGCTTTTCCTTGTTCTCGGCCTTTCATTTGTTTGCTTGCTTTAATGGTCTCCACGGAAACCAAACTTTGACCGCTCTCCCGCATCTTGGGCCAAAACTACGATCCATCATTGCTCCTCTTCCTTGTGATCCTAGATTGTCGGGTTATCACACCTGTTTCTACCGTCCCTATTATCGTGATAACCTGAAGGGTGTTCACATAATGTTTCAAAGGAATGGAACCCTCCTTGAACTCTGTCGAACCTCTAAATTGACTATTTCAAACGGAGTGTTAACAGATGGAATAGAGGATATTTTGGGTTTGACACCTTCTTGCAATCCTTCTTCTTTTAGTGAGTTTCTACACTAGGATCCCATGTCACTATCAAATATTTTGTGCCAATGGAACCACCAATGCAGCAGTGGGGAGAGACGATGATATAGGGTGGTGTTGGTTCCCTTGGTAACTTCTTTCACCAGGATTTATTTGTAGATTTGTGATAGTTTCCAGTAGTCATTGGTGACAACCTGTATGATTCTATGGACTTTCAAGGTGAAACAAGATTTATGTCCCCACCAGGTCATGCATGGGGACTCGATGGTATGTATGATTATGTCTTTTTATTTGTTAAGTTGTTTTTTCTTACTAGTGTACATGGTAGCTATATTTATTTATGTGATACATGGTACTAATGACTCATTACACAACCAATGCCACTAGAATAATTTCAACGATAATAGGGCATGTTCAAGGGGGTAAGCCCCTCCCCATTATAATAGAAATGAAAACATGCACCGAAATCTATTCAGGTGGGGCTTCATCATGGCATAACCAACTACTAGAGGGTATCACTTATGACTATATGTAGTATGTCAACGACTAGTTGATCTCATTATTCTACCTAGAACCATTTGAGTGGTGTTCCACCTTGAGAAATATAGATGTGGCTACCTAGGGAATGTAATATATGATGAGAGGGAATGTCTCCCACATTGCTCATGATAATGAGGATAGTGAGAAGGATGATGACCTTAATGAATTGACCGATGAGGATGATGATGAGTAGGATATTATAAAGAACTACCCCATTGCTATGGACATGGTATTTTTTACTGTGCATCACATATTTTGGACTGAGCTATGGGATCACAGATGTAAAATATTATTAAATTTGGACATATGCTTATATATTTATATATTCATTTGAATGCAGATTTATATATATGATCCTTATATTATGATGTAATGTGATGGATGGTTTTATGTACGTGTGGGTGCAATTTATCATTAATATATTATATACACATGCATGGTTTATTTCCTTGTTATTGATGATTAATATGTCAATATAGAATGTAATTTGTAGCATGGTCTACAAAACTATTGAGACTCCTGCAATGAATATAATGAATTCAAATTGTCTAACCATTTGTATAGATAACATATACTTTATAAAAATGAATGTACCATGTACCTAATAATGATTATTCAATTGTGCGACAAGGAGTTGGGAATCAAAGTGAACACAAAGTTGAAAAATGCACATATGAAGTGAATTGACCATGAGGCCAATCACAACACTGTATTCCACCTGATTATTGGTAGCAACCCCAATACATACTCCATTAACATGGATGATGGAGTGTGACAGGGAATATATGACCCAAGCTATCAAAGTCAGATTTGGATAATAGCTAGTTTCACAATCAATCTAACTGATATAAAATTGAGGATGATGATCCATCTGGATATGACAAGAAAAAAAATCATAAGGCTCATCCTAAAAGGGAAAAAAACTATATTACAATCAAGAGGAGGTTGGTCTTGTTGATAGTATTTTTTGATATATGAACCATTATGAGGGTTTCTTAGGAGTTGGACATATGGACCAACAAGTACATATTCCCATTTTCCTAGGCAATGATTTATGTCATAGGGGGAGTACCACAAAGACTCAGAATTTACTTGACTAATTTTATCATGGGCTTGTTCATAAACAAGGACAAGATCACCTTCATTGAACGAGTGTGGGTGGATGTTACTATAATGGGATTTATAATGTTCCTTCGAAGGTTTTATGTTCTAAAAAAGTAGTATGAATATCCTAATCCCCTTGTTTCAAAGTGATCAAGCGTTGTTCTAGAGCCGAAGTGTTTGGCAAAATTTTGAATTCTAAATGTGAGGGAATTTGACACTCGATGTGTAAGAATGACCCCACCCCATTGGCAAGTGCAATGGAGAGAACTTGGTAGCTATTTTGGTATGCATTCTTTATTCCCATACAGGGGAAAGAGCATATGGTGCTAGCTGGGTTTGTGCTTATCCACCATCCATTGAAGCATGGTTTTGATGACCTTGTTGATGACCTCAACTTGGCCATTTTGATGAGGGTAACAGGTGGAGGAAAATTCATGCTCAAATTTCAAATGGTAAGAAATTTATTTCCACACATATTAAAAGAGTATCGTGATTGGGAACCTGTTACAGCTGCAACTGTTTCCCCAAATTTTCAAATTTTGGACCCCTTTGTTAATTTTTGCATTGCCTAGAATCATTTGGATCTATGAACTCTTTTTGTTTTTGCTTTAATTTTGGACTTTTCGAGGATTACTCTCTTCCTACGTTTCAGAAAGTTGCTTATGTTTGAGATTGCCGTGGGTTGCGGAATTTAGAGTCTGGTTTGCTGCCCTTTGAGCTGCGTTTTCCTTTCAGAAGCCTGTTTCTCATGCTAGCCACTGTTTTGGAGGTCATTTAAACATCTTATCGAAACCATGTTTCCTTAGGAAGCCTTCGTTGCGGAAATCGAACGATGATTATTCTGCAGGAGGATCTTAGCTTCTTTGTTGTCGCGTCATTTTGTTTGACTTGTTTATATTATCGGAGGTTGGTCGAAGTTGAGTCGGGGTATTTGGTCTTTGTGAAGCTACTGTTTTGGAAGTGAAACAGGTTTTTTAGACAGCTGCGAGACCTTAAGCTGTTACAAACACTTAGCGTTTTACGTTGATCTTGTGCCATAGTAAAAGTTATGATTTGGGTCAGAGGCTGTAGTCTATTTATCTTCCACTCTTGCGGCTCCCAAACGAAGTAGGTATCCACCATAAAACTGCTTCGCCCATTGATGCTTTGTCGGGTCTTCGTCACTTTGTTTTTGGATCGAAGGCCATAGTCTTTCCTCCTCTGCCCTTGCGGCTATGTAACGCACTAAGTGTCCGATGTTGATGTCTTTCTGCTCGTCGACTAGGAACTCTTCTGCCTAGAATTTGATTTTATCTTTTCCGACTCCGATAAACTTAATGGTATCACGGATCCCATTGCTTGTTTGAGATCAGCTGATGCGGCTGTGGGTGAGACTACCCAGTCGATGTTTTAGTGTTTTAAGCCACCGATAAGTTTTGCTCTTATCGTCGTTTTTGTGAGTTTTGAACCCCTGTATGGGCAACAGTGATTTTGGTGCTTATTAAGATTTTCACGAAGATAGTGCATTGCAGGGCCTCTTTTTGATGACTAGTCAGTTTCTTGATGTAGTTTGATTGAAAAGATGCGATCCTAACTAATAATAAATGTCGTTTAATTGCAGACGGACTCAAGAGACTTTTTCAGATTACCACTACGCGAAGGCGTAGCTGGGAGACAAGCAGCAGAAAGGGAGTTGGGCAGTGTTAGGTAGAGTTTGTACCGAAACTGACGGGATCTCAAGGAGGACAAATGAAAGACAAGGTAGAATCAATGGCGACAAAAGCCCAGGCCTGGAAAGATCTGTCAGTTACCAAGCATATCCCACTTTGTTGAGTACTCTAAAAACGTAACGCATGAATTAAATCATGACTACTCACAAAAAATACAAAATGGGGATATTAAATGGTTTTTAGGAACCCAAAGGTCACACAATTGGGGAAGCCCAAGTGGTTAGCTGATTTGGTATAAATATAGAAAAGTTAGAATTTACAAGGGCTTTTTCCCTGGAAAAACTTGTGAACTATTGTTTGTAAGAGGAACTATTTCGTTTTACAATAAGAAATTACAAATTTTTCCTGTTGGATAAGGTGTTAGGTGGAATGTCAAATGTGATAAATGAACGATTTTGAAGGGGAACTATTTCGTTTTCAACTGTGTTTCATTAACTGTGAGAACGTTCTAACTTTATGAACCTATGTTCTTACCTGAATGTTCTCAAGTATATTCTGTGTTGTTTTCCACTATGAGTAATGGAAGTTTTAACTGTTGATGAGCTATCTTGTCATGTATACTTTTATTCATGTTTGTATGTTTGCTTTTAGGAACAACTATATGTGATTTGCCGTAACATATGGACAATATTGCATTACTCATGAATTTTTATCTAGCTCTCTAGAGATAGCCTAGTTAGTATTTATTTTCTAATGGTGTGTGATTTAGATGTGAGGAAGTTTAAGACGAGAGGTAAGAACCTGCGCATCACATTGTGAACGCTCCTTGCATTCTTAATCAATTTGCATGTTAGGTAGGCACGTGCATATCATACTTTAAGTCAAAAAATACAAAAATATATACGGTGGATTGGGCCGCAACTGGTAAACCCCTTTATTTTTATTACTTGACCTACGGTAGTCGGACTGCAAACCACACAGATTCCCTACACCAAACAGTCATGGGCTAGTTGGGAACGCTGACTGGGGAGAATCCCTTGCTGTTGGTGCTTGCGAATTTCCAGGCCTCAACAGTTTTTGGTGCTAGAAGGAGGGACTCCAGTGCATGGCTGGCCGAGGAAACCCGTTTTCTTGAGACTATTCCACCGGTAACAGTTCAGAAAGCAGTGTGTTTCATAATCCAATTCCTGAAGAAGGGGGTAGAGAACATTTGTATTTTGTCGACAACAAAGTTGTTAATGATCTGAGAAGACACACTAGGGCATATGTGAAGAAGATTGGAGGATTTCTGATTATCATTGAATTGCCCAGAAGAGAATATAAAAGGAAAGATCGTCCTATATTGGAAGACTCAGTGCTGGTTGGGGATTGGGAAGAACTTGTAGAAACAACCTTACAGGAAGTTGTACTGCCTTTGAATAAAGTAGGCCCAGATACTCCTCACAGTTCTCCTGTTCACACTCCTATTTTCTCACCCCCTCACTCTCCACCCAGACTCATGGCAGGCATAAATGCAAATCAACCACCCAAACCACTGAATCCACCACCTGCCTGGAAAGCCAGATCACCTTTAAACCTAACACCTCCTTTGCATGATTTACCTCAATCTTTTGAAAAGATGCTGCCCAAATTTGACCCAAATGAGAAGATTCTAGTAGATGACCACTTGCAAAGTTTCTATTTGGCAATATAAGGGTTAAGGGTTGGGGAATATGAGGATGTAGTTTGCAGACTTTTTCCACATACCCTTAAAGGAGCTGCAGCATCGTGGTACTTTGGTTTTCCTACAAATTATATCCATGATTGGGATACCTTTGAGAGGATTTTTAGAAGTAAGTATGCGACCCAAAAAACTCATGCAGCTCTCATGAAAGGACTATGTGCCTTAAAGAAAGAAAGAAAGGAGAAGGTACATAGTTTCACCCAAAGATTTGTAGCATATCTTAAGAATTTTTCTAAATCTGACAAACCTTCGGATAAGGTCCTGATTGAATATTATACCTCAGCTCTAGGACCCGAGTTGGTCATGTTTGCCAAACTGAAGGCTAATCCTACTCTAGAGGAGACCTATGAGGAGGTGGAGAAAGTAGAGGCTGAAAGGGAAAGTATCAAAGATTATCCCGAATGACCAGGACAGAAAAATGTGGGGAGGAAAGCTTTGTTGTTTACTAAGCCTAAGGAGGAGCAATCACCAGATTTTGAAGGAATGGAAAAAATGATGCAGAAGATTTCTAATATAATCATAGACTTGGAAAATGAAAAGGAAGCCCAAAATTTCTACAAGCCCTATTACAAGAAACGGGAAGATAACAATCAATCCCAAACCCCCCCGTACAATTCGACATCTATGAATTTAATAGAGGTAGGAATGGACAATTTTTGCACTTTCCACCAACAACCCCACTCTGAAAAGAGTTGTCCTTAATGGATAAACTCAATGACGTTGGTTATGAATTAGCTGTTGGATTCTAAATTAACAGAAGATGAAGATGAATAAAGGAAAGACAGTAATACATCAACAACAGAACAAGAGGATGAGACCATGGTTCTATGGGACCGTGTTTCGTTGTTTGACGCCGAGGAAGAAAAGGTTTTGGGACACGGGGACATCATGGAAACAAATGTAACAACAAGAAGCCAAGGGTTGGCTAAAGAAAACAGTCTCATGCTCCCAAAGATTAAAAGAATTCAAAGGAATGTTAAGAAATTTCAGAATAACTCCTCAGATAATGAGACTCCAGAATTTACCATCACCAGTCAAGATCCTAGATAGACTAACGTGTTCACCAAGCCCAATGAAGAAAAAATAAATGATGGTAAACCAAATCCCACCGAACCCAAGATGGAATACGACATTGTGGAAGATATAAAGAAGGTAAGGGTGAATATCTAGTTATTTGAAATGTGCAAGGTGCCACAGCAGAAAGAAAATATTTTGAAAGCACTTGAAGCATCAGAGGAGGGGCTTCCCACCGACAATCAACCCAAGGAAGAAGAAGAAATTGGGGAAGCAAGCATAGGAGGTAAGCCTAAGAGCAAGAATCCACCGTTTCTCCCCACTTTTGAAATTTTTAACCACAATGTACATAATTGCTTGGTAGACTTAGGGGCATCGGTCAACGTTATGCCGCTGTCGGTCTGCAAAAGGATAAATGGGAAGCCTAAACCATCCACCTAGAGGGTTTTTTAGTTGGATAGAACGAATGTGAAGGTAATTGGGGAAATGGAGGATGTTCTAGTCCGCTTACTTCGAATGATAAGGTGTGTCAAGTTATTGATATTGTGGTGGTTGACATACCAGAAGCTTATGGGCTTGTTCTGAGCAGGGACTGGTCGGCAAAGCTAAACGGATATTTTGCCTCAGACTGGTCACATCTGTGGCTGCCGTATAAAGGAATACTGAATCAAATTAAAATTTTGAGGGAGCCCCATATGAAACACAACGTTACTCAGTTTGAAGAAAAAATGAACCAGTGGATTCTGTTTTGGGAAATTACTTTATTGATTTAGAACCAGGAAATTACCAAGCAGAAGAAGCCAGCGACACATCAGATGCTCAGCCCGATCTCCTTCGATTTTCACAGGCTGATAAAATCGATTGTAAAATAGTAGACTTAGCAGTAGAAGTAGATTCCCGCACAGTAGTTAGCGATTTCTGGACACTTTTTTTTGACGGATCTAAAATGTTAGAAGGGTCAGGAGCCGGTTGTGTCCTGATTGGCCTCAAGAAGAACAAACATTTTCTTTCATGTAGGTTAGAGTTTGAATGTACAAATAACACAATTGAATATGAAGCGTTGGTTCAAGGTTTAAGGAAAGCAATTGAATTAAAGGCAAATAATCTGAAATTGTTTGGAGATTCTGAAATAATTGTAAAACAAATTCGGAATCAAATACATTGCATTTATCCTCACTTAAAAGCTTATCAAAATGAGGGATGGGATTTACTCAAATGTTTTAATGCATTTAATATTGTATCGATTCCAAGACTTAGAATGCAGCAGCTAACTTGTTGGCCACATCAGCTGCTAGGCTTGTTCCCTCTAATAATCGGTGCTTTGTTGAATTGCTTTTCAGGCCCTCAGTTCCGAATATGATTACCAACCTACGAGTGTTCAACGATGATCAGCAGATTATAGAATGCTTAACGAATGATGAGTCATTTAAAGGGGCAATTATTGATGATGAAGAACATCAGGCCGAGCTGAAATCTGATAATTTCATCCCTAAAGGAGTCAGAACCTTAGAACAGATGTTTGATTTAAATGAAAATTTTAGAAGACCAACAAACGTGAAGACTCATAGCTCATCTCTACAGTTAGAATTGATTAATTTGGGGACTGAGATGAAGCCTAAATATGTGAATCTTGGAAAACGCTGTTCACTAGTGGAAAGAAATAAGTTCATCATTCTTTTTAAGCAATATAAATATATTTTTTCCTGGATATATGAAGATCTAAAGACATATGACACCAGTATCATCCAGCATGTTATCCCCATCAAATTTGGAGTCAAACCTTATCAACAGCCTTTAAGGAAAATGCACCCAAAATTGGAACCTCTAATCCAGAGTGAAGTTAAGAAATTATTGGATGCTAGAATCATTTTTAAGGTTAGACACTCGGAATGGGTCTCAAATATGGTACTAGTGAGGAAGAAATCTAGAGAAATCAGGTTATGTGTGGATTTTAGAAACTTAAATCGCACTTTAGATAAAGACAATTATCCTGTTCCACCCATGGAGCAACTATTGCAAATGGTTTTAGGTTCTGAACTATTATATTTATTAGACGGATTTTAAGGCTACAATCAAGTATTAGTAGCCGAAGAAGACAGATTGAAAACAACATTCAGGACCAGGTGGGTAACTTTCGCTTGCAGAAGAATGCCCTTTGGGCTTATAAACGCTAGAGCTACGTTCCAGAGGGCTATGGACATAGCTTTCCATGGTTTGATTGGCCGCAGTGTTGTAGTATACCTCAATGACATCACGATATTCTCAAAGAGGAGAGAAGAACACACGTTTCATCTAAAGCATATTTTTGAACGCTGCCGAAAATATGGTATCTCACTCAACCCCAAGAAGTGTGTGTTCACTATTACGAAGGGTAAGTTGCTGGGTCACGTGGTTTCAAAGAAGGGGATCTCCATAGACCCAGAAAGGATTAAAGCCATTGAACAGATTCCCTTGCCCCATAATAAAAAGGGCATGCAATCATTTATGGGGACAATAAACTTTGTGCGAAGTTTTGTGCCAGATTTCGCTCAAATTGTTAAACCTTTGCAGCAAATGGTAAAGCAAAGTGTACAATTCAAGTGGATTGATGTTGAGAAGAACGCATTTGGCAATATTAAGACCGCTGTTGAACATGCACCCTCCCTCAAAAGCTCGAATTTTGATAAATATTTCATTCTGTACACTTTTGCATCTGATGATTCGCTAGCAGCTGTGCTTACTTAGAAGGAAGATGGGGGAGATGAGTTCCCCATATCATTTATGAGCACTAGTCTGCAAGGGGCCGAATTGAATTACCCGACTATAGATAAACAAGCCTATGCAGTGTTCAAAGTGGTAAAACAATTAAGGCCCTACATACTAAAGAACCGGACCAAGGTAATTGTCCCACACCCAGTTGTGAGGTCTCTTTTCGTACAGAAGGAGTTAGGAGAAAGAAGGGGTAATTGGGTAACAGCTCTTCACGAATATGAACTTGAATTCAAGCCAGCTTCTATATTTAAAGGGAAAGGGTTGTGCAGACTAATGACTGAGAATAGAAACAATGAAGAACATGCCTGGGAAGACAAAGCTGAATTACATTTGATGGATGTATGTCCTCTTTTCACAGCCCCAGAATCTTGGTATCGAGACCTTGTGCATTACCTTTAGACAGGATCGTTACCGGAACATTGGAATTCTAAGCAAAGAAGAGCATTACGTCTTAAATCAGCCTCATATCAAATTATTGAAGGAATATTATTCAGAAAAAATTACGATGGATTTCTTCTTATATGCTTAGAGAAAGAAGATGTGAAGAAGGTAATGACAGATTTGCATGATGGACCTGCTAGGGGACATTTTTTTGGAGATACCACAGTTCATAAAATTCTCAAAGCCGGATACTATTGGCCCACGCTTTTCAAAGATGCACATGCCCATGTCAGAAAGTGTGACATTTGTCAAAGGTGTAGTGGAAGACAAGCTAAAGTAGCAGGACCATTGAAGCATGTTATGATAACAGAGCCTTTTGAGCAGTGGGGGTTAGATATCATTGGGGAGATAAAGCCGAATTCTTCCCTGCAACACAAGTATATTCTGACAGCAACCGACTACTTTACTCGCTGGGTCAAAGCCATATCTTTGCGCAAAATAAATGAGGATGTGGTCATAGACTTCTTGCAAGACCATATTATGACCAGGTTTGGAGTTCCAATTTCTTTATTTTTTGATAATTCTACTTACTTTTCCTCAATAAGATTAACTGCTTTTGCTCATGAGAAAGGGATTAAGTTGCATTACTCTGCTAATTACTATCTGTTGGCACTTGGGCAGACCCGGGTTAATGCTTTTCACGTCGCACCAACAAAAGACCCACTGTGTTGGCCCTTTCGGCAACAACCCGCGCGCAGGTTGCAGTCTCACCCGAAACAGCAATGGGGTGCCGCAGAATCAGGTTTCTGCATGCAGAGAGGGGTATTACTGTACCTTGGCCTTTCTAAATAATTACTAATCGACTTCTGATTAATTTATCATTCATTCATATATATTTCACAACATAATACACAAACCAACTTGCATAACCCACTACAGGGAATTCACATCGAAGCTTAGTATTAGCAGAGATCTTATATTATCAGATATATTCAGTTTAATGCATGAAAATGACAGAAATAGAAACAACACAACAAAACCACAACACCACATATAACGTGGTTCACCCCCAGTGTAGGGGCTACGTCCACAAACTGCGTTTTATTCCTCTTTCCTCAAAACCACAGTTTATCTGCGCACACAGCTGCAGATTTCTTCTTCCTTTTGATAGCCGCGCACACAGCAGCAGGCTTCTGCGCACACAGCTGCAGATCTTTCTTCCTCCTTACAAAATCCCTCTGCGCACACAGCTGCAGAGGTCGTCCACGCACACAGCTGGGACTTGTCCTTTCCTTACAAAATCCGATCTTACTTGC
>LPNX010305608.1:0-33814 GCA_001517045.1 Pseudotsuga menziesii
TCTCATAGTAATAAGAAAAATAAAGGCGCTTCTCATCAAATCAGTAGTTCCAAAAATTTAAGCATTCAGTATCATAGCATATCACTTCTAAAGTATAAGAAATTGCATGAAACAAAATCCCATTTTGTTTGGTGCAATAATGACTTTAGAAGGTTGTTGAGCGAGTGCACAACAAGTCCCCAGTGTAACACCATGTAATGTGTATTTGGAGTCTCTCTGGGATAAGTTGGCCCTGTGAGGGAAGAAATGTGGGCCCCAGTATTATGTTTGGTCCATGACTTGAAAGGGTATAAATAGGGAGGTTCTCTCCCTCATTTATACACACCTAACACTCTCAAGTTCGCATGAGAGAGCAACAGATACAGAGGAGGAGAGATAGATAGTTGTTGAATACTTCTTATTACTTCTTTTTATCATCTTACTATTCTGAGGAAGTTTGCAGGGTTTTATCCTTTATGGTTTCCTCGGTGAAAATATTTGTGTCCCGTCTATATTTTAAATCTTATGCATCTTGCAGTACTTGTTATTCTTTCATATAAATATCCTATATAATCTAATCAGATCTAAAGACAAACTAACACTTCATACATAAATTCAATAACATCCTTTGGAACCTATTAGCTTGGCTATGAATGTCCAACTAATGAATTATTAATTCAAACTAAAAAAAAATAAAACCCTTTGGAATCTATTGGCTTATTTTCCAATGTCCAACTGAGCAATTAATCAATTAACTTCATTCTTAACAAGAACCATGAACTAGTCATATAATCAATTTCTTATCAAGACTCTTATCATTTTTCCAACAACTTGTTATTTAAAAATAGGCATCCATACATGAATAACATACACATTTTCCCTATCATAAACAAAATATATTCTTTCAATTCAAAACTAATATTAAGCTTCATGAACTTATATGAAAACAAATTGCTTGGAAACTGGCTTCGTGGAAGACACACTCCACCCAACCGTAGGTAGTTTTGCTCATAAATATCTCAGTAGAACACCACCTCTGAGCTGAGACTCATGCATTCACCACTAGACATATCACTAGTCCTAGGTTTATCAGTATTTCTCACTTGATAGTTAGGGTAATTGGATTACTACCAATTCCATGTAAACAATACAATTCATTCCCTTAGCTTCCTTGTTTCTAGCACAATAGTGATAACCGTCACTGTCCTCTATGCTTAGAGTTATACTAAATTAAATTCATGCACTATTTTCCATCTCACTAGAGAAACTAGAGGAAAATAAGGATATGAAATTCAAAAACCAAAAGGATTATAGGTTCAATTTTGGCACTCAAGTTTCCTAATCTAGTCCAACTACCACTGCATAACTATCAAATTGGAAACTTTTCTCAGGATTTGTACATGTTTTCATAGTCCACTAGTGACTCTAATTGACTTATATATCAGTTTTCTAACTTCATGTAATGGGATACTACGTAATGCACTCTACCTTCTATCCATTTTGCATTCAACACCCTACATTCAAGATACTATGCTTTTGCACTATGCTTTAGCACACTCTGTGCAATAGACTACATCACCCTAGTCTATTCAGCACTATTTTCCCACTATGTTCACTCTCCATTCAGGAATCTACATTCTCCCTCTATAGGTACTGTGTTCTGCTTCACCAGTGATGTGTTCTTCTCTTGCACCTCCCCATAAGTTTGATTCCACTATTGCATGAACCTTTCAGTCAGGTTAAAGGTTTAATGAAGGATATTAAGGATTACAAAAAGTATATTATTTTCAGCCTGTAGGGTTGAACAAGGTTATAAACTTAGCCTCCCTAGACTATTTACAATACCCTCATTATCTAGGGTGAATACATGAGTCCTCGATCTTTCAGTGTTTAGACTCAGCCATAGCCAATTGTAGATATTCTATAAATATTTAACAATATGCAATGAGTTATTCCATATGGGAACTCATAGTCATTTAGATAATTACATTTGTCAAACTAGGAGTTTAGTCTAGGGATGTTACATTCTCCTCTCCCTTAAATTATACACCACCCTCTTCAAAACATATGGGGATAGTCTTCTTGCATCTTATCTTCATGTTCCTAGGTTACTTCTTCATGGTTGTAATTGGTCCATTGGAACTTTACCTGATCTCTCGCTCTATTCCTGAAAGTATGGGTTATTCTTGTCCAATATGCATATTGGTTGAACTTGTATTTCCCCTTTGGGTTCCACCTATATCATATACCAATCAAGTATATGATTAGAATCATAAACATAATTTTTCAATAACAAAACATGGAAAACATTATGTATTTTAACAATAGGAGGTAAATCTATTTCATAGGACACTAGACCGATTCTTTTTATGACATCAAATGGTCCACAAAATCTAGTATCCAACTTCTTGAAATTACCCAAATACAATGAAATATTCCTTGCTTTAACCTTCAAGAATACTTTGTCCCCAACTTGGAATTCTGTATGCATTATATCTTTGTATACATAGTTCTTCTGATAATCTTGGGATATCTTCAAGTTTTTCTTGATCTTAGTTACTTGTTGTTCCATTTCTTAGACCATTTCTGGTCCCATGATCATCCTATCCACATGCTTGTCCAAATTTATTGGAAGATTACACTTTCTTCCATAAACTGTTTCAAATGGACTCATCTTCAATGATGCTTGGTAACCATTGTTATAGGAAAACTCCATGAAGTACAAGTAATATTCCCATTTATTGGGTTTTTTCATTACATACATTTGGATCATGTCATCAATGACTCGGTTTAGTTTCTCAGTATTACCATCTAAATGTGAATGATATGTTGTACTAAGGTTTAGTTTGGTTCTGAATTCTCGAAACAAACCCTTCCAAAAGTTTGAAGTGAACTTTGGATCTCAATCGAAAATAATTTCCTTTGGAATTCAATGTAACCTAGAAATTTCTTTCATGTATACTTCTGCAATCTTAGCTTCTTTAAATTTTTATTGTATATGTACAAAGTGGGTTGAATTTTTCAACTTGTCTATCACCACCATAATAGATTCATGTTGCTTCAATGTCCTTGGCAATTTTATAATGAAATCAATACTCACTACATCCCACATCCATTCTGGTACAGGTAATGGATGGAATAGACCAGCAGGATGTTTAGGCTCTGCCTTTACTCCTTGAAATTCCAAACACTAAGAAATATACCTAGTCACTTCTTTATTTATGCCTAGTTCATATAACTCTTTCTTAATTGATGTTAATATCTTTTGATAACTAGGATGACCTGCATAAGGCACATTATCCATCTCCTTTAGTATAATTTTCTTCAAGTCACCTTCAATTGGTACATAAATTCTGCTTTTGAATTGAATAATTCCATCTTCAACCAATGTATACTTGGAAAACCTTAATGGCCTATTTCCTGACTATAACACTACCACAACTTGTAGATAATTATGATCTAATTTCAACGCCTCTTTCAACCTAACTTTCAATTTTTTATTCCAATCACTTATGGCTAAACGTGCATTAGATTATTTATTTTGCTAAGTGCATCAACCACACTGTTCTCTTTTCCTTTTATATAGTTTATTTCAAAGTTGAACTCACTCAGAAAATCTATCCACATGGCTGGTCTAGAATTTAGATGAGGTTGCTCAAATAAGTATTTTATACTATGATGATCAATTTTTTATTCAAATTGATTCCCCGTGAGATAATTCCTCCACATCTAGAGTGCATGAACTATGAATTCTAACTCAAAATCATGGGTAGCATAGTTCTTCTCATGCTCCTATATATTTTGTGATTCATAACAAATCACATGCCCATCTTGCATCAAGACCCCACCAAGTCCTTCCAATCATGCATCAGTACATACCACATACTCCTTGTCTAGATCTGGAATTTTTAGTACTGGAGCACATGTGAGTAGCTCCTTCAATAGTCTAAAATATCTTCACACTTTTGTTTCCAGATGAACTTCACACCCTTATTCTGTAAGGATTTAATCGTATTTGCAATCCAAGAGAAAAATTATATGAACCTTCTGTAATAACCAATCAGTCCCATAAATGATATAAATTTTGACACATTTCTAGGAGTAGGCAATTCCTGAGTAGATTTTATCTTAGCAAGATCCACTGCTACACCCTCCTCAGAGATGACATAACCCAAATATAAACAACTTCTTATAATATAAGGAGTGATTGCTAAGCTTAGCATATAATTGATTATCTCTCAGGTTCTATAGGGTAATCCTGATATTTTCTTCATGCTCTTATTTAGAATTAGAATATACTAAAATTTCATCAATGAGTGTTAGAATAATCAATCCATAGTTAGCTACCTTAAACATTAATTTCATTATTTTTGTCTTATTTGCCTAGTTCATGTGTCCCACCTTGTGCAAGTTGTCATTTACCTATCCATAGTGGTCAAACTTGCCTTATTTGACTCATGTAGCACTTGGGAAACCTCAAGGAATCAATTCTGCTTTATTCCTAGCCTCCTAGGTGCCCTTCTGCTTTTTCTGCTTTATTCCCTGCTTTTTCAGTGTTTTAAGGCAAATGGAAAAGCTTGACTAGGTGAGGTTGACTAGTTTTTTGTCCTACACATCCTCCTCTCTTTTATCCTTGGAAAAGCATGTATGAGTTGTCATTCCATCACTCTTTATCTTTCCTAATCCATTTTTCTAATTCGTGAGCTCCATGACATATTTGGGATCAGCTTTTTACACCTATGGGGGATTTGCTTATTTTTAGTAAGCTTGCTTTATGCTAGATTCGAATTGCTCCTCATGCATTCGAATCCCTGATGTATTTTATTCATTCAAAAACCTATTATGTTACAGGATTGGCTATTGTACACTGAGTTAATACAGTTTAGTGTTCAGCTCCAATTTCAGTCTCTTTTGTGAGTGATTTTGCATGATCAATTGATAATTGTTGTGAGTAAAATTAATCTATCACTGGGTTCAATTTCCACATGGTATCAGAGCCATTGTAGATCGATTTATCTCCTTCAAAATTATTTTGTAGGTTCGACATCAGTGACTGGGAGCCTTCTACTGACAGCCGGGACAAATTTTCTAAGCTATGGATCAATCACAGAAAACTATCTTGACTCCCTTCAATTTATTTGAATGGAAAGCAAAGATGGAGATATTTTTGAGAGAGAAAGGCCTCTATAGGGTGATTATGGCAACAGAAGTAAAGCCCAATGCAATTGTAGAGAAGATTAAATGGCACAACAGGAGGGATGAGGCCTATGGTCTCCTGTGTCTGAGTATTTCTAGAGACCTCCTTTTCCATCTTGATGGATTGAGATCACCGAATGAAGTATGGGAGAAGTTTGCTGATATTTTTGGAAATACAGATGAGATGAGGGGACATCAAATCGAAAATTAGTTGATTTCTCTGAGTCCAAATAGCTTTGAATCCCTGCAGCTATATTTCTCCAAGTTCAAAGCACTTGTTTTGCAGCTGAAACAGTGTGGGATTGAAAAGAAGGATGACCAGCTCATATTGTCCATTCTCTCGAAGCTAGGCCCTAACTATTCAGTGTTTGTTTCGATCTTCTATGCCACAAAACTGATAGCTCGAACCTGGAAGATGCCTAGCCTTGCAGATTTCATGGAATCTCTCACACAAGAACAGGATAAGCTGGTGATGATGGGCACCATCAAACCATCCAAAGATCAAGCTCTGATTGCTGGAGATTCAAAGGTGGATTCAAAAAGAAAAAATAAAGCTAAAAATCCACCTGAGCAAAAGAGAGACAAGAAACAGTCTCCGGAGGAGCCACAAGGTTCCAAGAAGAACTACCAGAAGAAGAAAAACAAAGGTGAAATGAACAAGTGCGCATACTGCAATAAGGGAAATCACACTAAAATATCTTGTATGAATAAGCAAATAGACATGTTGACCCAAATCCTGGAGAAGTATGGCATCCCCCTTCCAGAAAGCTCAAAGAAGAGAGAAGGAGGATCAAGTTCAGATGACAGAGAGAGAGTTCATGCATTGGTTGTTGGCACATCAAGCTCACCCAGTTTTATCATTGATTCTGGAGCTTCAAGACACATGGTTTCAACCAAGGAGGCCTTCTCTTCACTTGACATGTCAAAAGAACCACCTATAGTACTGGGAGATGACTCTCTCACTGAAATTTTGGGCAAAGGGAGGATTGATCTTGATCATGGTCAGTTCAGCAATGTGTTGTATGTGCCTGGTCTTGCCTCCAACCTCTTATCAGTGTACCAGATGACTCACACTAGGTCTCCAATGAAGGTCATATTCTCCCCTGATGAAGTTGAGATCACAGAGATCTCAAGTGGTAGAGTCATTGCAAAAGGAGTTGCAAATCATGCTCAAAAGGTATACATGTTCTCACACTTCCTACCCTACTCAAACCCCTCTGCTCTTCTGATTCATGCTAATGAAGCCAACAAGCTTTGGCATGAAATATTTGGCCACCTAAATTACAAGTATCTTTCTGATCTTAGTGAAAAAGAGATGGTCATAGGGTTTCCCAAGATAAAAATTTCCAAAGGAGTCTGCCAAGGTTGTATCCTAGGAAAACACCCAGAGCACAAATTTGAGAGAGCTAGTCATGAGAGAACCTTTGCACCCCTCGAGCTGATCCACAGTGATGTTGCTGGCCCATTCCCTCATATGTCCATGAGTCAGGCCAGTCTGGGAGGAAACTCAAGGTCCTCAGATCTGACAATGGTGGTGAGTATGTCAAGTCTGAGTTTATTAATTATTGTGTAGATGCAGGTATTCAGATGCAACATTCTATCCCTTACACACCATAGCAAAATGGTGTTGCTGAGAGGAAGAACAGATCACTGGAGGAGATGGCAACATGCATGATGGAGGCCAAAACTTTGCCACCAAAGTACTGGGCCGAATCTATCAACTATGCATCCTATATTCAGAATAGGGTGCCTCATAAGAAGCTTGATGGTATGACTCCCTTCGAAGCATGGAGTGGGCACAAGCCAGATGTGACCCATTTCAGGATTTTTGGCTCAAAGGCTTGAGCTAGCATTCCAACAGAGAAGAGGAAGGCTTTGCAGCCCCAAATCCAAGAGTGTCTTTTTGTTGGATTCTCTGAAGATTCAAAAGGGTACAAGCTGATAAATTTTAGCACAAACAAATCCTTCATTGAAAGGTGTGTTCAGTTTGAAGAAGAACCCCTTGCAGCAGTGGAAGTTGGAGAAGCCTCTTCTCCACCTGAACCTCAGGAAGTAAGTAAAGAGTTTGTTGAACATGATGATTCTGATTTGTCTTATGGATATGAGTTTATTGCAGACATTAACATCCCTACAAGGCCAAAATGGGCATCCAAGACACTACATGCAGTAGGAGAGCTAGCTGGGGATCCCAATGACCCAAGGAGGACTAGATCTCAATTTGAGAGTGGTCTGTGCATGAAGGATCCTATGTTTTCTGAAAAATGCTATTTGATGGTGGATTCTGATCCTCAAACATATGAAGAAGCAGTAGGAGATCCAAGATGGCAAACAGCCATGAAGGAGGAGTTCAGCTCACTTCAGAAGAGCAACACATGGGAGCTAGTGGATCTTCCCCCAGGGAGAAAGTTAGTCCAGTGTAAGTGGGTCTACAACACCAAATTTTCTGCTGATGGTTCACCACTGAAGTACAAGGCTAGATTGGTAGCCAAGGGCTACTCACAGGTTCATGGCATAGATTACAATGAGACTTTTTCCCCAGTGGCAAAGATGGATTCCATCAGGCTAGCCTTAGCCATTGCAGCCTCAACGCAATGGGAGGTACATCACATGGATGTAAAATGTGGCTTCCTGAATGGAGATCTCACTGAAGAGATATATATGCAGCAGCCTCAAGGTTTTGCTACTAACCCTTCTCTTGTGTGCAGGTTGAGAAAGTCATTGTATGGGCTAAAGCAAGCCCCTAGGGCTTGGTATGCCAAGATCGATAGCTTCTTGCTATCACTGAATTTTGTTCGGTACAAATCAGATCCAAATGTATATTTGAAGTTATTTAATGGTTCATTAATGATCATTGTGTTATATGTTGATGACCTCCTCATTATAGGAAGCTCAAAGGATGAGATTGCTTCCTTAAAGGGTGCTATGAACCAAGCCTTCTCCATGACAGATTTGGGGCTCTTAAGTCAATTTTTGGGGCTTGAGATTTCTCAAACCAAAGCTGGAATCAAGGTGCACCAGTCCAAATATTCCTTGGACTTGATGAACAAATTCAAAATGAAGCATTGAAAAGCAAGCAAAACTCCTTTCCTTTCAGGAGTGAAGCTGGAAGAAGCTGATTCTTCACCTATGGTAAACAATACACTATATAGGAAATTGATTGGATGTTTATTGTATCTGACACATACTAGACCTGATATTTATTATGCAGTAAGTGTGGCTTCTAGATACATGGATCAGCCTCATGAGATCCATTGGAAAGCAGCCAAAAGGATCCTCAACTTTGTTCAGGGAACAAGGACACATGGGATCTTCTATAAAGCAAAATCTGATCTTGATTTGATTGGATTTACTGACAGTGATTGGAAAGGTGATAGCACAAATAGAAATTCCACATCAGGATATGTGTTCATGCTTGCAGAAGGGCCAATCAGCTGGTCAAGCAAGAAACAGAGTGCCATTTCACTCTCATCTACAGAAGCAGAGTACAGAGGAGTTGTTAATGCGACAACTCAATGTTTATGGTTGCAGGGTTTACTTGGAGAGTGTGGTTTCAAATCAGAGTACTCAACTACCATCTACTGTGATAACCAGAGTACCATTTGAATCTGCAAAGATCCAGTTCAGAAGCAGAGAACCAAACACATTGAGATCCATATGCACTACATCAGAGAGCTTGTGCATGATGGCACCATTCACCTACTCTTCTGTTCATCTTCAGAACTAGTAGTTGATATCTTCACCAAAGCATTTTGTGAGAAGACCTTCAGAAATCTCAAATCACTGTTGGGGATTTCTGATCATGCTGTGAAGCATGAGTGAAGACAATATTTCCAAATTTTGTTTTACAGTCCATGTTTAAGGGAGGATTTTCCCAAGTTGGTTTTGCCTCTTTCCTTGTTTAAATGGACATGCAGTATGTAAAGGGTGACTAAGCCTTGTTGCTAGGCCCTATAATTTTCTGATATATTACTCATAATTCAAGCTTAAGGGGGGGTGTTAGAATAATCAACCCATATTTAGCTACCTTAGACATTAATTTCATTATTTTTGTCTTATTTGCCTAGTTCATGTGTCCCACCTTGTGCAAGTTGTCATTTACCTATCCATAGTGGTCAAAATTTCCTTATTTGACTCATGTAGTGCTTGGGAAACCTCAAGGAATCAAATCTGCTTTATTCCTGGCCTCCTAGGCACCCTTCTAATTTTTCTGCTTTATTCCCTGCTTTTTCAGTGTTTTAAGGCAAATGGAAAAGCTTGACTAGGTGAGGTTGACTAGTTTTTTGTCCTACACATCCTCCTCTCTTTTCTCCTTGGAAAAGCATGTATGAGTTGTCATTCCATCACTCTTTAGCTTGCCTAAGCCATTTTTCTAATTCATGAGCTCCATGACAGATTTGGGATCATCTTTTTACACCTATGGGGGATTTGCTTATTTTTAGTAAGCCTACTTTATGCTAGATTCGAATTGATCCTCATACATTAAAATCCCCAATTTATTTTATTTATTCAGCAACCTATTATGTTACAGGGTTGGCTATTGTACACTGTGTTAATACAGTTTAGTGTTCAGCTCCAATTTCAGTCTCTTTTGTGAGTGATTTTGCATGATCAATTTATAATTGTTGTGAGTAAAATTAATCTATCACTGGGTTCAATTTCCACAATGAGCACTATAATAAACTTTTCCAAGAATTATTTAAACACACAATTCATTAGACACGTGAATATATCTGGGGAATTTGTTAATACAGAGGGAACTACTATATATTTTTAGTTCCCATACTTGGTCCTGAAGAAATTCTTACCGATGGTTTGATGCACACCTGGTGACACCCAGATCTCAAATCAATCTTGGAAAATACTTTTCCCCTTCTAACCTAATAAAAAATATCATCAATCCTCGGAAGTTGTTACATGTTCTTGACTGTGTCCTTATTTAATTGTTGGTATTCCACACACAACCTTAGTGTGCCATCTTTGTTCCTTACAAATAGCTCTGGATCTCCCTAGGGATAAATCCTAGGGTGTATATAACCCTACTCCAATAATTCTTCCAATTGCATATGCAATTCCTTTAACTGCGGGGTGCTCATTCTATATGGATTTTTAGACATAGGAATTGCTCTAGGAACCAAGTCAATTGTAAAATCTATGTATTGCTTTGGTGGTAACCTGAGAACATATTGGAACACATATTCAAATTCACTTAGCACCTGAATTCCCTCTGTGTGTGACTCCATCACAGCTAGTAACTCCTCATCGCAGATCTCATATATTTGGCATCCCTTTTTGAGATACCTCTTCATCTACATGATTGAAATTTGTCTCACTTAAAATGGTCTTGATATTTATTTGAATTGAATCACATTACCATCCTCATCCATGAAAGTAATGATTTTACTATGGAAATCAAGAATCACATGATGTGATTCCAACCAATCCATCCCAATTAAAACTTCATACAATCCTAGAAAATTCACAACCAAATCAGACATGGTCTATAACCCATTCATAATAAAACAATAGTCTTTAACCACTAAAGTAATCCTTCTTCTCATTCATGTAGCTAACTGCATCATCCTGTGATTAGGTATATTACTACTCACTAACTTGTATCTTTCAACTAAATTAGCTTTTACATAATTGTAAGAAGCTCCAAAACTAATCAGATTTGAAATTGGAAAATTATTTATTTTACCTTCAATTTCAATAATTGAAGACATGGCATTCTTGGCGATTGTCCAAAGCTACACAAATATGAGGAATGCTTTGAGCTACATCACCCATTGCAGATGCTTATTTCACATTGTACACTCTAGCATCTCTGTCTTTCCTCTCATGACAATTATTGAGGTAGTGGTCACCTCCACACTTATAGCATTTGACTTATACTAGTTTCTTTTGTCCTATAGATTTAGTCACCCTTGATTCATCTTTCATAGTGGGATGCTTGAAATAATTATACCGAACTTTTATATTATCCATGTACTTAAATCCATGTCTTCTCTGATCCTTCTTATCCCTCATTTTACCTTTCCATCTCTTATGCAAATCCTACCTACTCTTTCTTACCTTGCTCATATAGGAATTTATCCTTCTTTATGCATTCTTTCAAGTTATGAGGATCATCATAAGTTATATGGTCCTTGTAGAATGCTGGTAAACCACTAATGAAGCATTGAATCTTAATATTTTCCTCTTGGATGAAATCCACATAACTTAACAATTCCAAGAATATTTTATCTTATTCCTCCATTGTCATATTCCCCAATATGAGTTCAAATAACTCTAACATATTCTTAGCATAGTACTTATGTGATAGGTATTACTACTTGAATTACCTTTAAAATCACCTCCATGAAATTTTCATTTCATCCATATTTTATACTTGCTTCAATTGCTTTCACCACTTCTAAGATATTCCCTGAAGGTTATAAATGGAAACTTGAGCTTCTTTATTATTAGAATAGTCATGTAACTGCAAAAATTATTAATTTATAGAATCCAAACCTCTGTAACTTCCCTTTATTTTTCTCCATCAAAAGTAGGAGGTTTAAGCTTCCTATGTTCATCTTGAAGTGCACTTTCATCATGCTTTCTCTTATGATGTCTTCTAGGATGAGCATTATGTCTAATTTCAGGTTCCTCATTCCTATGATGAATTTTACTAAAATATATTAGGAAAGAACCCTCCTTTTACGTTCATCATTATCCCTGGAATTTTGGTATCTACTAGGAATTTCCCTATTCCTGGATTCTTCACTTTCCCTTCTTACCATAGAAGATACTTGCTACACCTGATTTTGTAACTTCATATGGTTTTGCATCATGCTGAATTTTTTGATTTTGGTGTTCCATACACTAAAGTATTTTTTCATTTCCAACTTGAATATCCTTCAAGGTCCTAAGCATTTCCATGGATCCCATCTCAAACCGATGATCATTAGATTATGTCTTTTGATCACCCATTCTAAATTTTTTAGAAAAGTGAGGCATTTCTGAGCTTTCTTCCATTCTTCCAATACTACTTTCCCACTACATTTCCAATCTGCAATACAATGTCCTGAAACCTATATTCTCATTAGCAATCTGAAACAATCCATGATTGTTGGTTCACATCAATTATTCATATGCATAACATGATTTACATCATCCATGTGCAAACATTTCATACAAGAATTTTTACAATAACAATAAACTCAATAGTTTGCACTCTTTCTAAAATCAAAACAATTCCTATAGGTTAAGTGTTGAAACCTTAGCTATGATACTAAGCTATAACATACCTCCATGTTAGACAACTACCTAGTAAAAATCTATAGCTAAAACAAACCTAGATCACTACAAAGGCTCTATAGTTACAAGATAATTAATTGAAATTATTTAAACAAATATCAATGAGTCATAATAAACTTGAAACTGCAGAAGCATCGATAATTATAAGCTAAAAATATTAAATACAAATTAATTTTAATTAATCAATCATTAAAGAACATTAAATAACACATCTGGCAAATTAATATGTCTTTCCATCTTAAAAATGTCGATCCTGACATTACCATGTCGATCCCTACCACTCTATCATTAGTGACTGGAATTCGACACGCTAAATAAAATAAAAAAATAATCCTCTGACTTACCTATCCCAACATCGACATGTTGAGAGTCGACAGTCAAAACATGTTGATAAAACAACAAAGCTCCTCCTCACTTACCGATTTCGACGTCAACACGCTAGAAGTCGGTAGATGGAAATGAAACCACAACTTAACATGACAAAATTGATTCCACTGTTGGCATATAACATTTGCTATTAACATAATATTTTAATAATACCACCCTCAAACTCGGAAGTCAGGAGGTCAACATCAGAACTTTTCCACAAACCGTCTACTGTGCAATCTCGATTATGTCTAGTAGGTTAAACTACCACATTGGACCTTGATGAAACGTTGGGAAAACATATTTGCGGATCCTGTAATATTCTGATTGTTTAAAGAACAAGGTTTAGGCACCTTTCCAACTCATTACACTGAATGATACATAACCAAAGATGTGTTTTGGGAAAAATGGTTAAGGAAAACATGACCACAAGAGGAACTTGCCATCTATAGGCTTCCAACAGACCCCAAACATAAACAGACTGAAGGATTCCTTAAGAAATATTGAGTACAATGACTTATAAACTTGAACTCCTTAGGATACAAAAATCTAAGGGATTTCAAACAAGGTTGCATTCTCAAACGCAAATCCATTGGAGATAATAAATAGAAGTACAAACAAGAATTCATTCTTAAACATTAAGGAATAGTTAAGACTATGAACAATCTACAAACTTGGAAAACATCAGGAGGAAATTCCTTTCAATAAGATTTAAAATATTCTACAGAAACATGGTATTCACAGGATAAAACTAAGAAACTAACTCCTTTAACAAGTAATACCCCGAAGGAAGGAATCCATACCCAAAATTACAGTCTGTAAACCATCTCCATTAATATTTTAATCTTGAAAGACTATGAAACTATAATGAATTACATACTTAACCCATTCCTTCATATAGAAATTCAATAAAATACTTTAGAACCTATTGTCTTGGCTACCAATGTCCAACTAACGAATAATCCATTCATACCAAAAAAAATAAAATTCTTTGGAACGTATTGGCTTATATGCCAATGTTCAACTAACTTAATTCTTAACAAGCACCATGAAAAAATCATATAAGAAATTTCTTATCAAGACTCTTATAATTTGTCCAGCAACTTGTTATTTAATAAACATACATTCATACATGAATATCATACACATTTTACCTATCATAAACAAAACATATTCTTTCAATTCAAAACTAATATTAAGCTTCTTGAACTTATATAAAATAGAATTGTTTAGCAACTAGATTTGTGTATGCCACGTTCCACCAAACTATAGGTAGTTCTTCTCATAATCTCTCAGCAAGATGTTACCCAAAAGCCGAGACTCATGCATTCACCACTAGACATCTCACAGTCCCAATTTTCTTAGTATTTCTCACTTGATAATCAGGGTAATTGACTTACCTACAATTTAATATCAACAATACAATTCATTCCCTTAGCTTCCTTCTTGATAGTGCAATAGTGATAATCGTCACTATCGTCTATGCTAAAAATTCCACTAAGTTAAATTCATGCATTATTTCCCATCTCACTGGAGAAACCAGAGGCAAAAAAGGATATGAAATTCAACAACTAAAAGGATTACAATTTTAAGTTTGGAACTTATATTTCCCAATCTAGTCCAACTACCAATGTATAATAATCAAATTGGAAACTTCGCTTAGGTTTTGGACATGGATTCATAGCCCACCAACGATTCCAATTGAGTTATATCTTAGAATTCTAACTTTATGTACTGGGATACTACACACTACACTCAAAATTCTATGCACTGTGTGTTCAACACCCTACATTCGGCATACTCTACTACTGCATTGTGCTTCAATACACTCTATGCAACAAACTACTACAACCTAGTTCGTTCAACACTCTTTCCCCACTGTGTTTTATCTCCCTTTAGGATTCTACATTCTCTATCTACATGTATTGCATCTTGCTTCACTAGTGTTGCATTCTTGTATTGCAACTTCCCCCAATTTTGATTCCACTATTGCATGAACCTTTCTTTTCCATGCAACACATCAAAATCACTAAGCTTCCCCTTAAAACAACCCTTTTAATCTATCATTATCTATTAATTTAGGTGAAAGGTTTAATAAAGGAGACTAAGGATTAAAAAAGTATTAGGGTATTTTTTTAATTTACAGGGTTGAAAAGGGTTATAAAATTATCCCCCCTAGTCTATCTAGCTTCGTACTTTTGGGGGCATTCTGTTACACCTCAAAATTGTCACCTAGCCTAATTCCCTGAAGTATATATGCCAAAACATATTTTGGAGAAATATTGCCTTGCTAGGAGCCCAATCCTAGGAGACCTGACATACCTTGTCTCTTGACATAGGGTGCCATCAAATCCTAATGCCTCTTTCTTGTTGACATAAAGCATTGGTGACACTCTCTGCCTTTGGGAAAATATTTACTAGTGTGAAAAGAGAGTCAATGCTCATAAAAAGGAAAAAAATAGAAATTTGAAGAACCTTCTAGAAGAAATTCCTCATGGAGGCTTATCCCAATCGATTAGATTAAGTGGCACTCGAACCCCTAACCCCTAGGGATCATCCCTCACTTTTCTCCAAAGAATCTCAACTCATTTGATCTCCATTAGGCCTATATAAGTAGGGTCACCCTCATGGATGAGAGAGGACCAGAATAGTACCTTTATGCTATTGGAATTAATATGTGTGAGAGGAAAGTATTTTGGATCTTGAAAGAGTTTGGATCTTGAGTGAGAGGCTTGTAGAGTTTGTGAATCAAAAGCTTGTGGGGATAAGAACAACACTGAAGCTTGGTTGTAATATCTCCATCTATTTCATTAATACAATGTGTTTTCCTTCCCTATAAACTTTGTGTATTAATCATTGTTTATTATCTTTCTCTTCGATCATAGATATATATTAGCTTAATTATCTTGTATGTTTCCATTGATTTTTTGGTGTTGTAGAGGAAATTTTCCTATGTCTCGGGTTTAAGAGGCCGTCAACGTACTGGGGTTGAAAGAGAAATGAAAATGGTTTTGCAAGTAAATATAAACAAGATTACAGATTGGAATGGTTCATACCTTAGCCAAATGAAGGTTGATCCAAGCATCCCTTAAATCCTCGTATTGCTCCTCTTGCTCCAAGAGTTCTGCAAAACGAATTATACCCTCCTCAAACCAATATGACCACATGAAAGGAGATTATATTCAATGAAACATGAAATAATAATCTAATAAACATCATCATATAATCATAATAAGAGATTCAATATACAAGACACATTGATTGGAAGAGGAAGAGCATCACATCTTTATTAATCATGAAATGGAGTACAATTATACCTTCTCTTCAAGTTGGGAACCTCATGAAGCCTTGATCTGGTTCTACTACTTCTCTTATCCAAGGAACTCAGCCTCCAAGATCTACAACACAAGGAGAAAGATTCTAGGGAAAAGGTGGGGGATATCAGAGTCCCAATTCCTCCATCATAACAATGCAAATGTTCATGTCTCCTCTCATGGACCTCCCTACATATATTTATATCTTTTTGAAGAGATAGGGTCGAAGGCAAATTAGTTACAACTGAAGGAGTCAGTTGCATAACCACCCAAACTACCCGAATTTCGAAAAACGTATTTTTTTTACATCTACAGGAAAAAACACATGGGTTTCAGATACAACAGTCGCATGTGCAGTAGGTACACGTGGGTTTCAATGTAAACATTCATGTATTTAGGGAACATGCAAGTATTATATATAACAAGTCGTGTGCAACACACAGGTTTCCTTAAGGCAACTCGTGTGTACATCAAAAAATACCATTTTTAGGGTACTTTTGGAAATTTTCAGACTTTGGTGTCTTCTAGAAAGTTTTAGCTGACTAAAATACCTTTCCAACGGTGAAGAGAAAAGGTCAAACATAGTTAAAAAATTATATATATGGATCCTTCAATATAGGTGTTTTTTCAAGGACTGTCATGAAGTGTCGTCATGGAAATGTCGAGATGCGATGACATCATGGGAAAGTGATCATAGGAAGAGATGTGTCATTTTGAGCTATAACAGATGCCCACTAATGTATGAGGTTATATGGGAAGACAATAGCTGAAATAATGTATAAAGGAAACAACTGAGTATGGAGAGAGAACAGAATCCAAGATCAAAAGGCTCGAACAAAGGTATCTGAAAGAGAGATAAATGTCAGACAAAACGGATCTCTGGGACATACAAGTCCATATACAAATCATCACCATAAATATAAGGTGGATCCAACATGTGTATAACTAATGAAACTATCATGGTCTCTCAATATGCAAAAAGGCGCTATATCAAATATAAAGGAGTCATGGCCACAAATGAACAAGGTGGATCCATGCTCAACAATCGATCACAACCACAAAAATACAAGGTGGGTCTATGTCTAAATAAAATTTCATATGAAGTGTGACAATATCTTGCACAACTTAGGCAATATCAATAAATAACGATGCTACTGTCAGCCTAAGGTATTCAATCCAAACCTCCCAAAAAGGTACGAATCCTAACCATGCAAGTAAACGAGCTGAAGTCGAACATGGAGGAAACCGTTACATTACCGGTCAATGATGAGAACTGTTAACAAACACGAGGGAAACCACCATTAATGAAAATGGTCCCCAAGGTACCTAGTACATTCTAACAGGTGTGAATACAAGGACTTGAAGTATAACACTTGAATAATCCACCGAGTAGGAGATAGTAAGGTATTCCCACTACCCAATATCGAGGGAAATTGCCACTGATGACTACAATCCCCATGGTACTGTCATAAAATCTAAATCTCATTCCGAGAGAAATATGTGTTGCAATAGATAGGAAGAGATCCATTGGAAGGAAGGAATTAAGGCATACTTCATCATCCAACATGAGGTAAGTCAAAGACTAATTGGATTTGGAATTAGCACTGAATTTCATGACAAGAAATGATAAAGACATGATGTAATGAACTGATACTAGGGAATGGTCGACACAAAAGGTCAAGGAAACTGCAAAATGGCTCACAAAGGTTTAATCCTTGAACAATGAGAAAGAAACAAAATTTACTTAGGCATATTTTGACATGAAAAAAACCAAATGACACACACCTTCAATGTAGGAGACATTGATAGATTCCCCATAAAATTCGAAAAGAAGCCAACTGGAGGAGTAAGAAACTCTGAATTGGGATAAGGTCAAAATACTAGGACCCAACTATTGATAGACTCAAAACTGGTGCTTTATTCAAGGAAATCAGACTTGTTGCCATGATGTAAAATGCATGTGAATGAATTTCCCTTCCCTCTTTCTTGTAAAGGTTTAATGAGTCCAAGAAATCCAAATTGGGACCTTCTTCATTTTTGGAAATCTTGAAGAAGAGACAAAATAATGCTTGATAAAACACTAATTCATGGTATTTATGAGCCCAAATTAGTGGTTGCTCGATGGTGTTTTCATAGTTTAGAGAGTCTAAAAACTCCAAAGAAGAATCCAAGGGGGGATTTTTTCTTCCATTTTAGTCTCTTGAGCCCGAAAAAGTATAAAACAAACCATAGAATAACTCTCTTAGCTTCCGAAGAAGTAAGGTGCACCTTTTTTGTACTTAATCAGGAAGGTTTGAAAAAGGTTAAATTACCTTCCACCCAACGCTCCTTCAAAATCGATATATAGCCTTATTTTTATGAGTGTGAAGGGTGGCAAGATCACTCGGAAATATCACTTTGATTAAGAGAAATTGGAATTACAACAGTAAACTCGATGCTTTGTTCTTTAGGGTTTAATGAGCATGAAAAATACATAACGTACACTCAGAATATTTTTCATGTTTGGGTCCAAAGAACGAAAAAGAGAAAACTAAGCTCATACCGGGGGTTCATTTTCCTAAGTTTAGTTCCTCAGGTCCAGAAAAGTTATAAACCTGTTCTTGAAAATACTCTTCTGAATTCCAAAGAAAAGAGAATGTTCCTTTTTTGTAACTATTCCACGTGGTCCGAAAAAGCGATAAACTACCACCAATGTGGATGCCCATTCACATATTCTTAATGAACTTGAATGGACAAGTTTACTCGGAAGTCAAGTATATTTTGAGGAGTTGGACCTGGGCCTAAAGAAACTCCATATCTTTCCTGTGAAGTTTTAACAAGTCTAGAAAATTCAACTCTTGGCCTCCTTACTATTTTTAATGACCTCGAAGGAGAGCATAAAGAATGCTCTAAATGCGAGGAGACGAGTGTCATAGGCTAGATAAACTAGTTCCAAGCACAAGGAACAAGCCTATGCATAATGCAAGGAACATGAGCAGGATAAAGACACTCAGGGAATGTCTCCTCAAGGTAAAAGGTTTCAAGTTACAAAGGAAAAATGATACAAGGTTGAGCGATGATGAGAGCAGAGTTGAGGGCTTATACAACAAGATAAAAGCGTGGAAGTCAGCATCAAGTTCATAAGCGCGAGTAGGGAACATGCAAATGCAGTTACAAATTGAACAACAAGGTGAGGTCAGTAAAAAGTTGTGAATCCAACTAAAAATCATGTCTCCAAGAAACAACATCAGAAGAAAAGATCTTAGGTAGGTCACTTTGGAAGAAACACATGTGACTTTTCTGTATTCTACAAAAGGTAAATTCAAGGCAGAATCAACCGAAGAAGATTTTATAGAACCAAGGATCGAGGGTTTATAATAAGTAAGATCAACCTCAAAAGGAAAGAAAATATCAAGAGAGGAGATAGAGTCTGCAAGAACAAACTCAGTATCACAGGAGTTTAAAAATTAATAAGAAAAATAAAACCCATCAGGATCACTGACTTTCTGTTCGAAGGGAGAGTCCAAAGACTCAAAAATACCAACATAAGAAGACTGATCCATGGGAAGATCAGGATTACCAAGAAAATAAGGGCTACACTTAGTCACAATTGAACCAACATCCAAAAGAAGGTCATACTGTATCAAAGACTCTAAGAATGCTTCATCCGAAGGAAGGAGATCATCCAAGATAGGACACATGTCTAAGCTTTCAAATGGATCAACAAAGTAAAGAGAAGGCTCCATAGTCTGTATAGGATCACTCACCTAGTCAACTGCTGGGACCAAGTCCCAAGAAGGTAGGCATGAAAACAAAGGCTTCTTCATAGTAGCAATTGAATGCAAAGGACATGAGGCCACACAGCATCTATAGAAACACTGGGAAGCAATAAATGAAAGACTTGGTCTCTAGTTGAGTTAGGAGACAGATCAAGAAAATCCAACTGATTGATAGTGACAATTTCTTCACGATGATTAAAGTACATCACATGAAATAATATTGACACCACAGCTTGCATGGCATAGACATAATCATGCCCGAGGAGCATATTGAAGTCCAAGCAATCTTCTATCACCATGAATTTAACTAAGACAGTTTTCCCACCCAAAGTAAGAGGTGTTTGAGAAAGAATTCCCAAGGCTATATTAGTTCGTCTATCAAAATCCAGTAACTAAATAGTATCCGACACAAGGATAGGAGATCCCATGCCTCTCCAAACATGAGTAGACAAGATACTAACAGAGGCTCCTTCATCAACAATACAACGAGAAATCATGTATTGTTCAACTTTGACCTTTATCTGGAAAGGTGCATCAGAAGGAAGGCATGGCTCAACTAGGCTATCCCAATCAAAGGAAGAAATTCGAGAGCTTGGTGGGGGCTCATCCGAAGTGAGTTCAATGCTCCCTTGTTCAATAAGTTGTGAACTCACAGTAACGAAAATGTGACTAGTAGACACTTCACTCTCTAAAGGAGGAGTGGGATTGATCGACAATGGAATCAATTCAACCACTTCATGAAAGTCACTCTCTGAAGGGAGAGTGGGATTGACCAAAGATGACATTGGTTCAATCACATAAGGGTCACTCTCTGAAAGAAGAGTGGGGTGAACCAAAGACTGGGAAGGTTTTACCACTAGATAAACCAAATATTGAGTAGGTTGTTTAGGAGAAGGAAATCCTTGAGTCTTGGAACACACTCTTCACACCTTTGCAATAGCAAGACACTGGTGAGTAAGATGATCTCCCTCACATAAATTACTAGGAAACTTAAGTTTTCACTTCAAATGACCAGTTTTCTCAACGGTGTCAACATGACTAGAATTTGTTGACTGTTTGCTCTCAGGATGACCTACAGAGGCTGAGAGTTTCCCCCCAGCATGACCACCATAGGCTGAGTGACTGGGTCCAACCTAACTAAGATAGGTTGGTTGTTGAAAAACTTCAAGATGTTCAAAAATTGGATGACCATGAAACCAAACTCTTCATACCTCCATGATAGAAGGGCATTTATAAGTAAGGTGGTCTCCCTCCCAAAGCTTACAAGGAAATTTGAGCTTGTGTTTTGAACGATTAGTCTTTTCAACAGTGTCAACATGACTTGTAGTGGATGACGGTTTGTCCTCAACATGAACCATTAAGGTTGAGATACTGCCCCCAGCATGACCTGCAGAGGCCAACAGACTGGTTCCAACATGAATTTCAAAGGTTGGACGGGCAGCACTAGCATGAACAATAGGGGATGAATGGTTAGAGTCAACATGATTTGTAGCAGTTGATTGTGTGCCCCCAGCATGACCTATAGAGGCTGGGTGGATCGATCCAAAATGACCTGCAAAGGTTGGATGGGGAGGTTCAACTTGAAATACAGATGTTGAATGGGTGCCCTCAACATGAACTATAGAGGCTAAGTGAATGGATCCAACATGACCTAGAAAGGTTGGAAGGATCTCACCAGCATTATCAACAGATGCTAGATGTTGAATATCAACTTAACTTGCAGAGGTTGAGTGCTTAGATCCAACATGACTTGTAGAGGTTGGATAGGTGCCCCCAGCATGAACTACAAAGGCTAGGTGGTGAGGTTTATCTTGACATATAGAGGTTGAACGGGTGCCCCCTTTCTTATGTGTATTCTTCCTATTCCTCCTTCTTTTACTCCTTTTGGACTGTCAGTTACTAGTATCAGTACTTTCACCGCATGAGGTACAAGGAGGAGGAGAAGCAGCTACAGGTGAAGGGGAATCGGTTTTTTTATGCCCTTTACATAAGGATCTTACTTGAGAAGCATTAGGATAATTCAAGACATTTGGAGTGGAGAACAACCACACCAGTATCCCAAGGGTGAATCCAAGTAGATTCAAGGTGGCCATCAAAGGAACACCAACATTCCCTGTGAGAGGAATACTACAAGGATTTCCCAGCATGGGGATCTCTTGGTTGGTGTTCAAAGGGGTGTTATCCATATTTTCAAATAATAAGAAAAAGTGTGATCTTGACAGGAAATGAAAAATACAAAGCACACACCTGAAGAAAAACTAAGTACAAATAAACAACACAACACTCACTAAAAAATTCCTAAAGCCAAACAGACAAACATGTATAAGATATGCCTTCCAGAAGAAAGTTGATAGAAAGTTACTTGGCGTCCCTGTAGATGTTCTTAGGTGCAAGTGAAGGAATCACCCAACCATCCTCCCACACCTTCTACTGGGGTTACCTTCCAAGCTCGTCCAAGGTAGACCAGAAATACCCATCTGATATACCTGTGTATGAACCCTAATGTCAGAGAGCCTAAAGGATACCACAACTATACTGAGATTCTGGGGGGACAGTCGCAAGCCTAATTTGTAAGCATGGGCAGGGTATCAAAGCATGAAACTCTATAAACATCGGCACCACACGAGGCCCAAGAGCTGGTATTGACAAAATTCCCCAGATGCGTAAAAATATTGGTCTATGCTCAAACAAGGAATCAGAGGGTTATCTCCTCAGTCCAGGTCCTCACGCGGCCTTGTGCTTAAATCTTGTTTGAGAGGATATTCCTAGATACAATCAACATAGAGGAGGATTTACCTAGTGATTGGCCAACTATGTCTGAAATCAAATACTTGTGGAGAGTTAAAACTCCCTAGTCCACAAGTCTAGCCTAAGCTAGTTGGTGAATCAACCTAAAAAAGAGAAACTTACTAATAATTTTTAATTACGTTGTTCTTTTCAATAGGTTGTTATTATTCAAAGGTAATGGCGTGAAACTTGCATGGTGTTTTGACTCAAAGTTGAAACAAAATCACTAAGCAAAGAGAAATGAAATACAAAGAGAAAAAACTATTCTCTTTCTTTTTTCAAATAGAAACTTGAAAGCCACTAAAGAACATTTTTTTTTTCAAAAATAGCAATATGCAGTGCATTAAATACAAAACCCTAATCTACATGCATATTAAACAAATATATCTTCTTTTTCTTTTTCTTTTATAAATGCAAAATAAAACTACCTACAAACTAAAGTATGCAAATAACAAGAACAAAGAAAAAGGAACTCTGCTATACAACCACCAAAAAAACTCTAGAATGCCCTAAAGTTGGTATAAACCCTACTTAGAAGGAAGGCTTGCATAAGAGACAAGTAAACTATTTTGGCATGATGAAGTGAAACAATAAAAGAAGAAGGAAACAAATACCAATAAGCTTCTAAATTCAGGAAAAGATCACTAACAGAGGGGACCAGAAACATAAGAAGGCCAATCAATGGGAAGATCAGGATTGCCAAGTAAATCAGGGTTAGACTTAGTCGAAACTGAACCAACATCCAAAAGAAGGTCAAACTATATCAAAGACTCTAGGAAGACTTCATCTGAAGGAAGGAGATCATCCGAGATAGGACACATGTCTAAAATTTCAAATGGATCAATAGAGTGGAGAGCAGGCTCCATAGTCTGTATAGGTTGACTCACCTAGTCAACTACTGGGACCAAGTCTTGAGAAGGTAAGCATCAAAACAAAGGCTGCTTCTCAGTAGCAATTGAGTGCAAAGGACATGAGGCCACATAGCTCACCCGTGGCGGGGTAGTGTTTATAGAAACAATGGGAATCAATAAAGCAAAGACATGATCTCTAGATGGTTTAGAAGACGGATCAAGGAAATCCAACCGATCGATAGTGACAATTTCTTCACCATTATTAAAATACATCACATGAAATAATGTTGATACCACAGCTTGCATGGCATAGACATAATCACACCCTAGGAACATATTGAAGTCCAAGGGGTCTTCTATCACCATGAGGTCAACTGAGACAGTCTTCCCACTTAAAGTAATAGGTGATTGAGCAAGAATTCCCAAGGCTATACTAGTTTTTCTGTCAAATTCCAATAACTAACTAGCAGTTGACACAAGGCTGGGAGATCCGATGCCTCACCAAGCATGAGCAGATAAGATACTAAAAGAGGCTCCTTCATCAACAATAAAATGAGCAATCATGTATTGTTCAACTTTGACCTTTATATGGAAAGGTGCATCAGAAGGAAGACATGGTTAAACTAGGATATCCCAATCAAAGGAAGCAATTTGAGAGCTTGGTGGGGGTTCATCCGAAGAGAGTTCAATTCCCCCTTGTTCAGTAAGTTCTCAACTGGCAGTAAAGAAAATGTGACTAGCAGACACTTCACTCTCTAAAGGAAGAGTGGGATTGATCGACAATGGAATCGATTCAACCACTTCATGAAAGTCACTCTTCGAAGGGAGAGTGGGATTGACCAAATATGACATTGGTTCAATCACATAAGGGTCACTCTATGAAAGAAGAGTGGGGTAAAACAAATACTGGGAAGGTTTGACCACTAGATCAACCAAAGGTTGATTAGTTTGTTGAGAAACTCTAGGTTTTTCAGGAGAAGGAAATCCTTGAGTCTTGGACCACACTCTTCGCACCTCTGTGATAGATGGGCACTAGTGAGTAATATGATCTCCCTCTCATAGCTTACAAGGGAAATTAATTTTGCACTTCAAATGACCAGTTTTCTCAACGGTGTCAACATGACTAGAAGTGGCTAACTATTTTCTCTCAGCATGACCTACATAGCCTGAGAGTTTTCCCCTAGTATGACCACTAGAGGCTCGGTGACTGGGTCCAACCTGACTAAGAGAGGTTGGTTGTTGAAAATTTTCAGGATGTTAAAAAATGGGATGACCATGAAACCAAAATCTTCATACCTTTTGGAAGGTAATTTATAAGTAAGGTGGTCTCCCTCACAAAGCTTACAAGGAAATTTGGGCTTGTGTTTTGAACAAATAGTCTTTTAAACAATGTCAACATGACTTGCAGTGGCTTATTGCTTGTCCTCAAAATGAACCATGGAGGTTGAGAGACTACCCCCAGCATGACTTGCAGAGGCTAAGAGACTGGGTACAACATGACTTGCAAAAGTTGGACAGACACCACCAACATGAACAACAAAGGCTTAATGGTTAGGATCAACATGCTTTACAATAGTTGAGTGTGTGCCCCTAGCATGACCTGCAGAGGCTAGGTGGATGGATCCAACATGAACTGTAAAGGTTGGATGGGGAGATTCAACTTGAAATACATAGGTTTAACGGGTTCCCTCAGCATGAACTACAGAGGCTGAGTGAATGGATCCAATGTGAATTGGAAATGTTGGAAGGATGTGACCAACATGATCAACAGAGGCCCCTTTCTTAGGTGTCTTCTTCCTATTCCTCCTTCTTTTACTCTTTTTAGACTATCGGTTACTAGTATCAGTACTTTCACAGCATGAGGTACAAGGAGGAGAAGCATCTACAAGTGAAGGGGAAGTAGTTTTTTTAAGCCCTTGATATAAGGATATTACTTGAGAAGCACGAGGATCATTCAGGGTAGTTGGAGTGGATAACAACCACACCATTAGTGTTAGGGTGAATCCAGGAAGATTCAGGGTGGCCATCAAAGGAACACCAACATTCCATGTGAGAGGAATAATACAAGGAGTTCCCAGCTTGGGGATCTCTTGTTTGTTGTTCAAAGGCTTGTTATCCATAGTTTCTAACAATAAGACAAAGTCTGAGGTCGACATGAATCCAAAAATTTAAAGCACACACCTGAAGGAAAACTAAGTATAGATAAACCACACAACACTCACTAAAAAGTTCCTAAAGCCAAACAGACAAACATGTATAAGATATGCCTTCCAGAAGAAGGCTGATAGACAGTTACTTGGTGTCCTTGTATATGTTATTAGGCACAACTAGAGGAATCACCCAACCACCCTCCCACACATTCTACTGGGGTTACCTTCCAAGCCTATCCAAGGTAGACCAGAAATAGCCTTTCGATATACTTGTGTATGAATTCTAATGTCAAAGAGACTAAAGGCTACCACAACTATACTAAGAGTTTGGGGGGATAGTTGCAATCCTGATTCGTACGCATGGGCAAGGAAACAAAGCTTGAAACTCTATTAACACTAGTACTGCATGAGTCCCAAGAGGTGGTATTGACAGAAGTCCCTAGATGCGTAAAAATATTGGTCTACGCTCAAACAAGGAATCAAAGGTTTTCTCCTCAGTCAAGGTCCTCATGCAGCCTCGTGCTTAAATCCCATTTGAGAGGAGCTTCCCAGATACAATCAACATAGAGGAGGATTTACCTAGTGAATGGCCAACTACATATGAATTCAAATACTTGTGGAGAGTTAAAACTCCCTAGTCCACAAGTCTAGCCTAAGCTAGTTGGTGAATGAACCTAAAAAAAAGAAACTTACTAATAATTCTTAATTACATTGCTCTTTTTAATAGGTTGTTATTAGTCAGAGCTAATGGCATGGAACTCATATGGGGTTTTGACTCGAATTTGAAACAAAATGACTAAGAACAGAGAAATGAAGTGCAAAAAGAAAAAACTATTCTCTTCCTTTTTTTAAATGGAAACTTGAAAGCCACAAAAAAACAATTTTTTTTTTCAAAAATAATGATATGCAGTGAATTAAAGACAAAACTCTAATCTACATGCATATTAAAAAACTATATGTTATTTTTCTTTAAAAATGCAAAAGAAAACTACCTACAAACTAAAGTATGCATATAACAAGAACAAGGCAAAATGAACTCTGCTATACAACCACCAAACAAACTCTAAAACGCCCTAAAGTTAGTATAAACCCTACTTGGAAGGAAGGCTTGCATAAGAGACAAGTAAACTATTCTGGCACGATGAAGTGAACCAACAAAAGAAGAAGGAAACAAAGACCAATAATCTTCTAAGTTCATACAAATATCACTAACAGAGGCTCACCAGAAACATAAGCCAAAAATCATGCCAAGCAACGAGGGTGTGGGAAATGAGAAAAGAGCAAACCCTAATGCTTTAAAAAGAATTACCAAATTGATAAAGAACAACCAAGGGGGATGACACTAGCCCTCTAGAGCCATGCACCTGCATAGGACCCCAAAACACCTACCCAACATCCTAGAACAGTAGAAAAAACCACAAAAAATGAGGAAAAAACATTGTTTTAGGGGCACACGCGACTCTGTAGTCTGCAACTTGCGTATGGGTGGGAAAAAAACAAAAAAAGTCAAAAAATGCCTTAGGAAGGTAGGGGAGGTTTTCTATGAGACTGAGACGGTGTTCCTAAGTGGAAAGAAGGACCTAAAAAACTTGCAAAATACTGAAAGAAACATAGAGAAACCCCAAACAGACAAGGCTCTCCACAGTGGAGTCGCCAGTTCTATTGTAGACGAAAGTTTCCTATGGCTAGTGTTTAAGAGGCCATCAACGTAATAGGGTTGAAAGAGAGATGCAAATGGTTCTGCAAATAAATATAAACAATATTAGAGATTGGAATGGTTCATACCTTAGCCAAACGAAGGTTGATCCAAGTAGCCCTTCAATCCTCCTCTGCTCCTCTTGCTCCAAGAGACTTGCAAAATGAATTATACCCTCCTCAAACCAATATGACCACATGAAAGGAGATTATATTCAATGAAACATGAAATAATAAGCTAATAAACAACATCATATAATCATAATTAGATATTCAATATACAAGAAACATTGACTAGAAGAGGAAGAGAACCACATCTTTATTAATCATGAAATGAAGTAAAATTATACATTATCTTCAAGTTGGGCACCTAACAAAACCTTGATTTGGTTCTACTACTTCTCTTCTCCAAGGAACTCATCCTCCAAGCTCTGCAACACAAGGAGAAATATTCTAGGGCAAAGGTGGAGGAAATGAGAGTCCCAACTCCTCTAGCATAACAATGCAAAGGTTCAAGTTTCCTCTCATGGACCTCCCTACCACTATTTATATATTTCTGAAGAGATAGGGTCAAAGAAAAAGTAGTTACAACTAAAGGAGTTAGTTGCATAACTACCCAAACTACCCGAATTTTGAAAAACATATTTTTTGACATCTACAGAAAAAACATGTGGGTTTTGAGAGACAACAGTGGCGTGTTTAGGAGGTACATGTAGGTTGCAATGTAAATAGTCATGTATTTAGGGCACACGCAAGTATTATATATAAAAATTCACATGCAACACACGGGTTTTCTTAAGGCAACTCACCTGTACATAAAAAAATCCAATTTTTAGGGTACGTCTGGTCATTTTCATACTTTTGTGTCTTATAGAAAGTTTCATAAAACTCAAATACCTTTCCAATGGTGTAGAGAAGAGGTCAAACAGAGTTACATAACTCTAGTTATGGGTCCTCCAATATAGGTGTTTTTTCAGTGACTTTCATGAAGTGTCATCATGGAAGTGTCGACATGCAATGACATCACGAGAAAGTGGTCACATGAAGAGATGTGTCATTTTGAGCTATAAAATATGCCCCCTAATGTATGAGGTTAGAAGGCATGATGATAGATGAAATAAATTATAAAATAAACATCTAAGTATGGAGAGAGCAGAGAATCCAAGATCAAAAGGCTCGAACAAAGGTACCTAAAAGAGAGATAAATGTAAGAAAAAATAGATCTCTCGGACATACAAGTCCATATACAAATCATCTCCATAAAGATACAAGCAGATCCAACATGTGTATAACTGATGAAACTATCATGGTCGTTCAATATGCAAAAAGGCACCATATCAAATCTAAAGGAGTCATGGTCACAAATGAACAAGGTGGATCCATGCTCAACAATCAATCACAGCCACAAAAATACAAGGTGGATCTATTTCTCAGCAAAATTTCATATGAAGTGTGACAAGGTCTTGCGCAACTCGATCAATAGAAAGAAATAATGCTGCTACTGTTGGCCCAAGGTCTTTAATCCAAACCTCCCAAAAAGGTACAAATCCTAACCATGCAAATAAAGGAGCTGCAGTCAGACATGGAGGAAACCGTTTGATTACCGAGCAATGACGAGAACCATTAAAAAACGTGAGGGAAACCACCATTAATGAAAATGGTCCCCAAGGTACCTAGTACATTATAACAAGTGTGAACACAAGGATTTGAAGTGAAACACTTGAATAATCCATTGAGTAGGAGAAAGTAAGGTATTCCCACTACCCAATAGCGAGAGAAATTGCCACTGATTACTGCAATCCCCAATGTACTGTCATAAAATCTAAATCTCATTCCAAGAGCAAGATGTATTGCATTCGACAGGAAGATATCCATTGGAAGGAAGGCATTAAGGCATCCTTAATCATCCAACACAAGGTAAGTCAAATACTAATTGGATCTGGAATTGGTATTGAATTTCATGACAAGAAACGCTAAAGACATGATGTAATGAACTGATACCATGGAATGGCTGACACAAAAGGTCAAGGAAATTGCAGAATGTTCGACAAAATTTTAATCCTTGAACAACGAGAAAGACACAAAAGTGACTTAGGTATATTTTGACACGAAAAGAAATAAATGACACAAACCTACAATGTTGTAGACATTGAAAGATTTCCCATAAAATTGGAAAAGAAGCCAACTGGGGGAGTAAGAAACTTTGAATTTTGATAACGTCAAAATACTCGGACCCAACTGTTTATATACTCAAAACTGGTGCTTTGTTCAAGGAAACAACACTTGCTGCCATGATGTAAAATACATGTGAATGAACATCCCTTCTCTCTTTCTTTTAAAGGTTTAATGAGTCCAAGAAATCCAACTCGGGACCATCTTCATTTTTGGCAAGCTCGAAGAACAGACAAAATAATGCTTGATAAAACACTGATTCGTGGATTTTATGATCTCGAATTAGTGGATGCTCGATGGCGTTTTCATAGTTTAAAGAGTCTGAAAACTCCAAAGAAGACTCCAGGGCGGGAATTTTTCATCCAATTTAGTCTCCAGAGGCCAAAAAAGTATAAAATAAACCACAGAATAACTCTTTTAGCTTTTGAAGAAGTAAGGCGCACCTTTTTCTTACTTAGTCAAGAAGGTTTGAAAAAGGTTAAATTACTACCTACCCAATGCTCCTTCAAAAGAATCATATAGCCTGAGATTTACGAGTGTGAAGGAAGGAAAGATCACTCGGAAAGATCCATTTGATTATGAGAAATGGAGATTACAATAGTAAACTCGATGCTTTGTTCTTTAGGGTTTAATGAGCATGACAAAGACATAAAGTACGCTTGAAATATTTTTCATGTTTGGGTCCAGAGCACGGAAAATAGAAAACTAAAATCATACCGGGGGTTCCTTTTCAGTAAGTTTAGTTCCTTAGGTCCAAAAAAGTGATAAACCTATGTCTAAGAATACTCTTCTCAATTCCAAAGAAAAGAGAGTGCTCCTTTTTTGTAATTAGTCCACACAGTCCAAAAAAGCGATAAACTATCACCAATGTGGATGCCCGTTCAAATATTCTTAACGAGCTTGAACGGACAAGTTTACTCAACATTCAAGTCTATTTTGAGGAGTCACACCTGAGCCTAAAGAACCTTCATATTTTTCTCGTGAAGTTTTAACGAGTCCGAAAAAGTAAACTTGAAGGACAGTAGAAAAAATGCTCTAAATGCGAGGAGACGAGTGTCATAGGCAGGATAAACTAGTTCCAATTGCAAGGAATAAACCTATGCATAATGCAAGTAACATGAGCAAGATAAATTAACTTGGGGAATTTATCCTCAAGGTAAAAGGTTTCAAGTTACAAAGGCAAAATGATACAAGGTTTAGCGATGATGAGAGAAGGCATGAGGGTTTATATAACACGCTAAAAGCATGGAAGCCGACAGTAGGCTCATAAGCGTGAGTAGGGAACATGCAAATGCAGTTACAACTTGAAAAACAAGGCGAGGTCAGTAAATAGTTGTGAATCCAACTAAAAATCCTATCTCCAAGAAACAACATCAGAATCACATTCAGAAGAAAAGATCCGATGTAGGTCACTTTGGAAGAAACACATGCGAATTTGCTATCTTCTACAAAAGTTAAAGTCAAGGTAGAATCGACTGAAGAATATTCTATAGCACCAAGGGTCAAGGGTTTATAATAAGTAAGATCAACCTTAGAAGGAAAGAAAATATCAATAGAGGAGATAAAGTCTACAAGAACAAACTTAGTATCACAAGAGTTGAAAAATTCATAATAAAAATCAAACTCGTCAGGATTGATGACTTGTTGTTCGAAGGGAGAGTCCAAAGACTCAAAAATACCAACATAAGAAGACCAATCCATGGGAATATCAGGCTTACCAAGAAAATCATGTTTAGACTTAGACACAACTGAACCAACATCCAAAAGAAGGTCAAATTGTATCAAAGACTCTAGGAAGACTTCATCCGAAGTAAGGAGATCATTTGAGATAGGACACATGTCTAAACATTCAAATGGATCAATAGAGTGGAGAGTAGGATCCATAGTCTGTATAGGATGAATCACCTAGTCAAATGCTAGGACCAAGCCCCGAGAAGGTAAGCATGAAAATAGAGGCTTCTTCTCAGCAACAATTGAAAAAAAAGGACATGAGGCCACATAGTTCACCTGTGGTGGGTAGTGTCTATATAAACACTGGGAATCAATAAAGGAAAGACCTGGTCTCTAGCTGGGTCAGGAGAGAGATCAATAAAATCCAACTGATCAATAGTGACAATTTATTCACCATGATTAAAGTACATCACACAAAAGAATGTTGACACCATATCTTGCATGGCATAGACATAATCACGCCTGAGGAGCATATTGAAGTCCAAGGGGTCTTCTATCACCATGAAGTCAACTAAGACAGTCTTCCCACATAAAGTAACAGGTGTTTGAGCAAGAATTTCCAAGGCTATACTAGTTCTTCTATCAAACACCAGTAACCAACTAGCAGTCGACACAAGGCTGCGAGATCCCGTGCCTCACTAAGCATGACCAGAAAAGATACTAAAAGAGGCTCCTTCATCAACAAAACAATGATCAATCATGTATTGTTCAACTTTGACCTTTATCTGGAAAGGTGCATCAGAAGGAAGGCACGGCTCAACTAGGATATCCCAATCAAAGGAAGCAATCCGAGAGCTTGGTGGGGGTTCATTTGAAGCGAGTTCAATGCCCCCTTGTTCAGTAATTTTTGAATTGACAATAAATAAAATGTGACTAGCAGACACTTCACTCTCTAAAGGAAGAGTGGGATTGATCGACAATGGAATCAATTCAACCGATTCATGAAAGTCACACTCCGAAGGGAGAGTGGGATTTACCAAAGATGACATTGGTTCAATCACATAAGGGTCACTCTCTGAAAGAAGAGTGGGGTGAACCAAATATTGGGAAGGTTTGACCACTAGACCAACCAAAGGTTGAGTAGGTTGTTGAGAAACTTTAGTTTGTTCAGGAGAAGGAAACCCTTGAGTCTTGTACCACACTCTTCACAAGTCTGCAATAGCAAGGCACTGGTGAGTAAGATGATATCCCTCACATAGCTTACAAGGGAACTTAATTTTTCACTTCAAACAACCAGTTTTATCAATGGTGTCAACATCACTAGGATTTGCTGACTATTTTCTCTCAGCATGACCTACATAGGCTGAGAGTTTTCCCCCAACATGACCACCAAAGGCTGGGTGATTGGTTCCAACTTGACTAATAAAGGCTGGTTGCTGAAAAACTTTAGGATGTTCAAAAATGGGATGACCATGAAACCAAACTCTTCGTACCTCCATGATGCAATGGAATTTATAAGTAAGGTGGTGACCCTCACAAAGCTTACAAGGAAATTTGGGCTTGTGTTTTGAACGATTAGTCTTTTCAACAGTGTCAACATGTCTTGCAGTGGCTAAATGTTTGTCCTCAACATGAACCATGGAGGTTGAGAGACTGCCCCCAGCATGACCTACATATGCTGAGAGACTACGTCCAACATGACTTGCAGAGGTTGGATGGGCACCACCAACATGAACAGTAGAGGCTGAATGGTTAGGATCAACATGCTTTAGAAAAGTTGAGTGTGTGCCCCTAGCATGACCTGCAAAGGCTGGGTGGATGGATCCAACATGACCTACAGAGCTTGGATGGAAAGGTTCAACTTGAAATACATAAGCTGAATGGGTGCCCTCATCATGAACTGCAAACGCTGAGTGACAGGATCCAACGTGACCTAGAAAGGTTTGAAGGATCTCACCAACATTATCAATAGAGGTTGGATGGTGAATATCAACTTGACTTGCATAGGTTGAGTGCTTAGATCCAACATGACTTATAGAGGATGGATAGGTGCCCCCAGCATGAATTTCCACTACAACAAAAACTGGATTTAGCGTCGAATTTAGCGCCGGATTTTAGTGTAATTTTTTCCTAATTGTGGTGAACAATCCGGCGCTAAACTAGATGCTATTGTACATTTTCGTAAAACGTCGTCTATTGCATCTTTTTTTCCGTCTTTTTTAACATCCATTTTTGTGTCCATTTTTGCGCCCAATTTTTTGCATCTAATGTTACGCCTTTATTTGCGCCCAATTTTTCAACTTCTATTGCATCTTTTTTTCCGTCTTTTTTAACATCCATTTTTGTGTCCATTTTTGCGCCCAATTTTTTGCATCTAATGTTACGCCTTTATTTGCGCCCAATTTTTCAACTTCTATTGCATCTTTTTTTGCATCCTTTGTTACATCCTTGTTTGCACCCAGTTTCACGCTCATTTGTGCATCCAATGTTGCGTCTTATTTTGCTCCTAGTTTTTCATCGAGTCTTGCACCCAATTTTGCACCATGTTTTACATAAAATTATGTGTCCAATTCTGCATC
>LPNX010305614.1:5823-37982 GCA_001517045.1 Pseudotsuga menziesii
GGCCTGCTAGTACCCTTATTCCTTGGAGAATCATGCCCAGCTCGGGGGTGGCATCATTGCTGAGAGATTAAGGAGCACGCTGGCCTATGGTTGGGTGGAAGGTTGTAGCGACGTAGCTGGTTGCGGAGCAAAGTTTTCATAAGATAAGTAATCTTGCCCATTTTTACTTCTGCAACCATATTTTCTGTCAATGATATGAAAATGATGAACATGTTAAAATGAATGCTTGTGTGAATGCATGTTGATTCCGCTGTGCAAGATAAATAATTATAGCTGTGTATGATAAATAATTGCGTTTATGCATGTTATACTGCAATGCATTTTCTTTCAGCATTCTATTTCTGCAAATTTTATGCCTGTACATGTTCATGAGGCTCTTAGCCTAGGTGTTTTGAAGCTTGTAGTCGCGTCCTCTTCGCCGGTCGGAGGCATGGGGACATGACAGTATGGTATCAGAGCTCATGTTGCAACATGGGCCTGCATGAGCCTTGAAGGATTGCAGTGACAGAGGCAACGTTTCTTCTACCCAGCAGCAAGCAGTGGAAGACTGTAAAAATTCAAAAATTTTGTTGAAGTGTTGAACAGTGGGGCCATTAGCAGAATTGACTTCCGCTGTTGCGGCCCGTTCGCCGTTGCGGAAGTCCAAACCGTTAAGTCTTCCGACGGGGAAGAATTTAGAAAATGGTCCAAGTGTTGGAACAGTCGGAAGAGCCAGCGAAAAAACTTCCGCCATTGCGGAAGAGTTTCGCGAAGTGAACTTTCGCCAATCGGAAGAGAAAGTGGTTTCCCATCCGCCGTTGCGGAAGTCCAAACCGTTAAGTCTTCCGACGGGGAAGAAAATCGCGGGAGCTTTCCAAGTGATTTGACGTCGATCGGAAGAGAAAGGTGATTGAGCGTCCACCATTGCGGAAGCCAAAGTCATTTGGATTTCGATGATAAAGACCTCCGACGCCAGAACAGTTTGGAGAAAGCCGCGAAAAGTTCGTCTAAGTGTTCCGTATCGGAACAATTAGCGGAAGGGACTTCCGTCGTTGCGAAAGCCAAAAGCTCTAAGGCTGCCGACGCCGATCGGGAGAAGTTAAGGTTTCGCAAGCCGCCGTTGCGGAACCCAAAGTCATTTGGCTTCCGATGTCAGAAGTCCGCCGGCGCCAAAAAGTTAAAAATTTCTCCAAGTAAAGAGCGGTCGTCGGAAGGAGTTGGCCTTTGGTGTGCCGCCGTTGTGGAAGCCAAAGTCATTTGGCTTCCGATGTGTAAAGACTGCCGACGCCCGAAGTGGAAATTTTCTAAGTAAACAGCCTCCAGTCGGAAGAGAAAGCGTTTCGTGAGCCGCCGTTGCGGAAGCGAAAGTGCTAAGTCTTCCGATGAGAAAGACTGCCGATGCCGATGCCAGTCAAAAAGTTAGTTCACCAATCGGAAGTGAAAGTGGTTTGTGTGCTGCCATTGCGGAAGCGAAAGCGCTAAGACTTCCGATGTGGAAAGACAGCTGAGAGCCAATTCTGTGCAAGGAAATTTTGAATTTCCCATGGGATTTCTCAGTAGATTTCGACTGTTTTCAGTGGGATTTTCAAGCAGTTTTCCAGTGGATTCTCATGGGCTAAGAAGGAGAGAAGTGGCAGCGATCTTATGCGCTAGATTGCGCGAAAACCAATGTTTTACAAAAAAAAAATGAGGGCACTGCCCTCGACCCGCCCTGCAGAATCCACAAGGGGGCAAGCCCCCTTGATCCCCGTCGTCCCCTTCAGACAGTCATTCCTTGATGAAGAAAAGTTTGTGTGTTTGGGCATTTGTAATTTTATAATTATTCCGGGAAGGTAAGTAATTCTGAATTCATATCAATGTTAAGCATCTAACATTTGTGCTATTAACACGTTTGCAGAATCATAGTCACCTTCAAGGGAAGTATTCCAGGTAGTACAGTTTGGTAAGTAAGTTGCAGTTCAGTCATGAGAACACATGATGGGTATGATGCTCGGGATTCCTATGAGCGAGCAGAAGATGCCATGGGAGAAAATGTCCATAATAGAAATGATGACGTAGAGTCTAATGGAAGGAGATTCTGAGAGACACCGTCAGATGTTGCAGCCACTATGAGAAGCTTAATTAAATCCCAAGAGGAGCAGCATCAGTTGAATGCTGCTATGCTGCAGAGTTTGACAGACTTGCAAAGGAAGATAGACTCTGGACAAGGTACAACAAGGCCAGAAGACAGTAAGAGCAGTACTAGGGGAAGGAGAAGAACTTCTAGTGGAACATCTGATTCTGAAGAATCGAGCAGGGATTCCAGTTCTTCTTCTCATAAAAGAAAAAGAAAGAGACACCATAGGGATCGCACTCGAGATGAATTCAAGAAAGCTAAACCTCCTACGTTTGATGGTGAGGTAAAGACTGGACAAGAGGCTGAAGCTTGGCTTCTTGGTATTAAGAAGTACTTTCAAGTGCATGATTATTCAGGAAACATGAAGGCAAGAGTTTCCATATTCAATCTAAATGGAAGAGCATCCATTTGGTGGGAACACTTCAAGCAAGTGAAGAGGATCAGTGAAAGGAGGCTTAAGTGGAAACAGTTCAAGAAGTATTTCAAGCAGAAATACCTCTCTGACAGGTATTATGATGACAATGTTAAGGAGTTCCATGAGCTGAGATTGGGACAACAGACCATGGAAGAGTATGCTAATAAGTTTTTGGAGCTATTGAGGTATGTCCGGTACACCAGAGATGAAAAAGTAAAGGTCCAGCGTTTTCTGAGTGGATTACCTCAGTCTTACAAAGATAGAATTGAGTTCTATGAACCTAGAACTCTTGAAGAAGCGATAAGAAAGGCTAAGTATTGCTATGAGCAAAGCAAAGGTAAGCCAGATTTCCATAAGGCATGGAAGGACAAGAAGAATGAGAAGTTTGACCAAAGAAAGAAAGGTTTCAAACCTTCTAGCTTCAAGAATCAGTAGAAGCAGCCCTCCCAAGCTGCGAGTAAGCCGGTTGGAGTGATAGGAGAAAAGCCTAAGGATCCACAACAGAATAGAGGGCCACTTCAGTGTTGGAAATGTGGAGGACCCCACATGCGCAGAAATTGTCCACTCGAGAACGAGGGTGCAAGGCCAGCTTATAATGTTCAAGAAGCAGAAACAGTGCGTCAAGTAGCAAGGGCAGTTCCTAGAATCTATGCAGCACTGGAGGACCGCCAGGCAGATCACCAGTCAGCTGTAGTTGAAGTAGCAGGTAATATTCTTGAGCAATCTGTTTCTATTTTGATTGACCCTGGTTCTACGCATAGTTACATTACTCCTAGAGTAGTAGAGATTTGTGCTTTTAAGAAAGTAAAGCATAGGAAGTCTTGGTTAGTCCAGCTAGCCACTGGAACTAAGAGAAAGGTCAGTGAAGTGGTAGAGAAATGTCCATTGGTCATGAATGGATTGGTCACTTGTGTAGATCTGAATGTTCTACCGCTTGGTTCCTATGATGTTCTCATTGGAATGGATTGGTTAGAAGCTCACAGGGTGAAGCTTGATTGTTACAATAAGACTTTCGAATGCATGAATGAAGAAGGGAACCTAGTAGTTGTGAAAGGAATTCCAAAGGTGATTTTAGTAAGGCAGGTTTCAGAAATGCAGTTAAAGAAGTTCTGTAGGAAGGGTTGCCAGTTGTATGCAGCTCATATTTTGGAAACATCAGGAGATGAAACTCCGAGGTTGGAGGACTATCAGGTGTTACAGGAATTTAGGGATGTGTTTCCTGATGAGATTCCAGAGCTTCCTCCAAAGAGGGACATTGACTTCACAATTGAACCTGTGCCGGGAGCAGCACCAGTGTCCAAGGCACCCTACAGGATGAGTACTTCGGAGATGCTAGAATTGAAGATGCAACTGCAAGAGTTGTTGGAAAAGAAGTATATCCGGCCGAGTGTATCTCCTTGGGGAGCACCGGTTCTGTTTGTAAAGAAGAAAGATGGTACACTCAGGTTATGTATTGATTACAGACAGTTGAACAAAGTTATTGTGAAGAATAAATATCCTTTGCCTAGGATTGATGACCTCTTTGATCAAATGAGAGGAGCAAAGGTATTCTCTAAGATTGACTTAAGGTCTGGTTACCATCAGGTGAGAATCAAGGATGAAGACATTCATAAGACAACCTTCAGAACGAGGTATGGGCATTATGAGTTTGTAGTGGTACCGTTTGATCTCACGAATGCACCAGCTACATTTATGTGCCTCATGAATAGTGTCTTCAGCAAGTATTTGGACAAGTTTGTGCTTGTTTTCCTTGATGACATTCTCATTTACTCTAAGAATGAGGAAGAGCATGAAGATCATTTGAGATTGACATTGAGTTTGCTCAGGGAGCATCAGTTGTATGCAAAACTGAGCAAGTGTGACTTCTATAGAGATAGAATTCAGTATTTGGGACACATTATCTCAGAGGAGGGTATATCTGTGGACCTCGAAAAGATTGAAGCCATTATGAATTGGCCTACTCCAAGAAATGTGACAGATGTAAGATCTTTTATGGGACTTGCAGGATACTACAGCAGATTCATTGAGGGATTTTCCAAAGTTGCACATGCTATCACTTCTTTGCAAAAGAAGGGGATGAAGTTCGAATGGACATCGAGATGTGAAAAAAGTTTCCAGCGGTTGAAGAATCTTCTCACCAGTGCACCAGTATTGAAGATTGCAGATCCAGAGAAAGATTTTGTGGTGTGTACCGATGCATGCGGACAAGGGCTTGGAGGAGTCCTTATGCAAGACAACCACGTGATATGTTATGAGTCAAGAAAGTTGAAGGAGCATGAGAAGAACTACGCCACTCGTGATCTAGAGCTGGTAGCCATAGTACATGCTCTCAAGATGTGGAGACATTACTTGATGGGCAGGAGATTTGAGCTCAGGACAGATCATTGTGGACTGAAATATTTGTTTCATCAGCCTACTCTGAATGCTAGGCAAGCAAGGTGGCTGGAGTTTTTATGTGAGTTTGATTTTGAAATCAAGGACATAAAGGGAAAAGAGAATAAGGTAGCTGATGCACTCAGCACGAAAGTGCAAGAAATGCATGTGGAATCTCTTAGTATTTGCCAATCAGATTTGAGGCAGCAGATTGCCAATCATGTTGCAGGAGATGAATTGTATGAGCAAGTAAAAGACAAATTGCAGCAGCAAAGTCTCAAGAAGAGGTATGAGGGATATAAATTGGAAGAAGATGGACTTCTCACATACAAAGGTAGAATCTATATTCCGGATGTAGCAGGTTTGAGGAGAGTTGTTATGGATGAAATCCATCAAGCTCCATATTCTGGTCACCCAGGATATCAGAAGACGATTGCTACAGCTAGAAAGCAGTACTTTTGGCCAGGTATGAAAAAGGACATGGCGGAATACATTTCGAGGTGTATGAAATGTCAGCAAGTAAAGGTTGAACATCAACATCCAGCAGGTTTGTTGCAGCCTTTGCCAGTGCTGGAATGGAAATGGGAATTTATTTCCATGGATTTTATTACAGGATTGCCGATGACTTGGAGACAACATGATTCCATCATGGTTGTGGTAGACAAGTTGACTAAGGCAGCACATTTTATACCGGTTAAGTCTACGCATCAGACTGATGACATTGCAAAGATCTTCATGAAGGAGATATTCAAATTGCATGGATTTCCAAAGGCAATAGTATCTGACAGAGATGTCAAGTTCACTTCCAACTTTTGGAAGGGGTTGTTTGTAGATTTGGATACAAAGCTAAACTTCAGCACTGCATACCATCCTCAGACAAATGGTCAGACAGAGAGAGTTAATCAGGTGCTTGAAGATATGCTTCGCATGTACGTAATGGACAAACCAACCAAGTGGGAAGATTACTTGCACTTGGTAGAGTTTGCTTATAACAATGGACAGCAGGCATCCTTGGGGATGAGTGTGTACGAAGCTTTGTATGGAAGAAGGTGTAGGACACCAGTGACTTGGGATAATCCAGTGAACAGGATTGTGCTTGGACCAGAATTGCTCAAGGAAATGGAGCAAGAGGTAGTAAAGATCAAGCAGAAGCTGAAAGCAACATAGGACAGACAGAAAAGCTATGCAGATAAGCATAGGGTGAACAGGGAGTTCAGTGTTGGGGATCATGTCTACCTCAGAGTGAGGGCAAGGAAGAGTTCCTTGAAGCTTGGAAGTTGTGCCAAATTGTCACCGAGATATTGTGGGCTGTTTGAAGTGCTTGAGAGGATAGGGCCAGTTGCATATAGACTTGCATTTCCTGCTAGCACTAGAGCTCATAATGTTTTTCATGTTTATTTGCTTAAGAGATATGTACATGATCCTAACCATGTGATAAATTGGGATCTGATTCAGGTGGAACCCGAGGGAGAGTTCCGAATCAAGCCAATGCGAATCCTCGACAAGAAGGTCACAATGCTTCGGAACCGAGCCATAGGTCAGGTAAAGGTGCAATGGGAGCACTTCGGACCTGAAGAGGCTACATGGGAGCTGGAGGATGCCATGCGATTGGCACATCCATTTTTGTTCAATTCTGCGGAACACTGAGGCGATACCAGTGTAGCATTTTGTTCAAATTTTGTAAAGCACTGAGGACAGTGCTATTGAAGGGGGAGGGGAATGTAATGTCCTAGTTTTGACCTCGTTACATTAGATGTATATGATGTATAAATTGTAAATGATCAGGGTGTGGAGCTAAAGGCCAAGGCCCCACCATTGATCGGTTATGTTATGTTTTGGATTTGAATTGTCACCGATGGTATATCGGGGCATGCGACATATATTATGACGGTCATCATGTAAATATGCATCTATAATTAAAAATGAACCCGACCAGCTATGATCGTGGCAACTAAAATGAGAAAGGGGCATGATTTTCACAAGGATAGGGGTGGGGGAAATTGTCAACCTTGACCAATGAGAGAAAAACCCATATGTCTTCTTCCTTTGTTTTATTCCAACCACTTTCATTAAGAAAGGCTGCTGGTGGTTGAGGCAGTTATGGTCTTGGAAGTGGGGTGGCAGGACTGTCAGTCCTCACCCACACGCACACTCTACCCACGATTTTGTTGTTCATCCTCTCACACAGATCTTCTTCTCTCCATGACTGTGCTGAAGGCTCAGGCACTTCCAATTTTCGTGTCCTTCCTGTTGTTTGTTCATCCATGGACAAAAACGGAGTTGTTTTTCCTCACGCAGGACCTTCATTGTTTGTTCATTCCTCACAGGGTCGGATTGTTTTCCACGCACAGGATTTTCTTGGTTTTTATCCATGTATTTTTCCTATACGGATCTACGGATGGTTTGGCTGTATTCTTCCCTCACGGACTGATTCGTGGGTCCTGGGTTGTCGTTTTCATTCACGCCCAGGCTGGGAAACTATAATCTCTTTCCCAGCATGGTCTATGTATGTTTTCCCGGCGACTTCATTGCCCAAGGATGGGTTGAGTTTTCCTCACATTGTGAGCCGCGTCCACTGATGCATTTCGGGGGCTGTTAATTTCCCCAGGCCATGAGCTGTGTTTGCTGTTATGTTTGGGGACTGCTGTAGATGGTTTGAAGTCGTTTTCCCTGGTTTATGTTGTGATAGCTAAATTGATTGCCTGAGTGCAATGGTTGGTCTTCGGACTGTATTGGGAGCAAGGATGGGGGCTTAGTTTTGCTTGATAAACCTGGTGGCTGGAAACCACACAAACAGAGCTAGAGGGCTGGCCTTCTTCTCCATCACCCCTGAATAGCACTGGAAGGGAATGCAGGGCCTGAGGGACTGTGTAGCAGAGAAGGGACTGATTCCTTGTGTTGGGTGTGTTTGGGTGTCTTAGAGGTCAGGCTAGTTCTAGTGTAGGTGTTCTTGGCTCTGCAATGAGCTCACCAGCTTAGCATTTAGCCTTTCCCAACTCCTTGATGGCCTGATAAACCCAACTTTGTTGGCTTGGCTGTGTGTTTTGTATATCCTTGGCTATGTGTAAGCCTGCTAGTTCCCTTATTCCTTGGAGAATCATGCCTAGCTCGGGGGTGGCAGTGTTGCTGAGAGATTAAGGAGCACGTTGGCCTATGGTTGGGTGGAACGTTGCAGCGACGTAGCTGGTTGCGGATCAAAGTTTTCATAAGATAAGTAATCTTGCCCATTTTTACTTCTGCAACCATATTTTCTGTCAATGATATGAAAATGATGAACATGTTAAAATGAATGCTTGTGTGAATGCATGTTGATTCCGCTGTGCAAGATAAATAATTATAGCTGTGTATGATAAATAATTGCGTTTATGCATGTTATACTGCAATGCATTTTCTTTCAGCATTCTGTTTCTGCAATTTGTATGCCTGTACATGTTCATGGGGCTCTTAGCCCGGGTGTTTTGAAGCTTGTAGTCGCGTCGTCTTCTCCGGTCGGAGGCATGGGGACGTGACAACACTCCCACATCAGATTTACAGACAGAGAAGATGAGTTGGTTTGGGAACATGCTGCTCATGGAAGCTACACCCCAAAAACTGGATATCAACAGCTTTGTCTCACCACTTTCCAAACTGAACCAAAATGGTGGCCAGGACTCTGAAAACTCAAATGCCCATTGAAAGAAAAAGTGCTCATGTGGTGCACCCTTGACAACAAAACTCCAACCTGGGACAAAATGAAGAAAAGATCCCTGGAAGGACCAGGTTGGTGCACCCTCTGCAAAAATAATGAGGAATATGCCAATCATCTCTTCCTCAATTGCCCTTTCACTTCCTAGGTATGGCTACATTCGCAAACTATGCTGAATCAGAGATTCAGCTGGACTGGAATTTCTCTTAAAAATGCTTGGAAATCTTGGCTCACATCTCCTTAGCTAGCCCATATAAAAGCACTCCCACTAATTCACATTTGGGGGGTCTGGATTGCACAAAACAAGGCAATTTTCCAAGACAAAGCATCCTCACCAGAAGCCACAACAAAACAAGGGCTTGACATCCTCTCCTGCTTTCCTCAAACAAAGGATGCTCCATTGGTAAGAATAGACATAGAGGAACAGATAGACCCTTCTATGCCTTGGGATTTCTTTGATGGAGCCTCTCAAAATCACACTTGTGGGGGTGGCGCCACTCTCTTTTTGAACCAAAACCATCACTTCCAGATCCAAATGGGTCTTGGTGCAGGCACAAACAACTATGCAGAGCTTATGGCTCTGAAACTCCTACTCTACTATGCTCTAGAACAAGGCTGCAGAAAACTTCAGATCTTTGGAGATTCACTTATAATTATCAATTGGGTGAACAAAGTTCAACATTGTAGAAATCTTGCTCTCATTACTCTTTATGAAGAGGTAAACAGACTATGGACAAATTTTGATTACATTTCATGCTGCCATGTTTACAGGGAAAGAAATTCAGATGCATACCACCTCTCAAAGGAAGGGGTGAAGATGGAACACAAAACTTGGAGATTTTTTGAAAACATGGAAGGGGAAGTGTATGAGTTATTTCACAGACCATTCATAGAAGCACTTCCTATAGGATCCACCATTTGAACAATGTGATCTCTTCACTTATTTTTGGAATCAACAAGACAGTCACAATCACCAGCAGTTTTTGCCACATTCACAGCTCTGTTTTTAAGCTCAAGGGGAGCTAATCTCTGACTTATTTCGGCCTAGTATTCGAATAGCTAAAGTTTTCAGGCTTTTTGGTCTGAAGTTTTTGGAGACATTTCCTGATTTTGTTTCTGGCTCTTAAACAACGGTATGCAAAGCATACAAATCATGTACAGACTCTCTTGAATTAATATAAATATAAGCTTTTTTTTTTCTTTTCTGTAGGAAAAAAATAATTATAAAGCTATATATATATCTATGTTTAAACTAGATTATGAAACCATAATAATAATATTTTCAAAATAATAAATAAACTTTTTTTATAATACAACCACTTAATTGAATAATCAATTAGAATCATTCTTATACTAAAATTACCCTCAATTGATAATTTTTTTTTTTAAAATTAAGTAATTTCACTATTTCATATTATGATTATTGTTCTTATTCATTTTGAAACATTTACTATACTTATTGTCTTATTCCTTTGAAACATTAACTATAATTTTTTTTTAAAACTAAGTTAAGTTTAAGAGAAAGATAACCCAATATTAAATATATATATATTTTTAACTAAATTAAGTTCAAATATATATATATATATATATATATTTTTTAACTAAATTAAGTTTAAGCAAAAGACAACCCAATATTGAATAAAAAAAACAATATATATACCCACAGATAGGATGGCTCCATCAACTTTTGCAAAGTTCAATCTACGCCCCAAAAAAAATCTCACTCATGACTCTCACCATCAACCCCTCCAATGAAATTTAAGCCCAAAACTTGATGTGTAATAAACCCGCTAATTATCCCACCCCCAAACCCTCCAATTAAATTTAAAGCGAAAACTTGATAAGTAAAAAACCCACATTTCACTTCAACAAAACTAAATATAATCTTGTCCCACCCCTTTGTGGACGTTGCTGTTCTTAAATAAAAACAATCAACCAACCGACCTCATAAACAACCAACGACCCAAAAATCTAACAGATGTTGCATGAAGAAATAACCAATTAACCAACCGACATCATGATATGAAATGCATTGACTTCTCCCTGCGTACCCAGGTTTCAGGGACACAATAGTTTTCGTGGCTCTATTAGTGACTACAGCGTCCTAACAGTTATACACATAGTGCTTCTTTATTTGCATTAAACGTCGGACGTCAGGAGTCTAAGCCGTTCCAACTTCCAACATATACACAGAAGCTGAGAACCAAAATATACAATTCTGGTAGTTCAATAAGCCAAAATCATAAAATGACGAGGGTGGGTGTTATTTCTGGAAATTTTATGGACCTTGTTTCACAGCTAGCATCTAAAAACTCAGAAACGCTTTACGAAAATCAGTTCGTTTGTGAAGCAATACTCAGGTTAGCTGATATTTTATGTATTTCTCTGGTTTATTTCTTATTCAATGCCAAAGATAAGTTTGTCCGTGTTTTAACTTGTTGGATGCATGGTGTTTTGTAGATTGCCCTTGATGTTCTTCCCTTGGGTGGTCTTCAAAACTGCACTCCTTGCCCTTTGCTTGACAGTTGATCTGCAAAATTTGTTTTACGCTAGTGGCTTGCGTATGTATTCCAAATATATTGGTTATGAGGGCCTTGCTTTCCTAATAATGGGGATTGCCTTCACTAATCCTTGGAACTCTTGATCATGGTGGCGGGCCTAGAGAGGCATAGAGAGGCAGTATGAGCAGAATACTCTTCTATCTCTTCACTGTGCTGCAGGGGTGCTGCTGGACTTACCCTATCCTGCTCCACAGTGCTGCTATTGGTCATAATTGATCCTGCACCACAGTGCTGCCATTGGTCATAATTGAAAGGGTTTCTTTCAGTATGACATTGGATTCTCTGCATGTGTTTTGTACCTCTTCCAAGCTTTCCTTTAATGCTTTATGTTCCTGGATGATATACGGTATCATGCCATTAGTGTCTTCTACCATATTGGCCTATCAAAATTTGACAGTCTCATAGTTCCAAGGGATGGATGTCTGTCGCTGAAAGCTAAAATTGGGAAGCCTTGGTTGTGCAACATGTTCAGAATAATATCAATTATATTTGAAATGCTAGTCATAGTAAGCTGCTGATTCTGAAACCCCACGATCTCCTGATGTTCGAGATATACCTGGATTAGTGTTAATTCTATTATCTTCCCCAGCTGCTCAGCCTCATGGGGTGGTACATTTATACCTGTTCCTTTTGCTACCCAGATATCCATGTAGATATACTCTTTAAAACATCTCTTCATTGTATCAATTTTGTTGCCTTGCGGTTGGAGTATCTCCTCCTAGTGCTTAATATTCCATACGACTTGGAGCCATTCTCCATTGTAGCTATTTTGGCCATTGGAGCTATGTTCTAGAACTTGAGGAATTTCCATACTTTGCCCCATGGGTGGATTGGGGGAAGGTACATGAGTAGGAATTCTCTACCAACTGGTCCCTCGTAGCTCTACGCATTTTGCTCACCTTTTAGCAGGTGAGTGGCTTGTTCCTCCATAATGGTGTGATTTTTCTTCGATTATGATATTGGGTCCACTAGATACTGCCATGTGCAAACAATATATCCACCTTCCTGCCAACTAGATACTGCCATGTGCAAACAATATACCCACCTTTCTGATGGCATGCCTGGTTGAAATTAGTTGTGACTTTTTTTATCTATATTTTTACTCATCAAGAAAAGAGATATTTGATGAAATTTGATTTCTTTGGGTATTGGTCCAGGTTTAAAATAGAACTATGCTGGTTTTAATTTTTTTAGCTTTTCTAGCCAGCATAATGATGTGGAATAACTTTATTTATTTATTTTTGTCCCATGTGACAATATCTCCCCGGTAGTGGGCTGTAGATTCAGATGCCCTTCTTTATATACATTCTTTACAAATGGTTGAATTGTAAGCCTCCCTATCAATATTAGAATTAACAAAAATTGGATTCCAAAGTCTTAATCTTCGCTTGTTTTCATAGAACTAAAGCTGTTTGAATGCCCCAAAGTCTTTGAGGGGCATTCATGGAGGGTAAATCTTAGTTGGTGCTTAGATTATCTTGTTGTTTCTGCCCTAGCATGTCCTTTCAGGGGGTTACCAAGGTCATTCAAACATCTTTCCTAGTACTTAGTTGGTGTTTGATAGATCCATTTTAAAATGAAACTATGCTTTAAAATCGAATTATGCTGGTTTTAATTTTTTTAGCTTTTATATAAAATTTAAAATTGAGTCTACATATGATGTAGAATAACTTTATTAAATATGTGGGCAAACACATTCTTGTGGATTATTACAAATGGTTAAATTGTAAGCCCCCATCAATATTAAAATTAACAAAAATTGGACTACCAAATCTTAATCGTAGCTTGTTTTCATAGAACCAAAGCTATTTTGAATGCCCACTCAAATTGAACAAAGTTTATATTTGTTAGTCTTTGATTCATGGAGGGTTACTCTGCTTAGATCATCTTGTTGTTTCAGCCTTATCATGTCCCATTAGTGGGTTGCCAAGTTCATTCAAATATCTTTTCTAGTACTTAAATCAAAGCATCTTGCAAACTAGGTTGATATTAGCTATGGGCATCTTTACCCAATCTTTTTCTCTCAAGAAAGTTTGTATACTTGACAATCGCCCATTGTTAACTTTAAAAATTCATGGCATTTTATTTGTATAGAAATTATTTTGTCTCGAGAATTCTTGTAATGATATTTTTTATAATAAGCTGTTTCAAAATTCACCACATGATTATGATCAACAACTCCTCCTTGTAGACCCAAAATCACTCAATAAGGTGGCAATGGGTTTCAACCACCTTCCTCACCTCTTGGATTATTAACAAGGAGGCTGTTGTCACATTTATAGCAGCAGGGCTACTATGATGCAGAGCAGTTTGTCATAGGCCTGAGCTAGTCCATTACACGAACTGAGTTATGATGATCAGTGGTGGAGATATATTTTCTGAGCTATCCAAATGATGCAGAGCATACTCCCAGTTCCCCTTTGTGATGGCTTAGCCCTCTATGACCCCATTGAGATCTATTGGATGGGTCATGGATCACTTAGCAGCAGCAGTTGATGCATCTTTTCCTTTTTGCCATTATACAGTCAGAGTGTGTTTCACTCTGACTGTGTTATATCAGAGATGGGTGCAGATGATTGAGCAAGTATACAACATGCTTTTGGGTATGGTACTATGGTTTTGACTGTTTCATCTATTTTAGTAGCTTTTACTTGGCATATAGTGACATGAGGTGGTGATCTTGTGCTAGTATGATTTCTTATGGACTTGTTATCATAGATGGTTGAACGATTTAGACTATTAGTCTTTAGTATATGCTTACTTGTGTCCACTTTATACAAACCTGATTATTTTCCTTGCTTTGCATGGTGTCATCCTTCACCCTTCCAGTTACATCCATTATTGATTCTTGACCTTTGGCTTATTGACTTAGACTTGTGAGATCGATGTTTAGTATTGGGCATTGGATTTTATGAAGGATAAAATCGTTTTGTTGTTGTTGTTGTCAGATTGTGTGTTTGCCTGCGGATTACTTTGTGAGCGTCGTCAAATCAGATAGATTTGTGGTCAATCCCGATTTCTCCTTGTCATAAACTCTCGAACCCTTTGACTCTGGGCAAATTGCGATTTTAACTGAGACTTTCATCATGCGTTGAATTCTATCAGATTCTGGGTTCACGGGATTGTGTTCAAACGTTGATTAATTTAGGAGCATGGTAGATTTTGAATGATGGAACACGAACTTTGGAATTGTGAACTAGATTATAAATCTATGGTTATCCCGACTCTATCCTCTTGCTTTACGTATTAAATTGTGAAGTCATATCTTATTAGTTGACGGGACTGTATGTTACCCACGAATTATTTGGTTAATATTTTAAGGAACCTGTTTCTCTTACGCAACAATAAGTCGCTAAAACTATGGTCGAATCCTTAACAAACTTAGTCGATTTCTCATTTCAAACTCTCGAAACCTCTGTCCATAGTAACTTTAATATCAGACTGCCTAAAGCGAACGTATCTTAACAACGAGTGAAAACAGGTACTGAGTTATCCTGGATCCATGTGTCACAAAGGTTGTTCTTATCCATGAGAAAATGATAAGTTCCCTTGGATCATACTCATCATCTAAGGTAAGAAACCATAGCAAAGCATGAAATGATGGAAGTAGGATGGAGGACCTCATTGCTAGGTGAGCCCCACAAGGACATTAATGGGCTTATAAAAGGTGATGATGATGTTTCTCAATCTCTTGTAGATATGATGGAGTCCAATATTTGAGATGAAATGTGATTGATCCTTGTTAGCATAGTGCTAAATGCTTGATGGTATGATAGTTAGTTGTATTTGCTTTCCTACAAGACCTTATTTTGGAACTGATAGTTAGTTATACTTGCTATCCTACAAGTCCTTATTTTTTATTTCAACCTACTCATATGACAATTTACATAGTACAGCTGTTATGTGATGCAAGTTTTATTTGGAAATATGCTTTATACATATACTTTTATTGATAAAAATGAAACAATATTAAAAAAAATTGCGTGGATTTTAATTATAGTGCATATACAATAAAAACAGCTAAATTATCATAAATACCTTTACTCATTAATTTGATACAACTTCAATAGATAATGTTTTCTTTGTAATTTTTTTGCCTTTGTTAACTTTTTGCATTTTTTACATTAGCTTGATATGTTTCTAATTTAATGTGACTTTCCAGATCCTTGCCTCCTTTGTCCAAGCAATATGTCTTGCGGCTACTCTATGTCGACACCATGGTTCAAGCTAAAGTGATTGTAAAATGGGCTCTTCCAGATGAACATTCCAAGCATAAAGCTGCGATTGATAAGTTGTTGCAGCTAAAAGTCTTTGTTAAAGAGTTAGACAGGTCTCCCTCTTTCCTTTACAAGGCTCATTCTTATTTCATTATATGGACAATACGTGAGTATACTTTCATTTAAATAACAGATTCAATATCTCATACATAGTAATCCTTCGGTTGGGCTTGAAGCTTTTTCTGTGAAATAACTTACTTGAATACTCTGCATTTTGACTACTCTCAAATTTCAATTTGTCAATATTAATATAATTTCCTGAATATTCTCTTTTTTGACCAGTCATAATTCGTGAATATTAAATGTAATTTATTGCTTTTAACTAAATTTGAATCTAAACTACACACCATACAATGGCAATGGTGATGACAACTTTTAAACCCATTAACATACTTTAATACGTAGCTATTTGAAATATTCATGCCCTTACTTTATTAAGCTATTTTTATTTTTTTTGTGCATGTTTTAAAGGACATAAAAATAGGGACCACTCATGGTTTTTATTTTATGCTGTGGTTCACAAACCCGTAGCGGGGCTGCTACGTCCACAGAAAGAAATCATAGGAGGCCGCACCCCGTTTACTTTGATTACGGAGCTAACTCGATGGGGACATAAAGTGAGGCCTTATATAGCAATGTATAGCCAGCCGGAGATTTGATCCCGAGACCTTCTGCCCACAACTTACAGCACTCAACCACTTGGGCTAGCCCACCGGGATGGGGACCACTCATGGGAAGAAATCATAGGGGGCCCACCCGAAGGAGCTGCACCCCATTTTCTTTGATTACGGAGCTTATCCGATGGGGACACCAAGTGAGGCCCTTATATAGCAATGTATAGCCACCCGGGGATTTGACCTCGAGACCTTCTACTCACAACTTACAGCACTCAACCACTTGAGCTAGCCCACCGGGCTGGGGACCACTCATGGTTTGTTAGTAAAAGCACTTATTTTCAAGGTACACCCATGGCTTGTTGGTAAAAACATTCATCTTTCAAAGCAAAATTCAAAGATCAAATCTCATGGAGACATCCACAACCATGTTAATGTAAAAAGATACTGTTGAAAGCTATTTTGGAGCTTGTTTGACAAGTTGCTTTAGGTGGTAATGGGTTAGCACTCTTGATAAGATAGGTGGAAAAAGGAATTTGTAGCAGATTACCTGAAGTATAAATTTTGTAATTGAAGCTGTTATGGTTATGAGGCACTTGATAACAACATGAGAATTTCAAGTACTAAAGGTATGGCATTTGGGTGTTAGGAAAGAACCAGAAACAAGAATCTTGATCAGTGATACCCCGGTTGTATCTTCTTCCATAAGGTACATTTGACTTGGGCTTCGTGGTAGTAATGCCAATTGTTACTGTCAGTGCACCCAGAATTATGAGGACTGTCAGGCTTGAGTAAGGACTCTGTGATAATGGTAAACACGGAATTGACTCATCTTGTTGCTTGGGCCTTGCAGCATGGTATAATTCAGACAAAGGAAGGGAGAAAGGAAGTGTTTAAAGAATTTGTATGGTATACTTTAGAAGTTTGGATAAATAAGTGCCGAATTCAACAGCAGAAAAGGCATTTCCATTAAGCACTTCCAAACACCTTGGAAAGAGCTGCGTAAAATGCTGGATAGATTCATAGTTATGAAACACCATCCATCTTATTTTTTTATTCTCCACTTGAGATTAATGGTTTCCTGTAAGAGGAGTGAACTGAGGGGGAAGAAGATGATGAATAAAGCTCAAGTTTTCCACCCCCATCTTATGCAGCTACTTTTTATTTCTTTGAAACTCTGAGATGATGAAAGCGACATTTTCTGGTGAAAATGAAAAGTTTGACAGCAGAATAGGATATGGACATACATCCTCTGAAGACGAATCTGAAGATGCTTATCAATTATAACAGCATATGCATGTTCAAAGTGATGATGCCCACTAGACAGCAGATGCCTCAAAGCTGTCACAGTTTGATGAAAAATGCATCCAGTTATTGGTGAATCATTCCATCAATGCATCCATGCCAAGTCCAGGTCAAGTTTCTGATCCTTTTTTCTTCCATTTTTTCTGTTGGAGGTGCCTCCAGAAACATGCCTCTTGGGGTTGCACTGCCTAACATGGACTTCCTTTGGCTTTGATGCCCTGTCTGAGGAGAATCTATCATGCAAAATTCACCTAGGACATGCAAAATTCACCTAGGACATGCACTCGGCCTCATCCCTTTTTTAACATACCATTTAGATGGGGCAGACCACAACAAGAGCCCCACAACAAGAATGGGATCTTTGTGGACAGCTCAACAATTTGTTGATGTCAATAGTGAACGAAGGCCCTGACTTTTGTAATCTTCTTGAATTAGAAGAGACAACAAAGAAATATAGTTTGGAAATCGTTCACCTTAAGAGTGAACTGAAATGACAATTTATAGAATAATATGCATTATAGGAAGTGTTGAAAGATAAAATTTTAGAAATAAGGCACACTCCAAGAAAGGGGTCACAATGCCAAGCATCCCCATGTGATGCAAGGTGCTCGTCTAGAAACTCCAATGGTATGAGATGCCTCCAAATATGCAACATTTCATCAGGATATGTGAAATGTACCCTCAATGAATAATGTCCATGAAAATAAGTGGATAAGGGCTCCAAAATGTGATTCCTTGCCATGTGAAACCCTGCCTCCAAATGTGTGAACTCAATCATCCAATCAAGTCACCAAAAACACATGTCCTGGTGCAATGCTGATGAAAGAATGTGTCTGAAAATTCAAACTAGGTTTTGCAATTTGGCGGTAACACACCTCACACCACATGAAGCACCCTCAAGAATGGTATAAACACTTTCAGAGTAACTCCAAGAGAACCAAATATGCCATTAATAAATCTGAACTTGCTATAGTTTTGGCCCATGGAAAGGCACTTTCATTCAAACATCATTCTTCTCCATAAGGCATCACACATAACTTTCTTAACAATTGGAAGGCTCACAAATGGAAGTAGGCAATGCAATATGGTTAGTATATCTCGTAAAAATTTTACTCACCCTCATTGAAGTTCTACGTGGTCCTACATGCTCCTGTGCATCTTGTAATGTTTGAGTAAGCCATCTTGACTTCCTATATGCTGGAGTAAAGGGTGAGGGCATATCCCTCTCAAGTTCCCATCATCCACACTTGGATTTGATTTTTCTAACCTATGAATTAGAGTTTGCAGCAATAACCTCCTCACTTCCTTCAATTAATGAAGGAGATACTTGTGATCTAGAGGACCATATATCCTCATCAAACTTCACATATCAACTCACCATAGTCTTCTATTGTGCTAGAATGTAGATCTTGTAAGCATTAGAAGTTAAATTGTATCCAACAAAACAAGATACTCTCACAACATCTTGAATCTCCCCCCCACCAAGGGCTTGACCACTTATGAATTTGAAGGAACATAATCTTGGTCCATCAACAACATGCCAAAGTCCAACATTTCATATCAACTTCATGTGCCAGAATATTCAAACACCACATTATGATTTTTTCAAGACTTTCTACAAATGATGACTTCTCCATACCTATGTTATCAGAACCGGACCGGTCATTGAACTATTGAAGCCCAAAAATATGAACCGGACCAAAACCATAAAAAGGAGAAAAAACAAGACCAAAAAACCAGTCGACCATAAAATATTCAAATTTTGAAAGAAAAACATATATATTCATGTGCATCCATATGAATCCAAACCATTACACACAAATATGCAAATTTTCTCAAGTATATAGCAAGTACGAGGGTGCATATAACTAAAATAGCATCGAGTGAAATCCATAGCTAACCCAAAATACACAAACAAAAAGGCTCCAAATGGTCTCTAGAGGCCAAAAAACTTGATGCTACAACAAATAACTACACATCATCAAAATCATTGCCTATATTGGGATCCAATTCATCAATGGCACTCTATTCCCCCATCCTCTAGGCTCTAACCCTTGCCTCTACCTCGAATTTTGAAGTTAATCATTTAAGGCATGAGTTATAATAAGTTAGAAAAGGCTTTCCATGCTCAATAAGTGATTATGCTTGAGTGAAGGGTACATTTTTATTAAGGTCATGACAGAGGAGTTGAACAATCAACACCACTAACATCAGGGTACATAGAGGGGTTGACATGCTTGATTAAATGCCAATCCCATACCCTCATACATGATAAATCCAGTGGAAACATTGGAATCTTGAAATCTTGAAAACTAGTATGTTGACATCTGAATGGAATCTAAAATTCTATTTTTTGTAAATAAGTTCGATGAGGTTGGAACCTCTCTCAAACATCCATTGTACAACCTAAGTGGGACTCAGAGGGGCTACCCATTGTCACCACAATGGCTCCCTTTCTCACTTTAGGTCAGCTCTCCTCCAAGACAACGGGGATTTCCCTAAGATAGGGTTACTAAAGCTACACAATGGAGGCTCAAGGTGATATGAAGAGTTAGCTTTAGAAAAATGAAATTTATAACATAGTAAATAAGTGGAGGAGGATTGAGACTAGTGGCTATCCAATCTAGGGAAAAATGGAATCAATGAATCAATCGAAGAGGGAAATTTATAAATGATTAATGGAGATAGATCTACTACACATGCCACAATCAGCCTTAATATGCTTTCAATAAATGGAAAAATATATCCTATTGCCGCCTAATTCGCACCTTGGCTCACGTGGCAGAAATCTTCAAGCCATTGGGTGCGACCTTGGGTGCAAGCAAGAGTCAAGTGCTGTCACTTAATCTTGACTCCTTCGTCTAGGCTCTCTCCTAGTGAAGCCAAGGGGGGTGGTCCCTACTACAATAAATTATGGTGTTTAATCTATAAAATAAAACAATTAGTCTAGGAGATGAGATGAAATAAAATGTCGAAACTAAGATGAACTGCAAATAATTTAAATGACTAGCATATCAAATAAAATTCCACACAACACATTGATTAACCTAAGCATAAAAACAAATAAGATTGCCAGATAGACCAGTGCTAATGGAGTGCTTGTGTAAAGGGGTTGCTAGTGAAGTCTGGAGAAGTATTGCAGTTGTCTTGATTGGTCAGTTTTAGAATTATTAAATGAGTAATTAGGGAGTGGGTCAGTTCTTGGTAAATTTTATTAAGAATGTGGTATGATCTTTATTATTATGGGGAAATGGTATTCCAGATATACCCAGGGGGTACGAGGAATATGTCTGGATTTACGAAGGAGTGGCTCTCACAGTGACATGTGGGATAGATGGAGTTGTGGGGTTGTGTTCAACACTACACCAAATGAGGGTGTAGCCTAACGGTGCCCCACGGTCACTTTCTAGTGGTTCTCGCTTCACGTGCATAATTTCCCCACAACCTGGTAAAGTCGAATGAAGTGCTGGATTTTCACTTGTCGGGATTAATTGAAGTTTTCCACTAATTATTAGTCACTTCAATCCCTTTCTGATTGTCCCACCGATCCATCCAAAGGGTTGGTCACAAGAGCATACAGGGAATGAAGTCTTGTAAATTTTAAGTTTTTTAAGAACTAAATGTGAGTTTTTTTAAATCACAGTGCCGATACTATCGTTACCGAGAACACAACCGGATTAGTTAATTTTACTTTAAGAAACTTGAAAAAAAATTGAAAAAATTAAAAAAAATTAAAAAAATGTGAAAACAGTGCGAATCCCCCCTGGGGGGATGGGGTGTGGGCACTTGGCTGCCCACTTGCTTTTCTCTTTTACAATGATTTAGAAATAGAAATTACTTGTGCTCCTTTGTAGAATAGGAAACACAAGTTTTACAATATAGAGCCTTAGAAAAATGGCCAAAGAGAAAATCGTGAAAAGAGGGATCTTCGGATTGCTTGTTTCTTTGAAATTTGGCCAGAGTGCCTCTCTCTTTTATCTACTCTTGCTACAAAACAGCAAGAAAAGTTATGCTAAAAAATAGTGAATCAATCAAATAAAGATATAAAATTTTAGCATAAAAATTAGTACTTCGAAAAGATAAATTTTGCAATTTTTAACAAGAACTTAAGCAAATCTAGATTAATGAAATATTGCTTTTTAAAATCAGATTTGAACTTTCAAATGTGCATATATAAATCAGAAAGATAAGATATTTTCCAATATATTAATGAGATTTAAATATGCAATAAGAACTAGTAACTAAAATTTTGTAAAATTTTATGTGATGGAAAGAAGGAAGAAAAAGTGCCCCCAAAGCTTGGAAGCTTGGGCAATGGAGTTTTCCAATGGAAGGAAGAGGGATATAGATCTTTCAATGATGACACAAAGATGTGGGAGAGTCAATCAAGATCCACCACTTCTTTGAAGGAGCTACCTGCACAACGTGAACTAAACCTTGAAAGATTTCGTTAAGAACCTGTAATGCTTCCACAAGAGATTAGAAAAACATGCATACAAACAAGTAAAACATATAATTTCTTGATCTTTTCATATAAGAAGACAAAGAGCTAAGCAAAACAAAATTTGATTAGTTCTTTAGCATTTATCCTACCAAGCATGGTTATAACAATATACTAACAAAGCATGAAATTGATACAAGTATACCTCACATAAGAGAATAGATCATCCACACATTAATACCCTGTACATGTATGCCTCCAAAGCCTTCACTTTATTCCACAATGATAACAAATTACAATGTACATGAGCAGAGATTCAATGCCCAAATCATCTGTCCATAATGAAGAGAGAGTTCCATCTTATATAGCAAAATCGACAAGCCAAGAGGGGTGCATCGACCCATGAAATCGTTTTTGCTTTGTGTGAATTGTCAATTGGTTGGAATGAGTTGGGTGTAGGCTTGGTAAATGGAAACATCCAAAATGTGAGTGTCACCTCCCCAAAGCTCAACCCACTCACCAAACTTACCATTCTCTCTTGGGATTTGTGCCCCCACTTGATGAGGAAAGTTCCAAATTTTCAAAACTCTTTGAAATGGAAACATCTACCTTGTCCCCCTTGCCCAGGTACTTGCCAAATTCATTTTTGACAATTATCTTTTATTTTTTTAATTGCCGAATTTTTTAATATTTCATTTTTTTGGGTCTTTTTGGGTTTTTCGAGTAATTATTAATTAGGGGGTTAAATAATTACTCGAAAACTTAGGAAAGTGGGTCTTGGAGTTAAGTGGGTGCTCCGAGTTAGAAAACAAGCAGCCCCATGGAAAAACAACCTCCTAGCCACACTTTTAGAATTAGCTTATTAAAAATAAACCTGTAAAAACGAATTTTTTTTTTTATTATTATCTGGAAATAAAAAAAAAACCTACGGGGGACTTAGGACATGTTCATAATGACTCAAAATAATGATTAGCATGGTAATATACATTGAAACATAGGTTTTAATAACCTCATAAGGCTTAATTACTAAGGCAATTATTCCAGCTTTGGAGGTTTGGGTGAAAAACTCGAAAATTATTTATCGCTTAAAAACAATAAATAATTAACAAGGAAAAAACACCGTGGAATAATGCATTAATGACTAAGTCCTAGGAAACCAAACCTTTTACATAAAGTCATCATGATAACTCATTTTCTTACAATTCCCCATGGGGTATGGACATGTTAAAAAAAAATTTAAAAAAAGGGCCTAGTAAGGCCTGCAAGGACTTCTAAATTTGAAAATTGAACAAGTGATTGTTCATCTTTGGCGGCTCGGTTAAAAGTCCAATTGAGTGCAACTCTGGTGGTAACATCTGACTCCTACTGCGGGGCGCGTGCTTGATCTGGTCTTTAGGCAAGGAGAGCATGCGAGAACCATAGAATCTCTGGTTTCAGTAATCTGTAAAAACATCTCAACTTGACAAGCCAACCTTAGTAGCACAAAATTTTGTAAAATCCAACAAACCATTAAGTTTCTTTATTAGAAAGTAAATGGAGAAACGAAACTTTAACTAAAGAAAAAGATTATTATTCCCAAGTACAGAAAATAAATGCTCATTTTAAGGAGCTTATTTTCCTATTCTGAGCATAACATAGTCAAAACGTTAAGTGAAATGATAAAATCCAATGCAACCACCTTAATATTTTATAAAAATTTAATTTTTTTACTTTGTCTTTGGTTAACAGCCAAAGCAAGGACATATTTATTAGAAAGTGTAAATCGGTATGGATATTCAAGATGGGTGGGCTGGATGGGAGATCATAAGCATATAACACTTCATCAAATTGCTTCCCAAACTGGCATGAGCTTCTGCAGACTTCTTCTATCCAAGCTTGGATAGGGCTAATGTACACATCTGCATGATGAAGCAGGTCAAGAACTCCATCACATATATCAATAAGGATTGTCGGATGATAACTCTATATGTAAGCCCCATGCTGCTCTAAATCATAAGGAACCTCTAAATCAGAAAATGCAGGCTCAGGCTGACCCTCCATCAATTGTATCAAATTTGACTCTTTGATACACTGCCTCCCAAAGTCCTTATTGTTAATACTTCTGTAAGATTTGGGATGATATGGCTCTGAATTTTCGTAAGAAAACTTTGAATGCTCCTCTTCCATGTCGAGACCTCCCCAAGTTTCTAAGTGAACACTCCCTTCTATGGACATGTCACAGATGGGATTTTCAATAAAAACTCCAAAATATTCTGAATAAGCACTCCCTTCTCTGGACATATCGTAGATGGGATTTTCCATAAATTTCCAATAGTCATCATCCCCATCCATATCATATGTGGGGGACTCCTCATCCCTGGCATCATGCTCTTGGCTATCCATGTCTTCCTTGTATTCATAACAGTCTTCTTCAGAAGATTTGGTTTTAAAAATGTTACAAGCCAACAAACTTTCCAGACCTTCATCAACATGTGGAGAACAAGGGCTAGTGTCATCACACACCATGCAAATCTTATCATAAGTTTCTTTATAGGCTTCTGTAATGGTTTCTTCTTGAGGTAAATCTGGAGAAAAACTGTGATCATTATCAATAAAATAATCATGAGAACACTCCAAATTTTCAATAGTTTCTATTATGATATCATGAAGAGGATCTTCAATAATATCTTCAATCAAGGAAACTTTATGAACATATTCAATGGGATCACTTGGGATGTGTTGCTCAATGGGTTCCTCTAGCTTTTCCAAATCTTCGTTATTTTTTGTTAAAGTGATATGAGGATGCTTTTCAACAATTTCTCCAAATAAGGGTTCTTCGAGAAACTCTTCAACGGGTTTGTCATGGATGTTTCCATCCTCAGAATATTGTTGTGTATTGAGAGAGACCTCATATTCTTTAATAAGTTGGTTAATCTCTTCCTTTCTTAAATAACTTAGAGGGGCTTCCACACATTCGAGGTTGTTTATGACAACACGAGGAAGTTCTTCGATGGGAGTATCATGGATCTCCTCTTCACTTAAATGTTCAAGAAGTGATTCCAAGTCTTCAATACTTTGTATCATGGCAAAAGATCCATCATATGTTTCCATGTGATACTCTGTCCCAGATAGGTAGAAGGTAAACATATTTTCAAGGAATTTTTTCAAACCATTCAAACTACCCCTACCATCATGTCATTGCGCTAAAAACATCCGAAGAAAGCTTGGAAAGAAGGTTATACATTTATTAGGAAGGCCCTGATAGAACCAACATCAAGCATCTCCCTGAAAAGTACTAGCAAACATTTCCACCATATTGTCCTCGCAAAGAACATTGGAGTCGGCCAACAATTGAAGGAAAGACTTGATATGCTAGTGGCCGAATCACCATAATTTCCATGAAAGACTGGAAGCCATTTATATACATCCCCCACATCATGACCAAAGTTAGGAAAACCCGAGATGTTTGAGAAATCGATAGGATGAAAAATTCCAGCTATTTGGGCACCACACTACTCCCTTTATTCATCCATATCAAAAATTAGTAGTATGCATTTGATATAACCATTGAACCTTGTACTGAACAGGTGGAGATTTCAAGTGATGAGCTTTAAAGGTTTTAATATGTTACATGGGCTCATCTACACACAACAATACTTCACAAGTTTATGAGATAACAGGGTTTTATCCCTTCGATGTAGTTGCCACGTGAGAAAAAAAATATGCATTTAGAACTTCCTCACAAAAAAAATATTTTTGCTTTTCTATTGTAAATTATGAAAAACAAAAAAGGGTTAGTGGAGTCGCCAGATGAAAAATAAAAAACTAATATAAAAATTCATCAAACAAAAGAAAAACAAAAAGAAAAAACAAAAGTCGTATTCCGGGAATAGAAAGATTTATCCTCGGCAACGGTGCCAAAATGTTGTCGCCTAATTTGCACCTCGGGTCACGTGGCAGAAATCTTCAAGCCACTGGGTGCAACCTTGGGGACAAGCAAGAGTCAAGTGTTGTCACTTGTTCTTGACTCCTCCGTCTAGGCTCTCTCCTAGCGAAGCCAAGGGGGGTGGTCCCTAGTAAAATAAACTATGGTGTTTAATCTATAAAATAAAACAAGTAGTCTAGGAGATGAGATGAAATAAAATGTCGAAACTAAGATGAGCTGCAAATAATTTAAATGGATAGCATATCAAATAACATTCCACACAACACATTGATTAACTTAAGCATAAAAATAAATAAGATTGCCAGATAGATCAGTGCTAATGGAGTGCTTGTGTAAAGGGGTTGCTAGTGAAGTCTGGAGAAGTATTGCAGTTGTCTCGGTTGGTTGGTTTTAAAATTATTAAATGAGTAATTAGGGAGTGGGTCAATTCTTGGTAAATTTTATTAAGAATGTGGTAATGATCTTTATTATTATGGGGAAATGGTATTCCAGATATATCGGGGGGGTACGAGGAATATGTCCGGGTTTACCAAGAAGTGGCTCTCACAGTGACATATGGGTTGTATGGAGTCGTGGGGTTGTGTTCAACACTACACCAAACGAGGGTGTAGCCTAATGGTGTCTCACGGTCACTTTCTAGTGTTTCCCGCTTCACTTGCAGAATTTCTCCACAATCTCGTAAAGTCGGATGAAGTGTCGGATTTTCACTTGTAGAGATTAATTGAAGTGTTTCACTAATTACTAGTCACTTCAATCCCTTTCTAATTGTCCCATCGATCCAACCAAAGGCCTGTAGTGGTCACAAGAGCATACAGGGAATGAAGTCTTGTAAATTTTAAGTTTTTTTAAATCATAGTGCCGATACTCTCGTTACCGGGAACACAACCGGACAGTTAATTTTACTTTAAAAAACTTGAAAAAAATTGAAAAAATAAAAAAAAATTAAAAAAAGGTGAAAAAAGTGAAAACAGTGCGAATCCCCCTTGGAGGGATGGGGTGTGGGCATTTGGCTTCCCACTTGCTTCTCTCTTTTATAATGATTTAAAAATAGAAATTACTTGTTCTCCTTTGTAGAATAGGAAACACAAATTTTACAATATAGGGTCTTAGAAAAATGGCCAAAGAGAAAATTATGAAAAGAGGGATCTTCGGATTGCCTGTTTCTTCGAAATTTGGCCAAAGTGCCTCTCTCTTTTATCTACTTCTGCTGCAAAACATAAAGCAAATTTATGCTAAAAAACAGTGAATCAATCAAATAAAGATATAAAATTTTAGCATAAAAATTATTACTTCAAAAAGATAAATTTTGCAATTTTTAACAAGTACTTAAGCAAGTCTAGATCTATGCAATATTACTTTTTAAAATCAGATTTGAACTTTCAAATGTGCATATATAAATCAGAATGCTAAGATATTTTCCAATATATTAATGAGATTTAAATATGCAATAAGAACTAGTAACTAAAAATTTTAAAAAATTTATGTGGCGGAAAGAAGGGAGAAAAAGTGCCCCCAAAGCTTGGAAGCTTGGGCAATGGAGTTTTCCAATGGAAGGAAGAGGGATATAGATATTCCAATGATGCCACAAAGATGTGGGAGAGTCAATCAATATCCACCACTTCTTTGAAGGAGCTACCTGCACAACGTGAACTAAACCTTGAAAGATTTCGTTAAGAACCTGTAATGCTTGCACAAGAGATTAGAAAAATATGCATACAAACAAGTAAAACATATAATTTCTTGATCTTTGCATATAAGAAGACAAAGAGCTAAGCAAGTAAGCAAACTTTGATTAGTTCTTTAACATTTATCCTACCAAGCACGGTTATAACAATATACTAACAAAGCATGAAATTGATGCAAGTATACCTCACATAAGAGAATAGATCATCCACACATTGATACCCTGCACATGTAAGCCTCTAAAGCCTTCACTTTATTCCACAATGATAACAAATTACAACGTAGAGGAGCATAGGTTCTGTTGCCACCTAATACACACTTTATGACACGGGGAAGTCTCCAACCCGCTTTGTGTGTCCTTGGGGGCAAGCGAGAGCTGGGGACCACTGTCACCACAGTCCACAACTCCTCCGTTTAGGCAAGATCCCAACAGAGCCAAGGGGGGAAGTCCCTACGGAAGACTAAGTTCCTGATTTATTAATTAATTACAAATTAAAGGGATCTTATTAAGGTGTGAGGCCAAGGTTTTGAGAGATGACAGTCAAGCCATTGCAAGATGCAATATTTCAATGACAGTCAATCCTTTTAATATAACCAGTGCCTAAGTAATGGAGTCAGAGAATGCAACTTTCAATGGACGCAGTCTAAGTTAATTATCCCATAGGTTAAGTTATCTAAAAATGAGATGAGAAACAAACTATGAACAATATACACAGTTATGAAAGATTTATAAACAACATGAGAAATAATATAATCACAGTTGAGTAATATGAACAGTATTAAACAGTTGAGCAGTAATTTTATGAATAAACTTGATGATGACAAAGCTTAGATAAATAGCAGAAAAGAGTAAACCAGTTGATTAATATCCACAAGTTAGAAAACTATTATGTTTGCTTTGCAGGTGCAACACAATTGAAAGGAAACAAGTGCAATATTGGAGTGAAATGTTGCTGAAATGAAAATGTTATAGAACCGGTTCTGCAATGCCTCTTGGTTCGTTTTAGGTAGATTTTATTAAGGTTTTTCCTCTTGAAGTTTAGTTTTCGAACCATTGGTGTGACTACCCCAATCTAGTATTTCTCAAGTCAAAGAAGGAATGCTGGTGTGCTCAAAACGGTGGAAACAAGTCCACCTGTAGCTCCCAGGTCAAACCCCAATGCCCCGGTGCTCAACAAGGAGGACGTAGAACGCCTAGAGATCCCCCACGGTCTTCTACCCCAAGTAGCTTCCGAGGTCACTGTTTTTAATCAACTGGAAAAAATAGCAAGATGGATGCCTATTAAACTAAACTCCTCTACCCCCTGTCGTATCTCGTGAGTACCCCGAAGGGTGATAACCGAGTAGAGGAACAGGGGCTAAATTCGTTGTTGGTTAATTTTAGGGGTAAATTTTAGATCTTGGTGATTAGCATGCAAGGTTAATTTTATACTATCAACAAGATCAACCAAGCGATATCCCTTATGGGAGATGCTGGTACTTGATCTTGGACTGAAAAACAAAATGTGAAGGTTTGTAGCAGAAAAAGAATGTTGTTCTAATTAAGCTAAGCCCCCACTTCTCCTGCTTTTCATACCCAACTTGAAGTCCCTAAGGGGAGATGACAAGTGGGACAGAGGATACACCGGATCAGTGGGTTGTATGGTTACTCTTTTGACAGAAAATAAAATTTAAATTTAGCTACTTTGAAAGGAAAATGCAATTAGCTAAACAATGTCCTAACCGCACAACAATCTTTGTTATAGAGATGGTGGTCTGTAACAGAGATGGTGGGTAAACAGAAATAAAACTTGCATAAACATAAATCTAAGCAACTAGTTATCTAGGCTACCTCTACACTACTCATATACAAATTTACAGCAGCTTTTAAAGCTTTAGAGAATACCCCAAAGAGAACTTCTCTATTAGGGTTTACAATCTTGTAGAAGATAAGAGAAGAAATGTGGTTTTTGGGCCTCTCTTGGACCAAACTTTTCTGGGGCCTTTTTAAGAAAATTTGGCCAACATAACCCCCTCTTCTGTGCATAAACCTGCAAAAAACCAGCAACTTTACTTGTTGGAATTTACTGCAGAAAACTAAATCAGAAAGTTAGCACAGATTAGTATAAAACCTAGAAATTTTATTAAAAAATCTGAACATGAATTTTTTGAAAAAATGAAGTTTTAATATTCAGAAAATAAACTTTTGGGCATATAAATGATGTATTAACAGCAGATTTAAAACTCTATACCAATCTATAATGGAAGAAAGTCCTAAAACAAGGGTTATATTCACTATACAGTGAATAAAACTCAGTTTTATGAGAGAGAAAGAAATATGGACGAAAATGCAAATTTGAAGAAAGAAACCCTTGGAGGAGCTCTTCTTAGTTTTAAATCCCTGCAAAACAAATCTATTAGAGCTGCAACAAGTAAGCAAAGAGATGAGCACAAAAATAAATCCTACAAAATACTTTGTAGAATCTTACCAATCTACTCACAAATGAATATAGAAACACTTCTACCTACAAGTCTCTCCACAAAATACTTCGTGGAGAGCTTCCAAGCTAAACAAATGCAACAATAATTGATAAATTCACAAGGTTACCTCACTAATCCAAGCATGAAATGAGAGATCCACACCAACAATTTGCCTCCAAAGCTTTATTCTATTATAGCCCAACTAGGGCAAGATTCAATACAATAATAGCAAGAGGCTTGGGCCAAATGCTTGGGAGAATATGAGAGAAGAAGAGTGAAAGATTTCAGCAGCATAACAATAGCATGAGAGAGATCTCCGAAATGAGGGAGTGAGACCCTCATTATATACTTGAGGAGCAACCCCAACCCCTTGAAGATCAATGGCCAAGATTAGATCTCTACCACTAGATCTAGGTTTGTTGACTTTGCAAGCCATCCACCAATCATAAGTAAGGGTGCCTTTTCAAATCAATGGTCAAAAAGATAGATCCATGTCACAATAAAGCTTAACCCTTAGATCTAGGGTTTCCATGACTCAAGTGGGGCCTCCTTTGACTCAATTTTTAATTTTATCTTTAATTTTTTAATCTTTTATATAATCTTTAATCTTTTATTTTTAATTTTTAATTTTTAATCTTTTATTTTTTATTTTTATCTTTTTTATTTTTTAATCTTTTAATCTTTTATTTTATCTTTTACTTTTTATTTTTAAATATTTTAATATTTTATTTTCAAGTTTTAATCTTATATTTTTTATTTTTATCTTTTTATTTTTTAATTTTTTATTTTCTATTTTCTATTTTATTTTTTTAATTTTTTAATTTTTAATCTTTAATTTTTTAATTTTTATTTTCTAAATTTTTATCTTTTATTAAGACGAGGGGCACCCCACTTGGGAAATCTTCAAAAATTTATTTTGACCATGGGGGGGTTTATTTAAATAAAAATTAACTATGATTAGCCACCTCCCAAACTTAATTACCATGGCCTTATTTGATTTTTTCCTTCAAAATCAAATAATTTAATTTTTCACCTTTGGAAATTAAATTAATTTCCTGGAAAAAAATACCTTGTCTTAACCCAAATTGGTCTAACTTCTTAACTCCTTGCTATAATGACATGAGACTTGAACCAATGGCTTAGGGGGAGTCATAGCTTTTTCATTTGCATTCATAGCCCCTATTACAAAATGCCAAGGTTCAAGAGATTACATTATTACATCAAAACTTAATTAATTAACCATCAAATGGTAAAGTTAATTAATTAAGAAAAAAACAAAATAAAAATTAAAATCCTAACGAAATTCCGCAAGACTACAAGATATGGCTAGCATGGTCATGGACAACAACTTGAAACCTTAGCCACCTCATGGGCTTGGTTATCAGAACACCAATTCACCACTTTGGAGGATTTGTGAGTGAAAAACCCAACCAATTAAAATTGTTAATTAACAAAATTAATTGGAAGGGAAAAAAAAACACTCGGTGAAGAGGACTTCCCTGATAATAAAGTCCATGGTGACATCCTTAGAGGAATGACCCATGATGACATATAAAGTTACATTAATTATCCCACGCAGGGGAGTGGACATTTCGTGTACAAAAGGGGCATAATTTCCCTGCTGAATGAAAAATCCCCAGAAATTTTCCATGGTACAAACTGCACATAATGTACATCTTCAATGTACATGAGGTTGCCACCTAGTCGAAATAGGTGGGCAACATCTGGCTCCAACTTGGGGACGTGTGTTCGATCATCGGAGAGCATACGAGAACTCCAGACTCGGCAACCACAAATTCTCACCAATAACCAACATAAGTCCTCATGTAGAAACCAATAAATAATCAATAATGAATAAATGAAATGACTACACAATGATCACACATATATGCATAAATAATTTCAAAGAATGAAATAATACAAAGCTGTTAAAATAATTCAAGGAAAAGGGTTAGAGATACATTACAGAGAGTGTCCCTTAGGACACCAAGTATTTATCTTTTTGAAGAAAAACCTGATTTGTGGCTTGTTTGACCCTTTCCTGTTTCTTGTGACTTTGATAGTGCCTCACATCTTTGAAAATTTGCCAAAAGTCCACACTATCAAAAAACTGCTCATGCCATATTTTATTAACTTCCTTTATTTTGATTCCATCATTTATATTTTCCGTGAAGCTAACAAAAATAACATGATCTTTTACACTATGTACACTGTCCACATTATGAAAAAACACTGATTCATTCTGGCATGCCTCGACTGTCTTTTCTTCTAAAACATTCTGAAAATGATCTGACACTTTACTGACTTGAGGAGAACTTACTA
>LPNX010305682.1:17690-104205 GCA_001517045.1 Pseudotsuga menziesii
TGAAGTTCTAAATTCTAGATCCCTTGTATAATTCCAAATTTAATGAAATATGTGTTTATTACTAAGTTTTTGTTTTTGAAAAACCTTGTGTGTTGCTCGGTAGCTCCGACTCTTAAGGCGTGACTTGTATGCAATTTTTTGGTTATGTAAAAGAGATTTCAGCCTTATGGCTTGATAATATAGTACTATGGTTATAAAATTATTCCTGTTTCAATTACTCTAGTTTTCTCTAATCGATATTTTAAATGATAATAATGTAATTAGGGTTTTCTTATTCATGTGTGAGTTAAGTAATTTATTGTTAATGATAAACATTTATAAGGGAATTAGTTTTAAGATGAAGGCTGTCGAAGAGTCAGAATGTAAAATTTATAAATTTTATACTTATTAGTCTAGAAATATATTAGTTAGGGTTTAATGGAAAAAAACCCTCGTGTAAAGGTATTCTTAAATAAATTATTATTTGGGAATTATTTCTTGTTTGCTTCAGTTTCGCTATTACAGGTGTACTATTGTTTCATTATCCTGTTTATGAAGTATTTATTTTTAAAAAGTTTAAAAATACATTTTAATGTTTAAGGATACGGCTGTAGCGAGTCTAATGCACAGTTTATAGTTTCGTTGTTATTTTTATATCTTAGTTAGCAATGTAACTGGATGTAGATTAAATTTTATTTGAATAGATTAGTCAAAAGGGTTTCGACCCTTAGTTTTTTCACAGGCAATAACCTGTCTAGTTTTTAAATGTTTAAAAGCACATATAAATATAATTCTTAGTTATTTCATTTATTACTTATAAACACATTTATTTTTATTTACTACTTTGTAATTTATAATTATTTGGAGCTCTGTAGAGAAAAGGTTATTAACTCTGAACAATGTTTAACTTTATTTTACATAAATAAGGGTTTATAAGTGAAACCCTAATCTAGTTTTTAATAAGTAATAGTTTGAGATTAAGTTAATATTTCCAGTATTTTTTAGTTATTAACTTGTACATGTGTTTTTTTTCGTCTATTAGTTATTATCTCCTATAAAATTATATTTCTTAACAGTATACTAATACTATAGTACTAGCATATAATACTATTTCTTTCACGTGTAGTTTGATCTACATAGACGTAATTAAAATAGTAATAAAAAAAACTACAACACTGCTTTCTCATTGCATTTTAAACATTGAAATACAGTCTATTTTCATTTACATGCAGATGCAGAATCATATTTACTATTCTCATTCCATTACAAATATTATTTCATTTACCTTAAACAATCTAACCGTGCTAGAGTACGACCTGTAACCGGGTGTGGAAAAACAAAGCTTAGAAATTTAATTCCTTTCTATTTCATTATTTTCCTAAATCGTTTTCATTTCCATAAACAATCCAATAATAATACTGAATCTAACATTTCACTAACTTAGAACTATTATCATTCATGTAGCAGATAAACTAAGATTTATTTAACTAATATAGTAAAATAAAATAACATAGAAGCTATTGAGGACAAGATGACAACAGCTTTAGTATGTTGTTTCTCCCTACCAATCTCCTGGAGAGTGCTCAAACAATGCTTGCTGAGGATCCCCGAGCCTGTTCCTAGTCTTCTCGGCTGAGAACTGGGTGGAGTATGCAACTGTAGAACCCTTTGTCACCTGATTAGTTGAATACCTCAGTAACAACAATCTACTCTCAGCAACATGATCTTCAGCTTAAAAGCTGCAACAAGATCAATCGGAAATAATCCCCTCAAACGCTTTCCAATTTCCCTTCCATTGAATTTCTCTGAAGTAAATTCATTCACTCTGAATGATCACCTCCCTAGAATGAGGAGCCTCAGCTCTCTTCAACGGGAATTTTTATAAAGATGCCTAGGTCTTCTGGATAAGTTTTCATTAATTAAGCCACTTGCTCTGATTCCACTTTCTTGGGAATCATGACCACAAATGTAGGGAGGTTTCCACCTGCAATAGTTGGAAGTGGTTTGAGGATGGTGCCACATGTCAATTTGCTCTCCACCCAGTCTCCTCCAACAATTTGACCAATAAACACTCTTTTAACAGTTCTCCTAAGCCGTGTCTCCTCATTTATTTATTTATAAATAAAATATTTCAAATTTACATTAAATATACTTGACCCCACTGGGTCATCAATTACAACTTATCATAAAATTTAACATATTGTTCCTCAAATAATATAAAATTGTTTTTTTTGCAACATTGGGGCATGTGACATACAAACCCCCTTAAATTATAAGATCATCCTCGATGTTATTTATTCCTTTTCCTTAGAATTCCCCTGGAATAGAATTGGATATGCATCCTGCATATGACTTTCCAATTCCTAGGTGGCTTCCTCTAGACTAAGGTGCTTCCATTGCACCTTCACCTGACCAATGGTGTGGTTCCTAAGTGTGGTCTCCCTCCGGTTGAGGATACAATCTAGTTCCACCTGAAAATATCCTCTCGGTTCCACATGTACATCATTCTAGTTAATAACATGAGTAGCATCATGCACATATTTCTTTAATACAGAAATGTGAAAAACATTATGAACTCTTAAATTCGATGGTAAGGCTAACTGATAGGCTACTTGTCCAATCCTGGACAGTATTTCAAAAGGACCACACTAACGAGGTGCTTTTTTGGCACAAATACCCAACCTCAGAGGGCTCTTTCTGGGTCTCACTTTGATGAACACATGTTCACCTACCTGAAACTCTTTTGGAGTTCTTTTAAGGTCTGCTTGACTTTTCTGTTGATCTTGCACAATTTTCAGATTACCTTGTACCTACTTTACAATTTCTTCCATTTATTTCAAAAGTTTAGGACCTATTCCTAATTTTTCCACTGGATTACTCCAAGAGATAGGAGTCTTACACTTCCTTCCATACAATATTTTGAAAGGACTCAATTTGGCTAAAGCTTGATAATTATTATTATAAGCAAATTCTACAAGGTGCAAATAATCTTCCCATTTACCTAGATGATCCTTTATATACATTCTTAGTAAATCTTATAGTACTTGATTTACTCTTTTAGTTTGTCCATCAGTTTGAGGATGGAATGAAGTACTAAAATTTAGTGTAGTATTTAATCCTTTAAACAAAGATCTCAAAAAGTTACTTGTAAATTTAGGGTCTCGATCTCAGATTATAACTTTTGGTATTCCATGCAATTAGAAGATTTTCTTTAAAAAGATATCAGCTATGTTTGCATCTTTATACGTAGTTTTGACCAGTATAAAATGGGCTACTTTAGTCAATTTGTCAACTACTATGATTATAGAATCATTTAAATTCTGATTTTTAGGCAGTCCAGTAACAAAATCAAGACTAATTATCTCCCATCTCCAGCTAGGAATGGGCAATGGCTAAAGTAATCTAGCCGGATGTTAATGTTTAGTTTTTACTTGCTGACATTCAAAACATCTAGCAATATATTCTTCGAGTTCAAACTTCATGTTTGTCCAAACAATTCTTTTCTTAACATAGTTATAGTCTTGTGATAACCCGGATGGCCTTAGTAAGGAGTTTTATGGATTTATTCTAAAATTAATAACTTAACTTTAGGTACATTAGGTACATACATTCTGTCTTTATATAGTAAAAATCCTTTTTCATTCAAGCTGTACCCCTTTACTTAAACTTTTTGTTGGATTTTCTTTTGCTTTTGCCTGTAATTTTTGATAAATTTCATCTTATTCTAACCCTGTTTAAGTAGTTCTTCCATATCTATTGTATAAGTGCTAATAACTACTGTAAAGTTCAACCTTTCATTTCTACTTAATGCATCAACAAATTTATTTTATTTCCCTTTTATGTGCTAAATTTCAAAATCATACTCACTTAGAAAAGCTAGCCACCTAGCTTGTCTAGCATTCAGGTTAAGTTGATCTAACACATATTTTAGTCCTTTATTCTCTATCATTAGAATAAATTTTCTTCTAATTAAATGATGACACCACATCTTTAGAGCATGTATGACAGCAGCTAATTCCAAATCATGGGTTGTATAATTCATTTCATATCTTTTTAATTTCCTAGACTCATAAGCAATAACATGCCCTTCTTGAGTCAATAATCCACGTAAACCATCATTGCAGGCATCAGTACACACTGTAAAATATTTATTTGGGTCAGCTATTCGTAAAATAGGTACGTTGGTCAATAAGGTTTTTAACTTTTTAAAAATATCCTCGCACTTCTGATTCCAATCAAAATTCTTTCCATTTTTTTGCAAGGAGGTTATCGGATTTGCGATTCTTGAAAACCCTTTAATGAACTTCCAATAATAATTGATAATTCCCATGAAGGATCGAACATCAGTTACGTCTTTAGGAACAGGCCAATCTTCAATCGCCTTTATCTTTTTCGGAATCCACCGAAATTCCTTCCTTAGTCACCACATGACCTGAGTACTAGATTTTATCCTTAAAGAAGTCACATTTACTAAACTTTGCAAAGAGTTGATGATATCGTAACTCTTGCAAGACAATTTTTAAATGTTCCTTATGTTCTTCTTTAGATTTTGAATAGATTAATATATCGTCGATAAACACGACCATAAACTTATCTAGATATTTATGAATTACATTATTCATTAAACAGATAAAAATAGATGGAGAATTAGTAAGCCCGAATGGAATGACGACAAACTCGTAATGGCCATATCGAGTCATAAAAGTTGTTTTAAAGATGTCTTCATCTTTAATTCTAACTTGGTTATATCCAGACCTTAAATCAATTTTCGAAAACACCGTGGCTCCACGTAGTTGATCAAACAGATGATCTATGTGAAGTAACGGGTATCTATTTTTAATAGTCATCTTATTTAACTAACGATAGTCTATGCAAATTCATAGAGTCCCATCCTTTTTCTTAACAAAAATGAAAGGTGCCCCCAAGGAGACACACTGGTTCGAATATATTTCTTGTCAATAATTTCTTTTAATTGTGATTTAAGTTCATTAAGTTCAAGTATGTTCATCCGATAAGTGGCCTTTGAACTGGGTATTGAACCAGGTACCAACTTAATGGTAAATTCTAGTTCCCTTTTTGGAGGCAGTCCCAGAATTTGTTTCGGAAATACATCTGCATACTCTTTTAAAACTGATATATCCTCCAATTTTAATTTATCTATGTTATTTAGATTTTCCTCATTAGTTTCTGTTATTTCATAAGCCTTACAACCTTTCCTAACAACTCTCTTAAGCTACCGAGCAGAAATATACCTTATGGTTGTTTTTCTAGGGATTGCCTTTACGCTTACTGTTTTTTCATCATTATTTATACAAGTAAATGTTTTGTCATAGTAGTTTAAAATCACCCTATGTTGCTCTAACCAATCCATATCGATTACTATGTCGTATGAACCCAGAGGTAGTGCATTAAGCTTTACAAAAGTTTTGAATTGATCCATAATTACTGCACAATTCTTTACAAAACTAGTTACCTTCCTCTTTGCACCAGTAGCTAACTGAACCAACCAAGAACTCACAAATTTTTCAATAGGAAGCTTACATTTTTCTACCAAATTAGGTGAAATATAACTTAAACTAGCTCCTCGATCAATTAAAATAGCTATGGGTGTTTGGTTTATCTTACCTTCTACTTCCACCATGGAACTTTGATAGTTTGGTTGTCAATTCTCCAAGGCTGCATTGATCCTGGGCATAGTCCTCGCTAAATATCCAATAGTCATATCCTCCTATATTGTATGGATATTACTAACAGTCCTTTTCCGATTGGGACAAACTGAGGCATAATGTGGGCCATTACACTCCCAGCACTTTATGGGTTCTTTTTGTTCAAAGTTCTTTGTGTAATTACTTTGATTATTAGCAAAATCTTTACTCTTTTGATTGTTTTGATTGTTCAGTGAATTATTCTTATTCCCCTGGAAATTCTTGTTAGGAAAATTTCTGTCCTTATTATTTTTAGAATTCTGATTGGGAACAAACTCTTTCTTATTTTGATCATAATTATTATTCGTTTTGGCCTTCCAGCTCGCTATACTCTCCTTTTCTTGATTCTGTTCATAACATAGATTGGCTTTCTTCATAGCTTCTTCCAGAGTTTTTGGATTGTCATACTCAATCCTATCCTTTATGTGATAACTTAAACAACTGAGGAACTAATGTACCTTCTATTTTTAATCCACAAGGTATGGCACATACCTAAGAAGACTTAAAAACTTAATGTTCAAATCATTGATAGTCATTGTACCATGTTTTAACTCATAGAATTCTTTAGCCCTTTCTTCATAGTACTGTTCAGATAAAATTTTCTTTTTAAAGTAGTTCTTGAAAGTACTCCAACTTTTGTTCTTCTCTCTTATACCCTTCACTCTCTTTAAATCTTCCCACCATATATCAGATTTCCCTTAAATATTATAGATAGCCATTCTAGCCTTTAGTTGGTTAGAATAGTTATAAATCTAGAAGTACTTCTTCATCCCAGATAACCAGGATTCTGCTTCCTCCCCCTTTTTAGTTTACCCATTAAATGTTAGCGGTTTGATCTTTTTAAACTCTCTAAGAAATTCTTCATAAGGTTTATATTTTCTTTTTCTAATGTGGTGGTTATCCCCACTACTGTCACTAGTAGAATGAGAATTATGTCGATCACCAAACACTTCAGAAGATGAGATGCTTTCATTTTTAGTCTGTTTAGTCTTTTTATACTTATGTTGGTAACTTATATCTTCTGATTCAACTCTTTTACCCCTTTCTTTAGTATAAAATATTTCTATTAGGATCTGATTTAGCTCTTCTTGAGCTCTCAGAAAACTCTCATTCTCCTTTTTAACAGATTCCATTTCAGATTTTAATTCTTTTATGGTTTGTAAAAGTTATGAGGAATTAGTGGTTATGTCTTCCTATATAGGTTCTCTTTGTAAATTATCTTGTTCAGTATAGGGAGATTCCTCTTACGCATATTCCTCCAGTCTTTCCATACCTGTTGTTCAAAAATAGAAACAAATTTCTCTGTTGATAACATAAAAAGAAAACAACATCAGCGAAATAATTTAAATACATTGTTTTATATAAGGAAGTTGGGCTTCATCAAGGCCTAGTGTTTGAACCTCGTGCTCTAATACCACATGGCATAACCCCAAAATTTCATAAAAATTTAAAATTTGTAATGTAATATAATTGTTTAAAGTCGCAGTTTAATAATTGCTAGTGGTTAGTAGAAAATGAAACAGTTAACAATATGTAGTGATTAACTTCAAACACATAAAAAATAATACCAATTTAATTTTGATATGTTATATAAATGACATGCATTCAGTTGCTTCTAGATGTACCGATGAATTGCTTTTTTCAAGTAGGTAGGAAGCTCTATTCTAAACTGGGGCTTACTTAGCAATTGCTAACTCAGCTAGATTGCTGGTTCTTACAGGTTCAACAGGTAAAATTTTGAACATGTAGGAGTTTATTTTTGCGTTAAGTCAAGAAGTACTTCTTTAGAATAATAAAAGTGCAAGAGTGTAAATTGATTAATAGAAAACAAGGCTATGATGAGGAAAAGTAACTTCCTTTGTTGTTTTTGAATCTATGATAGTATTTAAGTTAGTTGTAAAGATGAATATCCTTAGCATACTATTTTCTTTTACTAGCATGAGTTCTACTTAATCTTTCTTTCTGATGTTTTATGCCAAGTTACTTAAAAATTCTACTGATGAGCATAGGGCTCATAATTTAACATGGAAACACTTTCATTGAAGCATGAATTTACTGCTATTACTATGTCTAATAATCAATGTTCTGCTTTATAAACATGAATATAATTCTAATACCTTCAAGGTAAAAGTTTAGAATATATCACATAGCTCTACTTTTAATTATACTCTAGCAGTGAAGAATATGAGCATGTTTATTTGTATACAGGTATAATTGTCTACTTGCACTACTAGTCATCAAGCTATAAATTTTAATTTTCCAAGTTCCAGCATGTTAGATGTGTTATTGTAATATTTACATTACCATATCGCTCAATGATATTACTAAGTGATTTTACCTCTATCCTTAGGTAGTCTTACTACCTTGTAATTACCAAGGTGTAGTCTAAATATTGGTTTGATTCATTATGAGTTTGGTTCTTTATAGAAACAAAAGAACACTAACTTTAAAGAAGTTTTCAAACCATAGCACTGTCAAATTTATGCAATTGTAAGAGTTATACTAGGGTGGAAATACTACCTAACATTTAATTACATAAAGTTAAACTATAAATAAATTACCTTACCAGCTTTGTTTTTACATACCACTAGTTATAAAACATAGAATTAATCATTTAACACAAAGTTTGTATGAATAGCCATTAGAACTGTTATCGACTAAAGGTCAAAGGCATAAACTCTGATATTCATCTCAACATAAATACTTTTACAAATGATTGATTCCAATGTTATCGAAATGCAAATGTTAACGATCTATATATATATATATATATACTTTTACAATTACTTGATTGTAATGTTTATCAAAATGTAAATGATAAGAATTTAACGTAAAACAAAACATTATCATCGCTGCATGATATAAATAATTGGCAATGATATGTGTTTCACCCGACAGTGCAAATTTGACTATAGGGATTGACCCACTTTTGATTAAAAATTTCGATGGCCACGTGGGTGTGTCTCCACCATGCATTGGTTGAAGTAAAACGCAATTGGAAACCGTAAGCTCTTCATTTCTCTTCGAGGGTTTTGCTCTGTGCTGTGAGAGTTTCTTCATAGCCATGAGAGGCATGTTGGTTTATCGTTTGGTCGCTCCACTGTGTGTAGTATAGTGCTATAAAATTCATGCAAGTGATAAGGGATTCACAGTTTGTAAATTAGTTCTTTCTATAAGTTATTGTAATACCATGAGAGTGGTTTCTTAACTCTGTCAGTAGTTTATAGAACTAGACATAACGTTACCCTTGTCTCTACTAGTGACTTGCTAGATCATTAGTGAAAAAATAGAATAAGAACCTCATTGCCTTTGTCACAGGATGGGAACAAGGGTTTCGTATCTTCATGGTGTAGTTCCTCGAACTGGTTCAATCTCCTTATTGGCTCCAGAATTCTTATTTGCAAGTAATCGTCATACCCTGCTCTTATCTCTTTCATTAATTTCTAGTTACGATTTTAGTACAATGAATACAACTTTTAACTATTTTATTCAGTCTTGTTCTTGTATATTATAGTCCTTGTGTCAGACTTGAAGGAAACCTCTCGAGCGTTGGTTAATGCCGTGGCCATAACAAGTAATCCCCGGTTTGTCATGGCATCTCCCCGCTTGCAAAAGGTTATTAGAATGAGTTTACAGTGGAAGGGAATCATGGATTCGGTTCCTTCAATATTTTAAAGGCTTAGGTTTTTTTTATTACTCATTTTTTGTTTTTGAAAACCCTTGCGTGTTGTTGGGTAGCTCTGACACTTAAGCAATGACTTGTATGCAGTTTCTTTGGTTATGTAAAAGATATTTCATCCTTACGGCTTGATAATATAGTACTTTGGTTTTAAAATGATTCCTATTTCGATTAATCTAGTTTGCTCTAATCGATATTTTAAATGATAATACTGTAATTAGGGTTTTCTTATTCATGTGTGAGTTAAGTAATTTATTGTTAATGATAAACATTTATAAGTGAAATAGTTTTAAGATGAAGACTGTGGAACAGTCATAATGTAAAATTTATAAATTCTATACTTATTAGTCCAGAAATATATTAGTTAGGATTTAATGGAAAAAACCCTTCTGTAAATGTATTATTAAATAAATTATTATTTGGGCACCGTTTCTTATTTGCTTTAGTTTCGCTATTACATGTGTACTGTTGTTTTATTATCCTGTTAATGAAGTAATTAATTTAAAAAAGTTTAAAAATACATTTTAAAGTTTAAGGATACAATTGTAGCCATTCTAATGCATAGTTCATAGTTTCCTTGTTATTTTTAAATCTTAGTTACCAATGTAACTCGATGTAGATTAAATTGTATTTGATTAGATTAGTCGAAAGGGTTTCAACCCTTAGTTTTTTCACAGGTAATAACCTGTCTGGTTTTTAAATTTTTTAAAGCACACACACACACACACACACACATATATATATATATAATTCTTAGTTATTTCATTTATTACTTATAAATGCATTTATTTTTACTTACTACTTTGTAATTTATAATTATTTGGAGCTCTATAGAGAAAAGGTTATTAACTCTGAACTCTGTTTATTTTACATAAATAAGGGTTTATAGGTGAAACCCTAATCTTGTTTTTAATAAGTAATAGTTTGAGATTAAGTTAATATTTCGAGTACTATTTAGTTATTAACTTGTACATATATTTTTTTTCGTCTATTAGTTATTATATCCTATAGACTTATATTTCTTAACAGTATACTAATATTGTGGTACTAGTATATAATACTATTTCTTTCACCTATATTTTCATTTACATAGACTTAATTAAAACACTAATAAAAACAAACTACAACACAGCTTTCTCATTGCATTTTAAACATTGAAATACAGCCTATTTTCATTTACATACAGATGCATAATCATATTTTCTATTCTCATTCCACTACAAAAATTATTTCATTTACCTTAAACAATCTAACTATGCTAGAGTACGCCCTTTAACCAGGTGTGGAAAAACATAGCTTAGAAATTTTATTCCTTTCTATTTCATTATTTTTCTAAATCATTTTTATTTACATAAAGAATCCAATAAGAATAATAAATCTAACATTTCACAAACTTAGAACTATTATCATTCATGTAGCAGATAAACTAAGATTTATTTAACTAAGATAGTAAAATAAAATAACATAGAACCTGTTTAGGACAAGATGACAATAGCTTTAGGAGGTCGTTCCTCCCTACCAATCTCCTGGAGAGCACTCAAACAACTCTTCCTCAGGACCCTCGAGCCTGTTCTTGGTCTTATTGGCTGGGAACTGGGTGGAGTATGCAACTATAGAACCCTCTTTCACCTAAGTAGTTCAATACCTCAGTAACAACAATCTGCTCTCAATAGTATAGTCTTTAGCTTAAAAGCTGCAGCCAGATCAATCAACAGTTATCCCCTCAAACACTTTCCAATTTCCCTTCCATTGAATTCTTCTAAAGTAAATTCATTCACTCTGAATGATCACCTTCTTGGAATGAGCAGCCTCAGCTCTCCTCAATGGGAATTTTTATAAAGATTCTAGGTCTTCTGGGTTAGTTTTCATTAATTGAGCCACCTGCTTTAATTCCACTTTATTGCAAAATCATGACCACAAATGCAGGGAGGTTGCCATATGCAATAGATGGAAGTGGTTTGAGGATGTTGCCACATGTCAATTTTCTCTCCACCCAGTCTCCTCCACCAATTTGACCAGTAAACACTGTAATGCCCCATATTAATGTTAATTAATGATTATTAGTAAATACTTTTATTAAATTAAACTTATACTAATGCCCCATATTAACATTAATTAATGATTATTAGTAAATACTTTTATTAAATTAAACTTATACTAATCCCCATATTAATGTTAATTCATGTTTATTAGTAAGTGCTTTTATTAAATTAAACTTATTATTTTACCGTCTTTACCATTTGCATAAAACATTAAATAAATGATATTGGGGGGGGGATGTATGACAGTTGGGTATAATATGAATGAACACGTACCATTCAAGAAAATAACACATGTCAAACAAAAAAAAATGGAACTACAATGCCCAAGATAGAATAACCTAAATGAATTTATGAAAGAAGGAAGGTGGTGGGGAAGGAGGTATAAGGAGGGGTATTTTGGGGATTTCGGGGAGGATGGTCGAGAAAATTTTGAGGGATTAACAGAGAATAAGAAGGGAGGAAGACAGTTGCGAGGGAAATATATTTGTTACGGAAGAACGAAAGTGATGGAGCAGAGAAGGAAAATAGCTAGAGGAGGGGGTTAACTCCACAGGAGGCATATTTACACTCTGAGAGAGAGAGGTTGCTATCCATTTTATTGGTATGTGGGCTCGGGGGCTAGGAAACCCGTCGGTTTCCTAGGGCCAGCAGGTTCGCTGGTCGATAGGGTGGAACATCCTATTTGGAATTAAGGCTCCTATAGGCTAGGGCGAGCGAAAGGCAAAGCAAAAGGTGCAGGAACCAGGGACAACCTTCAGTGCTTAAGCACAGGTATTTTTCGGTGAACTAAACCATCTCTATATTTTTGCAAATAAAAAAATGAAAATTTGAGAAAGAAGTAAAATATTTTTTTTACTATTTAAGGATAGGACTGAGTGCTCTGCCCAGCAGACAGAGCACTACAAAATGGTATCAGAGCCATGGTTCCAAATATGGAACCAGAGGGCCCGCAATTGATATTTATATTGGCTTTTGGGTGCCTGAAATTGAAAATTATCTTAGGCAAACGAAACTGTATGAAACGTTTTCTTACCGAAATCTATGTATTAGTTAGATTACCTGCACAAAACAGAAATTGCAACAGATAGGAAGCTTTACAAACATGAGAACAATTCTATAAAAAAAAAAAAATAAGCAAGTCAAACATGTAAACGAGATCAACAACTAGCATCTCATAAACCTGCTCTAGTAAGATAAAACCAAACCTGGAATTTTACAGCTAAAGCATATAAAGAGTAGCTTCCCAACCGAGCAGTCGAATCGAGTCGAGGAGCCGAGTCAAGTAATGGTAGTTTAGAGCAACTCGAGTGCTCATAGAGAGGGCTAGTCTATAAATTTTGTTATTTTGAAAATGAAATAAACAATCTTATTACTAACATTTTAGAATATAATTAAAAATTAAATATATTGTAAAGAACAAACTTTTTTTTATCAAAACTATAATGCTTCATCTCACAAATCCTAGAAATACTTTATTGTATTCTATAGTAAATCTCACAATACTGAAAGAACAAATAAATTGAAGTTTCTTTTATTTTATTTTTCCAATTTCTTTTGGGCCGGATTGTCAAACCCGCTTAATATAGCGGCAGAGTTTTCTGTCAGTACCGAAAAATAAATTAAAATCTCTGATTCTGCTAGTAAAATTTAACATGAAATCAAAGAGAAATGAAAAATGAATAAATCTATGAATCTAAGTAGATATATAGTTAAAAGTGGACAAATCACACTGTGCTAAGAAATTAAGTTATCTTATCCTTTTTCCAACAAAAACGTTTATAAAAAAAAAAAACCTCTCTAAAAATATCATTTGTGCCATGCCAGTAATTCAAGAAAACATATACCAATGTTTCTTACTCTTCAATATTGTGGTGAATCGGCTATAGTAGTTCTTGTAACGTAAAATATCTTCTACAGTCTGCACAAAACGAGAGGAAGTTTTATGCAACAAAAATCTTCCTTCACATCAGTAGCAGTGGGCTTTTGTTTCTCAGTTTACATAAAACTGCAGGCTCACATACTCTTTAATAAATGAAATAACGACTTTTAACTCCAAAATTCCAGCACAATCGCTATGGCTTCTCGGCTCCTTCAGATTATTTCATGTGCAACAACCCAACTCTTCATGCAATTCATCCACGAGCTTGGAAAGGATTCTCTTCAATAGAAACAGAAACAATTGAAAACACGTTCTAATCAGAATAAAAGAATTATGTGTAGAAGATGTCTCCCCTGCACATTATATTATGTCATACGACAGGGTTCTCTTCAATTTTATTTACAGTTCATTTACCAACACGCAATTTGTAATATACAGTTCAATTCATGCGCTAGCCAGGGTTTTAAAAGTTGGGGTTTAGGGTTGCTGCATGCATTAGGGTATGGGGTTTTGGGTTGCAGCCTACATTACTGTAGTCATGTTAAATCAACAAGTTACAGTATTGCTATCAAAACAAAACACTGGCAGACGCTCGACGAATTATGCGTTGATGTGAGCAAATTAAATACCAAACGGCAAGCGTTCCCCTCTCCATGGTCGCCAAGCGCGGTGCAGGCCCTCTCGATCCTGTTATTCAGCATTATTAAGTTGTACAGGGGACTGCCACTGGGTTATCCTAAGCTCCCCTCCAAACCATTGTCTTTTACTACTATAGAATCCCAGTGTTGCTACTGCTGTGTCCTCCCTCACTAACCTGCGGCCTCCGTAAGCTGAAAATCTGAGAAGGACCTTGCGCGCGGGTAAGATTGAGAGGGTTCTTGAAGGAGTGAAGGGGATATCCACGCCACTCCCGCTGCATGTTCGTGGACACGTGGGGTGCATGCAGCCTCAAGCCATGCGGGCGTTGGGCTGCATGGGAGAAAAAGGAACCACGTCGACTGCCAGCTTCGTCCTCAAAATATTCTCTGGAAAATAGATTTTTTTATTTATTATCCAAACCTTTTTTAAATATTTTCATTATACTTGTTCTTGTCGGCATTTAGTGGTTAGATATTTTATTTTAATGTTAATTAGTTTTTAATTTTTATAAATAAATTTATAAGGTTTTGAAAAGTTGTATTAAACTGTGTATTATAAAAAAATAATAAAATGTTTCTTGGATTTCTGGGCCGGTTGGCTGATGAAGTTTTGACATACATAATTAAATATTGACATAACTGATTGGTGCATAATACTCCACGACATAGACATAGGTAGATAAAACATACATATTATTGGAAATAGTTGATCGGTGTAGATTTCTCCGATATATTGATAAAGCAAACAAATGTATTTCCACGAAATAGATGAAGAAAAGAGGGAACTTGTGGTTTCTTTGTAAACATTAAGATGGAAATGTTTTTCTTTTTCTGAATTGAGTTGATAATATAAATATAATATTCTCTATCTTAGTGTTCTTATCATTCTTTTGACATAGCCTAACTCAAGTTTCACTCCCCATAGGAAAGGGTCCACGTGTTGGAAGTAAAGTCTTCTTTCTTTTCATTTTGTTTAGTGAGCATTTCTAATATAGTGTATGTTATTATTTGAGAATTTAAATGTGAGTGAAGGAGGAAATAATTATTTATCTTGTTTTAACCCAACCTAATATTTTGGTATTTCGTCATCATATATATCTCCATAAAAGAATCTATGCAAACATATCCTTTTTCTAATTTGTTGTACCATACCGTTTATTTCAACATGTCTTTGCCTTAATGATCAATTCTTAATTAGTATTATTAACAATATAATTCTATTACACATCTTCCGTACATACAACTTCATACTCTTTCAATCAAAATCTATTACAAATGTGTATTGTTATTTCTATTTTTACATAGGAACTTGTTGATTTACTAACATATCATTTAAGTTATAATTAAATGATTAATTTATTATTAAATTAAAAATTAGGTGTTATAAGTAGTTTGTAAGTTAAATATTTAAATTAGATGCTATCTTCAATTAAGTTAAGATAAAGGTTCTCATTAAAATAGATGTTCGGATAATTAAATGTAGTATTTAATGTTAGCTGGCTTTAATCTAATATTAGTTAGTTAGAAATAGCATTTAAATATTAAATGTTGGGAGTTAAATGTTAAAAGTAAACCTAACAATATAGATAAAACTAACAATTTAGATATGGTAACGTTAGTTAGTCTATGTTATTTCAAGTACTAAGCTTAAGGTGTCACCGAGACTTTGATTGATAGTCGAAGAGGCGAGATGGATGTGAAATAAGAAAACAAGACATTGTTGAGACCAGCATTAGGAGCTGAACGTTAAGGCACAGATTAAACCCCAAGACGAAGTCGTTTAATGGAAGCGACTATGCAAGTTTTACGCAAATGTTGACAAATTGCCTCTATGCATAAATATAAGCATGACATAACTAAAATTTTATCTCTGCAATTATTAGATTGAGATAATAATGGCATAATGTTGTTAAATATGTCAGGAATTATCATGGTTCAAACACGTCGAGGTTGAGGTCGAGGTCGAGGGCGGGGTCGAGGTCAACCACCCTCGCCGCCACCACCGACCCCAAGTCAACCACCCTCACCGCCACCACAGATCCCACCATTGGCACCACAAGGGACAACTTCCAGTCCTGAGATGGGGGCTATACTGAGGTCCTTGGAAACCATCATGGCCACACTAAACAGGCAGTTGGAGAGGATTGCAGAGGTAGAAACCACGCAGGTGAGCAGAGAAAACTCTGAGAGGGTGCAGGTCCCAAGGAAAGAACTGCTTCAGGATATTTCCAGAGAGCTGTAAAAGATCAAAATTCCTGAGTTCTCAGGAGGACGACTAGGTAAGCACGCTGAATCGTGGCTCAAGGATATGAAGAGGTGCTTCGCAATAAATGAGTATACTTCGAGTTCCAAGTCTAGAATGGCCATCTGCTAGCTAAAAGGAGATGCCCTAAATTGGTGGTCAGACCTTGAGAAGCAATTGCACCTTACTCCTTTGCCTGTTTCATGGGAATTATTCAAGGAGAGGTTCAACATGAAGTATCTTCCGGCTTATTATAGGGAACAATAGGCAGGTTCCTTTCATGCTTTGGTACAGGGAAACATGACAGTGGAAGAATATGAAGCTAGATTCATGGAACTGGTAAAGTATGTTCCATACTTGGACATGGATGATCGACAGGTGGAGCGATTTGTGTATGGACTCAACTACAAGATCAGGGCTGCAGTACAGATGTGGAAGCCATCTTCAGTTGCCATGGCAGTTGAGTATGCTCGCTATGCTAAGGATATGTCAGATGCAAAGCGAGGAAGCAATTTGATAGGATCCAATCAGTATGTTACAGGGAATGCCCCACGACCATACTTCTGAGGAGGGAAATCCAGACCTCCACCTTATGGTAACAGGTTCACCTCAAGGGGTAACACTTCAGTTAACTCAGTATCACAGGGTTCATCAACAAACCATGGGAACCGAGGACAAACACAGGGTAATTCCTTTAGAGGATCGGGAGGTTTCAAAGGATCTTGGGGAAGGAACACATCCCATAGGAATCATCCCAACAACATGCAAGCACCACCTAATGTATCTTGTTGGGGATGTGGAGGTCCTCATTTTCAGCGGGAGTGTCCTAAAGGGCAGACCAGTAGCATGCAGTAAGAATGAAAAGCATCCATGAGCAATTCTGATAAAACTCATCGGATTCATGTAGCTATTCACAACCACCAGGTAGAACATCAGTCCACCATGGTAGAATCATCTGGTAAAGTAAACAATGTCAAACTTAAAATTTTATTTGATCCTGGTGCAACATATAGTTTTATTTCAGCATATGCATTAGATAAATGTGGGTTGGCAGCCTACGAGCACGATGATTTTGAATCAATCGAGATGGCTTTAGGGGTTAAACAGGCAGTAGGTATTAAGATAAGGGGGTGTCAAGTTGACTTAGGAGTATGCACCACTAAGTTGGATGCTTATGTCACCAACTTGGGCACCTATGCCCTCATTATCGGCATGGATTCGTTAAAAGACCATAGAGATTTCATGGATTGTTATGCAAAGAAAGTCTTGTGCCTTGATGACGAGGGTCGAGCAATTCAAATCCAGGGTCGAAAAAGGAATATATCCCTCCGTTTCATCTCCACAGTAAAAAGTAAAAGGTGTTTAAGACAAGGATGTCAGTTGTTTGTAATTGAGACGATGAGCGATAGTAAAGGACCTTCCTTGAATTCTTACCCAGTGTTATCTGAGTTCAAGGATGTCTTTCTAGAAGAACTTCCACAACTACCTCCAGAGCGAGAGCTTGATTTCACGATCGAACTAAAACCCGGTGCGGAGCCAATCTCAAAGACACCTTATAGAATGATAGCCCCTGAGCTTCGAGAGTTGCAGATCCAGTTAAAAGAGTTGCTAGACTTGGGACTAATTAGACCTAGTATCTCACCATGGGGAGCACCAGTGATCTTTGTTAAGAAGAAGGATGGGTCTTTGCGACTGTGCATAGATTATAGGGATTTGAACAAAGCCACAGTGAAGAATAGGTATCCTATACCAAGAATTGATGACCTATTTGATCGGATGAAGGGCGCATCAGTCTTCTCTAAGATTGATTTGCGGTCGGGGTATCACCAGCTTAGGATTAAAGAAAATGACATTCCTAGGACTACTTTTCGAACTCTATTTGGGCATTATGAGTTTGTAGTAGTACCATTTCATTTGGTAAATGCTCTAGTAGTATTCATGAGCCTCATGAATAGTGTGTTTCGTAATTACTTGGACCACTTTGTTCAGGTATTCTTAGACAACATTCTTATATATTCTAAAAATGATAAGGAGCATGAGGAGCACTTGCGTTTGGTCTTAACTTGCTTAAAGGAACATAAACTATTTGGTAAATTGTCGAAGTGTTCTTTCTTCCAAAAGGAGATTCACTACTTAGGGCATATCATCTCAGGAGAGGGGATCTCAGTGGACCCAAAAAAGGTGAAGGCCATCGAGGATTGGCCAATCCCGAAGAATGCGCATGAGGTGCGTAGCTTCATGGGACTAGCAGGGTACTACCGAATATTTGTGGAAGGATTCTCCAGGATTGCAAAACCCATCACCACCTTGCAGTGAAAGGGAATCAGATATGAATGGACCAATGAATGTGATGCCACTTTTGCAGAATTAAAGAGATTGTTCACGAGTGCACCAATCTTATGGGTACCAGACATGGATAAAGACTTCATGGTATGTACTGATGCCTCGAAGAAAGGGTTAGGAGCAGTTCTGATGCAGGAAGGTGGGGTAATAGCTTATGCATCTCATAAGTTGAAGCCTCATGAGGAGCAATATGCCACCCATGATTTGGAATTGGCAGCAGTTATGCTGGCACTAAAATTATGGAGACACTACCTGGTTGGCAGAAGTTTCACACTTAAAACAGATCATCAGAGTTTGCAGTATATTTTTACACAAAGGGATATAAAATCTAGGCAGCGACGATGGAGTGAGTTCATGAGTGAGTATGAATTTGGTATCTCATATATCAAAGGAAAGGATAATGTGGTGGCAGACGCTCTAAGCCGAAGGCCGAGAATTTTCTCCCTAATCCCCTTGAGAGTGGATTTGAAGGAGAAAGTGCTTGAACAACTCTTGGGAGATGGTTGGTATATCAAGGTAACCTCAAATATTCAGAGTGGGAAGAAGTGTGAGTCGAAGTATTATGGGTACCATATTGAGGCAGATGGGTTGTTGTGGTACCAAGGGAGGATGTATATCCCTAAAGAAGGTGGTATCAGGGAAATAATCCTTAGAGAGTCCCATAGGGAACATTATTGTGTGCACCCTGGAGTGAAAAAGATGTATGCAGACATGAAGAAAGTCTTCTTCTGGGCTGGTATGAAGAGCGACGTAGTGGATTTTGTTTTGAAATGCCTAGAATGTTAGCAATTCAAGGTAGATCATTGACACCCAGTCGATCTCTTATAGCCTCATGATATTCCTGAGACTAAATGGGAAGTCATTTCCATGGAATTCATTGTGGGATTGCCCTTGACATCCTCAAGACATAATGCTATACTCGTAGTGGTTGACAAACTAACCAAAAGTGCCCACTTCATTCCAGTAAGAGACACCTATAATGTGACGGATGTAGCAAGGGTATTCATAAATGAAATCGTACGCCTTCATGGAGTTCCAAAGAAGATAATTTCTGACCGAGACCCTAAGTTTACCTCCAAATTTTGGACAAGCATGCAGTCAGCATTAGGGACCCAGCTGAACTTGAGATCAGCTTATCATCCTGAGATAGATGGGCAGACAGAGAGGGTGAATCAGGTAATGGAGGACATCCTTAGGATGTATGTTATGGATCAGCAGACACAGTGGGAGAAATATCTTCCTCTAGTAGAGTTTGCATATAACAACAGTCATCACATCTCCATTAGTATGCCTCCATACCAGGCATTATATGAGAGACCTTGCAGGACTCCACTCAGTTGGGATAGGTTGGAGGATCGTGTTTTAGTTGGGCCTGAGTTGCTTCAGGAGATGGAAGAGCAAGTGGTACAGATCAGGAAGCGGCTTAAAGAAGCACAGGATAGGAAAAAGGGTTATGCTGATGCACATAGAACTGATAGAAGTTATGAGGTAGGGGATCGCATATTTATATGCATCCGACCGAATAAAAGTACCATTCGGTTTGGAAAGGGGACCAAGTTGTCACCTCGCTTTATAGGGCCATTCGAGATTCTAGAGAGAATCGAACCGGTATCTTATCATCTTGGATTGCCACCCCACTTGTATAGGATTCATAAGGTATTTCATGTTTTAGTATTGCGACATTACATAGCCGATGAGTCTCACAAGATTCATTGGAAGGACTTGCAGGTCTCAGACGAGGGAACCTTCACGGACGAACCATTACATATACTGGATCATAGATTTTGACAGCTCCATAGTTGACACATGGACCAAGTCAAGGTCCAGTGGGACAAGTATAGCCCAGGATCTACTACCTAGGAGGACACATAGACTATGCATTGAAATTTTCCCTCACTATTTTGACCATGACTTCAGGATGAAGTTTCTTGAATGGTGGGTGTATGTAGTACCCATATTTTGACTTCGGCATATTTATCACTCAGACTTATTATAGTGTATTTACTTATTATCTTTGGACTCAACTATACTTTATGAACTATGTTTTGGCAGGTTATATGTGATTATTTACAGATGCTATGATGTTAGCAGGATTATGCTCTAATTATGATATTATGATATTATCATGCTTATACTACACTTTGATCATGATGTTACGACGATTAACATGCCTATGTAGATGCTTTGATTATGATGTTATGATGATTATCATTTATATGAATTTATTGTGCTTATACAATTATCATGCAGTAGTCGTCATCAGATTCATTTATTTTATAACTAAAACACATAGTTGATAGTAATCCTTGGTAGGATGTGATATGTATGATGAGGTACATGGGTACCCATCCATGATATGATTTATTTCGTGATTTTATGATGAAAGGAAATAATGTGAATGATATGGACCAGCTATTGATTTAATGTTGTTATGAATGCATGTTTTGCATAGTGCTAACCTGCAGGGTACAGGGGCTATGTGATAGCCGAGTATGTGATGCAAGTATGACTCAATACATATCTTGAAGAAGATCCTTAATTGCCAAATGATGATACGATGAAACGTACCAATAAACTCGATAACAATGCAGTATGGTTTGATGAGTATGTACCCAATATGTTGAGAGGGATGGATGCATTTCCCACCCTATGTTTTTTTTTGATACCCGAGGTCGTGGGAGGGCAGTGCTGAGACACACTCCCCATGTTGTTCTGATGACGACGGTCGGGTACCCGAGTTCATGGGAGGGCCATTCTGAGACACACTCCCCATGTTGTTGTGATTACGATGGTCAGATGCCTGCTAGGAGAGGCTAGGTCCACTAGATAGTCGATGCTACTGCTCTCAGGTTCTATGTGGGGAGGTCAGTACAGCTGGCATCCACTTTGTACTAGCAGAGGAAGGATAGGGAGGATGCGGACATAGGTTAGGATGGGTGGACATATTAGTTATTATTGTTGAAGGTTGGACATTATGATACCGAATTAGTGATGGTACGTACCAATCTTAACTAACTAAATAATAAGAGCATAATTGTTAAATAACTCCGAATGTCACAAGAAATCACATTATATCTGTATATGGGTCATGTTACGTGAAATATTATTTATATCAGTTAGAATTTAGGTTTTTCTTTTTTTTTCTATAGTACATGTGCAGCCTGTGCATGTACTGGCCATGCATGCACACCTCACACATGCATGCTAGTATGAAATATTTAAATAGTTGGATGGATTAACTAAGTAATTGTGAATTGCTTTGAACCTATAAATGTACCTTGAATTGTTTTAAACCTATAAATGTACCTTGTATCACTATTTTGACCATAACTTCGAGATGAAGTTTCCTGAAGGGTGGGTGTATGTAATGCCCCATATTAATGTTAATTAATGATTATTAGTAAATAATTTTATTAAATTAAACTTATACTAATGCCCCATATTAATGTTAATTAATGATTATTAGTAAATACTTTTATTAAATTAAACTTATACTAATCCCCATATTAATGTTAATTCATGTTTATTAGTAAGTGCTTTTATTAAATTAAACTTATTATTTTACCGTCTTTACCATTTGCATAAAACATTAAATAAATGATATTGGGGGGGGGATGTATGACAGTTGGGTATAATATGAATGAACACGTACCATTCAAGAAAATAACACATGTCAAACAAAAAAAAATGGAGCTACACTGCCCAAGATAGAATAACCTAAATGAATTTATGAAAGGAGGAAGGCGATGGGGAAGAAGGTATAAGGAGGGGGATTTTGGGGATTTCGGGGAGGATGGTCGGGAAAATTTTGAGAGAATAACATAGAATAAGAAGGGAGGAAGATAGTTGGGGGGGAAAGAAATTTTTTTCAGAAGAACGAAAGTGATGGAGCAGAGAAGGAAAATAGCTGGAGGAGGGGGTTAAGTCCACATGAGGCATATTTACACTCTGAGAGAGAGAGGTTTCTATCCATTTTATTGGTACGTGGGCTCAGGGGCTAGGAAACCCGTCGGTTTCCTAGGGCTAGTAGGTTCGCTGGTCGGCAGGGTGGAACATCCTATTTGGCATTAAGTCTCCTACAGGCTCGGGCGAGGGAAAGGCAAAGAAAAAGGTGCAGGAACCAGGGACAACTTTCAACGCTTAAGCACAGGTATTTTTCAGTGAACTGAACCATCTCTGTATTTTTGCAAATAAAAAAATGAAAATATGAGAAATAAGTAAAATATTTTTTTTTACTATTTAAGGATAGGACTGAGTGCTCTGCCCGGCAGACAGAGCACTACAAACACTCTTATAACAGCTCTCCTTAGTTGTTGTCTCCTCATTTATTTATTTATAAATAAAATATTTTGAATTTACATTAAATATCCTTGACCCCACTGGGTCATCAATTACAACTTAGCATAAAATTTAACATATTGTTCCTCAAATAATATAAAATTGTTTTTTTTCTCAAAATTGGGGCATTTGACAACACTTGTCCCAAACAAGCCCAACACTAAAACTGATAAAACCAAAAAACTAATTTCATGCTATTATGGTTTGAATTTTCTTATAAGACCAAAATATAAGTATAACTTTGTTTTTGAGGTAAATTATGGAAGACGTAGGATTGTTTGTGGAAGATGAATCTCATCCTAGAAATCCAATGAATAGTGAATAGGGTAATCTAAGGGAGGGTGAAATTTGGGTAAATATTAATGAGAGTCACAATGACAACCCATATGAGTTACAACAAATTGTTAAAGAATTAAGACCAGAATTAAAAAAGTTAAAGAGGATAACAAACGTATTCTGAAATCACAAGAGGAGTTAAATAACATGTGATGTTTAAAATACACAATGATAAAAGAGGGACAAATAGAGAACCTGAACTTAATATCATAAAAAATACACCTTACAAATGTAAGGGAAGGAATATGGAATTTTCCAAAGATAAGGATGAATCCTCCAGTGAGGAATCAACCAAGCACAATACATAAAAACATTAGGATTATAGTGAAAGTAGTGATAGTAATCAAAGGAAAAATGAATATAAACCTTTTGAAGAAATTTCCAGAGAATTTAAAATTATCAAACCTCCTATGTTCAATGGAGAGATTGAGAAAGTAGAAGAAGCTGAAGCTTGGTTATCTGGAATGAAGAACCATTTCCAAATCTATAAGTATTACGATGAGTTAAAGACAAAAATGGCCTTCTATAACTTAAGAGGAAAAGCATATATTTGGTGGCAATATATAAAAAAATTTAAAGGTATAAAAGAAAGTTATGTAACATGGAAAACCTTCAAGAAACAATTTAGACGAAAGTATCTTCAGGAATAGTACTACGAAAACAAATCTAAGGAATTTTACAAATTAAGGTTAGGTGCTATGACCATGAAAGAAACATGTAGTAAATTCCTAAGTTTACTTCATTATCTGCCTTATATAATAGATGAAAAACAAAAAAATACAGTTATTTCTCAGTTGGTTACCTCTTATGTTTAAAGAGAGGATTGAGTATGACAATCCAAAAGCGATGGAAGAGGAAATGAGAAAAAGAAAGCTTGGGTTATGATCGAAATAAGAATAAAAGAGAAAATATACTTAACTAGGAAACAAAAATACTTGATGACTTTGATCAAAAAAATAAGAATACTAAGTTTTACAAAAATACTAGGAATAAATACAAACGGTATCAAGGAAATAATTATAAAGGATTTAGACCACAAAAACTCTACAGTAAAAGAAATAGAACCTACCACTACATTTAATAAAAATACTGCATAGAGGGAACCACCAAAATGCTAGGAATATAGCGAGCCACATCATTTTAAGTATTGTCCCATAAGAAATATTTTTTTTAATAATGTTCACTCAATTTAAGATGCTGCTACGATTGGGGATATGGTGAGATGCATGCCGAGAATCAATGTTGCATTGGAGAATTGACAAGTAGACCATCATACTTCAATGTTTAATATCGAAAGTATGATAAAAGGTCAACCCATTTCTATGCTAATATATCTATGTGAAAGTTTAATTTATGTATCACCTAGCATTACTGAATTGTGTAAATTATGACAAGATAAATTTGAAAATTTTTGGCTCGTACAACTAGCCATGGGTACAAAACGTAGGGTCACTAATTATGTGAAAAACTATGAAATTATGATCAACGAATTGAATACACATGCTGATATAAATATATTACCATTAGGTTTTTATGATTTGTTAATAGGAATGGACTGGTTAGAAAAAAAACATGGTTATGTTAAGATGCTATGTTAAAAAGTTTACATGCCTAGATGATAATAGGAATACAATTAAAGTAAATGGAATTCCCATAAAGGTTACCATGAGAGAAATATCTACATTGTAGATGAAAATATACTTACATAAGGGATGCAATATTTTTGCAATCTATGTCATGGATGAAAAGGATAAAGTTAACCCACTTAAAATAGAGGATAAACCGATCTTTTTTTTTAAAGACATCTTTATGGAAAAATTCCCCAAAATACCTCTTGTTGGCAGGGGTTTTGGGACAAGTCAGTTGCACAACATCGTGGATACTGCGCAATGTCAAAAGACACAGTGCAAGTGGAGAATGGTGCACAAGGAAGAGGATAGAATATTTTGTATATGTTGTGTCACATTATTGTAATTTGGACCATATTTTGTTGATATTGGTCATGATTTTGTAGATTCATTTAAGAGTTAGTTAGGAATTTGTCCAAGTGGACCTTGAATGTAAAGGCGCAATCCTATAAATAGAAGTAGAATTATAAGTGTTGGATAGATTTGAAAGGAGAAATTAGAGAGAACTTGGTGATTTGTGAACTATTTTGAAGAACCTATTGTTTTGTTGTGGAATTAATATGACAAGACGGGAGTTGATCTGAGTCATTGTGTTTTTATATATTTTTATATTTACTATTTATGCGACCCAATGATGAATGTCAAGTGAATCTGCAATATGGATCTATGATGTGATGTTTCTTTGTCTTAAATTATATTATCTTGTTAGATATGTTTTGTGCAGTGGCATATTGACTACTGTTATCATTAAATTATGTGATCTATTTAAAGATAATGATGAATGTTTCTATGAATGCTAATGAGTAATCAGATATTTTCATTCCATGCATAGCTGAGTAAATAGGTATATGCACATCATCCTTTCCTATTTTGTGAAAACTTGATTTCGACAGCTCTCCCTTGAATGCCTCAGGTGAGACCTCATCCGCTCGGTGGGTGTTGCTGGATAAGGTAAGACCTGTCTGGGTTAGTGATAAAGAGATCATGATGGGTTGAGGGTCAACAAACTGCAAACCTTGTCGACTGGGTTTGTGTCAACACCTCTGAAAATGGACATAGAATTTACAATCGATCTAATACTGGGAGCGGTACTAGCACTGAAATCTTCTTATCGAATGAATATAATAGAACTCACAAAAAATAAATTACAATTGCAAGAAATAATCGATAAAAGGTACATTCAGCCTAGTGTTTCTCCTTAGGGAGAACCGTTCAGATTCATGAATAAAAAGATGACACTTTCATATTATGCATAGATTATCAGCAATTAAACAAGATGACTATTAAAAATCGGTATCCTTTACTCTGGATAGACGATCTATTTGATCAGTTACGAGGGGAAACAATATTATCCAAAATAGATTTAAGATCCAGATACCATCAAGTAAGTATTAATGATGACGACATCTTTAAAAATGCTTTTACAACCTGATATGGTCATTACGATTTCAGTGTAATGTGCTTTGATTTAAAAAGCACACCTACAACTTCTATTTGCTTACTGAATAGTTTTCTAAGTAACTACTTTGATAAAGTCATAGTCATCTTCATTGAAAAAATATTGGCTTTCTCAAAGAATAAAGAGGAACACAAAGAACACGTAAGAATAATTTTACAAGTATTAAGAGAACAACAACTATTTTCTAATTTTAGCAAATGTGACTTCTTTAAACATATAATTAAATATCTAGGACACATAGTGTCTAAATATGGAATATCAGTCAACTGTGATAAGGTTAAATATATCACTGAATGGTCAGTTCCTAATAATGTAACTGACGTAATATCATTCATGGGCATTACTGTCTATTACAAAAATTTTATTGAAGGATTTTCTAGAATAGCCTAAGCCATAAATTCACTACAGAACAAAGGTAAGAAATTTTGTTGAAGCGAAAAATGCACTAAAAGTTTTAATAAAATAAAAAGAATGTTAACCATATCCCCTATCTTAAAAATTGTTGATTATTTTAAGGATATCGTTGTATGCATCGATGCATGTAAGGAAGTATTAGATAGGGTGCTAATTTAATAAAACTACGTCGTGACCTAGGACTCTAGAAATTTAAAACAACATGAGAAGAACTACCCTACACATGACTTAGAAGTTGTTGCAATCATGCATGCACTAAAAATGTGACGACACTACCTGATTGAATGAAAATGTTTGCTGATGTCAGATAACATAATTTTAAATTACTTTTTTGAACGACAAAACCTTAATGCTAGAGAAGCTAGGTGGTTTCAGTTTTTAAGTGAACATGACTTTGAAATAAACAATGTCAAATTGAAAGAGACTAAGGTTGTGGACACTTTAAGTCATCGTGCAAAATTACTATTTGCAAGCAGTGGATATGAGTAAAATTTAGATAATAAAATAATAATGCAATATACAATTTTGATAAAGAATATCAAAATCTAAAAGAAAAGACTAGAGAGATTGAAAGGAACAAAATAAAAGCATATCTTAGTCTGAATAGAAGAGGGGTACTCCTACATAAAAATAGATTATATGTACCAATATCAACATATATTAAAATAACTGTTATGGATGAGTTACATAAATTACCATATTCATGACACTGTGGATACAAATAAATTATCGCTATGATAAGAAAAGACTTCTTCTGGCCTAATATGAAAAAATAAGTAGCAGAATATTTAGCACACTATATCAAATGCCAACAGGTAAAAGAGAACACCAACATCCATTAGATTTATTGAAGCCACTACCCATTGCATATTCGAAATGGTAAGTTATGAGCATGGATTTCATAACATGTTTACCCATAAATTCTAAACAGCATCACTCAATCATGGTCATAGTGACAAATTAATTAAAGTCGCTCACTTTATTCTAGTAAAATCTACTTATAAGGTTGTTAACATTTTTGAAATATTTATTAAAGAAAATTTCAGGATACACGGTGTACCTAAGGTAATAATATCAGATAGAGATGTAAAGTCTATAGGGAATTTTTGGAAATCCTTGTTTAAAGGACTAGGAACACAATTAGTTTTCGGTACTCCATATCATCCTCAAACATATGGACAAACTGAAAGAGTAAATTCAATTCTAGAATATATGATTACAATGTATGTAATGGATAAACCTAGTAAGTGGGAATATTACTTACACTTAGTATATTTTGCTTACAATAATAATTTTCAAGTATCACCTAGAATAAGGTCCTTTGAAATTCTGTATGTACGCAAACGTAACCTCCAATTTCTTGGAGAAGTCCCATTGATAGGTTAATGCTACTACTTGAATTGATAAAATATATGGAACTAATAGTGAAACAAGTACAAAAAAATTTGAAGGCTTCCGAGACAGGGAAAACAATTATGCCGACTTGGAGAGAACTACTAGATAGTTCCAGGTAGGCAAGCATGAATATATAAAGGTGAAACCCAACAAAAGATAATCCCTAACAATGGGAAGATATTCAAAATTGGCATACAGGTATTGCGAGCCACTTCAAATTTTGGAAAATGTAGGAATGGTAGCTTAGCATTTATCCTTACCACCTATGATTAAAGTACATAATGTTTTTCATGTTTCCAGTTTGAAGAAGTATGTTCATGATGCTAATAATGTAATTGAATGGAATGTTATACAAGTTGGAAATGAAGCAGAGTTTTATGTGGGATCGATGCATATTCATGATAGCAAAGATATTTTGCTGTGGAACCATACCATCGGACAAGTCAAGGTGCAATGGAAGCACCTTAGTCCAGAAGAGTCAACTTAGGAATTGGAAAGTGATATGTAGGACTCATATTTGATTCTATTCAAGGATAAAGACAAAAAAAGGGCTTCTATTCGTTGCTATAGTGATAGAAAAGTGTTTCTATAGCAATAATTTTCCGTGGGAAAAAAGTTTACATGTACTAGTGCAAGCTTACCAAGCCTTTAACAAGGTAACGATTATTTTCTTTTACTTAGTTTAAATTTTTTTTATATATATTAATGGCATATGTAATATCTAACTTAGGGTTTCTCCTTCATTATGTAGGAATAGGATAAATAAGGGTGTCAAGGAGGATTCGACCCCTGGTACTCTCTACATTCATTGTCCTCTCTAGATTCATTTTCTGCTAAGTTTTAAGTTGCATATTCCTAGGACTATTAAAATTGATTGCCAAGAAGACTCTAACTCTTTATTATTACTCCGCAGGTGAGTAGAAAAGCTTCCAACGATCATAGAATCAAGCTTCAGGGCGGGCTTCATTTGGCTAGGTAAGGGTTCTACCATGTTAGGCCTTTCTTACATCACTTTTGTTATAGGTTGAAAATTATAGTGTTAAACCATGCATAATGTAAAATGTAGGTTGAAATATTGACTGAGGAGAGTGGTGATAGGGTCACCACCCCTTATGTATCATTCTTCTTTCCCAAATGTGACAAAAAATAGTTTGGTTGATGTAACCCATGAATTGGGTGAACCACGTACATTGGTCTTGTTTATGTGTGCCTTCATGCATATTGATTTATGTGCCTTGATGTGTTTTGTTATCTGGATAATCACCTTATTTATGATGATGTAAATGGTTGAGTGAGTTCCCATGATTGTTTAAATATAGAATAAGTTTGTTTATAAAATGGTTAAGATTTATTTATGCTCTAAGGTTGAGTAAATAATGAAGTTCTAGTTAGGGCCTTGCCTCGTGTGTTTTTGATGATTTTAACCTATGTTTTCTGATGGTAATGAGGGTGTGAATGATTCCATAAGAGTACTTTATAAACCCAAAGGAATATTGGTCGTTTAGTGTTTATAAGTTGTATACAGTCGAATGTGGAATAACAACTAGAGTTATGGATGCTGGATCCTTGCCAATATGTTCACTATTGTTCAAAGCATGGATCTTAAAAAGGACAAAAATGAATAGATTTATTACAACTAACATGTTATCATTCATGGTCTTAAGGTATTGTTTCGAAGGTATGAGTACTTGTTTAAGGATAATGAATTCATAGATTTTGTAAGATAAATCTTCTCTTGGTGTTATGTCACAAGTGGTAAAGTTAGAAAGAATGGTTGTGTGTGCATAAAAAGGGGTTGGAATTATTGAATAAATCACTTACTAACATTGAACTTGTAAATAAATTGTAATTATTGAGTTAACACAATTTGATTCTTGATATTTCAGTGATCAGTTCATAATATGTTTTAGTTTGTACCTTTCCATTGTGTTATATCTGATTAAGGATGGTTTTCAAAAGATATACCTAGTATTTCAAAAGAAAACAAAAAAAAAAATTACTCTTCCTGAGATGGGTGTGTTATAGGGTCTAGAACCCCACCGCATATTAACATGATGATGTTTTTGATATATTGGTTGTAACCCAATTACATATGTTTTATGTATGATTTTATGTGTTGGGTGTGGACCCTGAAGCACATGATTGATGAGATGTTTTGTGGTGAGCGAGGAGCTCTGGAGCACATTAGTATTTAAATATTTGTGTTGAACGAGAAGATATAGAGCACATGAGTGTTTATGTTTGTGTTGAGAGAGAATCTCTATAACACATGAGTTATGAAAACATTTTTACTGAGCAGGAAGCTCTGAGGCATATGAAAAGATAAATTGGAAGTGTTGGGCATAAGCCCTGGAGCCTTCCAAGTTGATGTTGAGCATAAGATCCATAAAATCGTATCCTTGGCTATTGTATCCCTAGGTGTATCCTACAAGTACATCCTAGCATTAGTGTTGAGTGAGGAGCTCTGAATTGCACTAAGTTTATAACTCCATGTTTTTTTAGCGTTGAGTATGGGATCTAGACAAGCACTAGGAGTTAGTCAAAAGAATTAATTATGTCGAGTGAAAATGAATCGAGTAAAATATTGATGTAATCTGACTTATTTCAAGTGATTAAATGAAAATTTTAATTTGTGTATCTCATCAAGTACTAAATAAATAGCATGTTATACAAGGGAATCCAACATGCATGGATGTTTAGAGTTTCCTAGCCTAGTATACCTAACCACCTACCTAAAGGCCTTAATGAAGAAAGTGTCCTGAGTTTAGGGATCATGTTATATGATACCTAAAGACACATGTTAAAAAATAATATATATAAGTATATATTTTATACATATTATGTATAAAGAGTAAGCATACTAATGATACTAATAGTATAAGACATAAAGAATGGATACATCTATTATTATTATTACTAAAAGATAATTAAATATTAAAATACCTACAAGAGTCCAAATAGGAATGAGTTAAAAGTTCCTAAGTTAAATATTAAAAGTGCCTAAATTAAATAAAAGGGTTAAATCAAGAAATCAAATGGTTCTTGATTTAACTGCCCCTTTAATTGAAAAGTATGCCTATAAATACCCAAGCCAAAGAGATGCTTGGGGATCTTACCTCTTCTTTGGTGATTCATAATCTTCCTTATTATTCTCAAGAGAGTTCTTGAATAATAATTTTCTAAGAGGAAAAAAGAGAACTCATTCAAAACCTGATATCCCAGTCAGGGAAGCCTTACCATAGGAGCTCTAAGCTACTTGCATGTTGGAACCAACTCGAAGGGATCCTAATTGAAACTAGGAACAGTTCTAGGTCATGGTTTTGTGGAACGTGGTTGTTCCCAAGTGATTCAACTATCTATACAAAGGTCAAATTTGTCTATCAATTTTTTAATGCCATGGATTTGAGTGTGTAGGTTCTCAACCATTGAAATAGATTCATCTTGCAGTATGAGGTTCTTGATTTTTCCCTGTAAACTATACAAGTCTTACCATTTGAAGTAGGTTAAATTATTAATGATTATGTCAGATTTTTCTACTATAAACTAGGTCATCTTTTCTAAATTTATTAACCTATATATGAATGCAAAAGTTATGTTCTATAGTTCATTTCTAAAATTCATTTTCATAACCAAGTATTTAAGCGTTTTGTTTTGTGGTTTATTTATGCAATTCATTTCTTCTCTTATAATTTAAGGGTTTATGTTTTATTTCTAAGTTCTTGTCTATGACTTACTTCATGTTGTTAAATTTATTTTCCAAGACATAGAACTACTTAAAACAGAGCATATATATATATATATTCTACTGGGAGATTTCATATTGTCAGTAGACCTTTATTTAAAGTAAATAGACCAACTAGTATCTATAGTAATAGTATAATCTCCAAACATAACATTAGAACCTAAATATAAAATACATGAAATTAAAATATATTAAAAAATAACCTAAAAACAAATCATTCCATTGTTTTATTATAAAGAGAACCATAATCAAAATAACAAAATAATTTCCAAAATAAAGCCATCGAGACCTCTAAATTGTTTAAATTCGCATTATAAATAAACAATACTAAAAAAACATCATTCCCATACTTATAAGTAAACATTAAATCAAATATATCGTTAAGCTATTGAAGACCTCTAAGGTTTGTAAGCATAAATGCCACAATATTAATAACCGAACTTTATACTTAGAATATAAAGATACATCTATCCAAATCGTATATCATAAGAAAACTTTCCACATAATAAGTCAACCATAATTCAAATCACAGAACTCATTAAAATATAGCATAGAAGAAAAAGGGTCACAGGATTGAATCCTGTCGCTAGTCTTTCCAAACCCAAGGTATTTCACACACATATCCTTTACAACCATCCTGACCTAGGATTGAATACTGTGGAGTTCACCCATAGTACATTTAAAAATCACCACATCGAATCCTATAGGATTCACTATCATCCTTACCCAAATAATGTAACGATTCAGCCATCTTCTACACAAACCACACTAATAAAATCAATTTCCATAAGAATAGAACACAGCCTGAAATTGTTTCTCTGTCAACGCTTCCCCAATTCTTTACCAAATCAATCATACAGGCTGTAACACATTATAACCACACACATTAACAAGAACCCCAAATCAAAATTACATGTTATATCTATTACATGGCTCACGACCATTTATGCAAAATGATAAACCTTATCATAAACTCATTAAATCCTCTGTCAACGCTAAGAAAATAGCAACGACATTCATTCGTAGGGTAAAAATCACAGTCACGACCTTTTTAAAATAGATACATAGGTAATAACTACAATCCATGACTTACACCATAATTCGACATTTCAATTTGTCTCTTACACAGTTGCTACTCTAAATGGCACGAATGCCATTTCCATCAATGGCATGGCTCCGAAGGCCCAAGATAACGCTGTAACATATCTATATTAAGAAATTAAAACAAGAAATACAAATCTGCGCAGATTCAACTAGTGCCCAAACTACAAATCATAACCATGATACACACAGTACACAAATGTTGTACAAGATAACCGTTATAAACTAATATAAGAAATTACACAGTCGTATATCCAATGCCATGCACCATTATAAGAAATGGTGATTCCACCATTACCAAAAATTAAACATATTAAAAAAACACAGATCCGTAATTATTCACCATGGCCAATGATATTGACAGAGTATCATTTGCAAACCAAAATACATTATTCTCGGCCCGAAGGCACTAAACCCATAAGAAAACCCCAAGTTATAAATGCATCTCTGGATGCTTTACATAAATTTACAAGCAATCACTTTTTCAAAATCGCAACCATTAAAACACAAAAGAAGAATTCAACCAACGAAAACCTTCATGATCTTTCACAACAACCAAACAAGAGAAGGAGAGAGTTTCAACTCGTTACAGTAGGGCTTAACCATAATGGGTCACGTGTTGACCACCGAGGAAGACCCATGACTCACGTTTTCCAAACCCCACAACCTGCAACAAACCAAAGCAAAGATGAGGAGTATGTCAAAATACCAAACTAAACAACTAAAAAAATTCTTCCAAACAATACTCTAAGACATACCTTCCAATGCAACCAACCTACAAGCTCCACTGCACAGTGCAGACTAGAGATAGAGCTCACACAACCATTTCACAAATGAACAAAACCTTCATGCTAGTACAATCCCTAGGATTGAGACCCACGCTTTCCAAAGCACATTAAATTTTCCACCGTGGCCTCCATTACATGAAATCAAAACCCAAGGCTTATAGTTTTTTCCACCCCAAATCGCATTACAACCATTAACCACCATGCAACACATAAACTTCAACATTGGTAGCATAAAATTAGGACTAAGCCATAACTCATGGGATATATCATATGCAATGAATTGCTTACCACGTGACTTCAACATTATACACAAAGAATTTAATAAACCAAGGGCTATGTTATAATATGATAAGCCCTATACATTGTATACCATATAAATGTTAAATTAGAGAAGTAATTAAATGAAGATCATAAGACCATAAAACCATAATGGTAATCAATGCAAACATAAGCCTAGTAACACCATCCTTGCATAAATAACAACTAATGATCATAATAATAATCACTAGGATAGGACTATAAGTCTGTTTGTCATCCAAGATGTGTGCTAGTGACGCATGGGCATCATGTCTTTGTCCCGCTTTTATAGTTAGTTTTATGTCATCAATTCCACCTGCATAAGACAAAGACATAAATACATTAGTTCAAAAATAACTAAGTAAGCCCTGTAGTGACAAGGAAAAATAGTTACCTTTCAAGTGTTTTTACAAGAGAAACAAGTCCCGCCACTCAACCCCTTGACAATACAAGTTAAGTCAGAATTATTCATAAAACAGTAATCAAAGTTTATAACCAATGAGTAAGAAATTGAAATAACATCCATACATATACATACATACCCATCGAACTTGGATATTAAGCAACATAACGACAACATAGCATTACACTAATAACCACATCCGGAAAACATAGAGAAGGAAGTAAGAAAAGCTTACAACAATACAGTGCAGTGTAAAAAAGTACGACACATTCCGCATAAGTTAAGATAATGTCTAGTTTAGGAAGTAACTAAGTAGCCTAATAATTTTTTTTATTTTTTATTTTTGGAACATTACAGACATGGAATGGATTAAAATCCTTTTTGCATTCGTATTGGATCTTGTGAGGCCTCATTCCATCGCTATCCCATCCCAACGATAAAGGTATGACCATCATATCAACACCATGACATAAAAACTGAAGGTCAACACGTCTCTACAAATTTCTGACTGATGTTACAACATGCACAAAGTGTTTCATAGGCTCTTCCATAGCTCATTGAAAATATATTTCCATCATCTAAAATGGGTATTTTTCAGTTTCTCATTTACCTTCCTAGTTTGTGAGATACGTTTGTTCGAAACAACACATGTTTGTACATAGTGTGACCTCACGCACAAAAACTTCAAACAAGTACCATGGAATCCACGTAACATATAAGAGGCTCTTGTATATCTAATTGGAAATATATTTTCATCATCTAAAATGGGTATTTTTCGGTTTTTCATTTAGCCTCTTGGTTTGTGAGATAAGTTTGTTTGAAACAACATATGTCTCAACACAGTACGACCTCAAATACAAAAATTTGAAACAAGTACCACGGACTCTACCATATCTAATTGGAAATATATTTCTATTATCTAAAATTGGTATTTCGCAGTTTTTCATTTGGATTTCTGGTTTGAGAGATATCATTGATTGAAGCAACATAGGTCTACAAAAACAATGCACACGCATCCTATGAGATTCAATAAACATGTTCTCATTCATTGGACCACTACAAATAAAGTATGTTATATCTATAAAAATGTCTATTCAATATCTCAAATGGATCTTCAACATAATTCAATTTCATCACGTGCATCACAAGCTATGAATGGATTTGCGGCAAGACATGAACTAAACCAAAGACCATTTTTTGAATTTTATTAAATCCTATTCTAATCATGGTTATGGGTTAACCACACAAAAAACATAGTTATGGGTCAACCACATAAAACCCAAGTTTATTTATTGTAATCACGGTTATGGGTCAACGACATGAAACACATAGTTAGGGGTCAACCACACAAAACCCAAAATCACGATTATAGTTATGTGTAAGCCATACAAAACGCATGGTTAAGGGTCAATGAAACAAAACCCACAGTTAGGGTTCAATCACATAAAACCCACGGTTATGCTTATGGTTATGGTTTAGCCACACAAAACCCACAATTATGGGTTAACCACACAAAACCCTTTCTCTTCATTGACAATTGGCACATTGTAATCATGGGTCTCTTTTTAGCATGAAATGATGGGGACCATCATTTTCTAAGGGGGGAAGAATTATCTGATTTTTTGGGGGAATATGGTCTAAATTCGGATTTATGAGTTGTGAGGATTCCTCTTAGCTTTTTTTATTATTAGATAAATATAATTGTTACATCTATTTTGACTTTCTTGTCAAAATATTTTAAAAAATAAAATATTCAAAGAATACTAAATTACATTTATTCGGTGTGTTACACAAGATGTTAGTGAAGGATGGGGAAATGATATGTTGGTGCAAAGAGATGGCGTATTGATCAAATTTTTTCCTTTTGGTACAGTAAAAATGCTCGAGGGTTCTAGAGCAAGTAATATTTGGAAACTCTAGGAGTTGGTTAGGAGGAACGACAACTTCAATTATTTTTTCCCGACACTGGTGATAGGTTCCTCACTAAATTTCTTAACTATTTAGAACTGATAATTATATTATGAGCGTAGATTTGAAGTCTAAATGCATTTTAAACTAAGAATTATACTATGTTCCTATTACAAATATTTTTTTATCTCTTTCAAGAATATTTCTTAGCATAAGTTGTTATTGGTTAATTATTCATGTGGAAAATATAGAAAAATCACAGATCCCTCATCTGTGTAGAAAATTGTTATTGATAAATAGATCCTATCTACAATATTTCCTATGTTATGCTACATTACTGCAAATCAAACCCTTTAATGTATACTATCAATATTTAGCAATAAGAGTCGAGAGACTCTTCATAGGGATATTATCCTTATTCTTTTTAAGTTCATTTAGATAACTTTACCAATGTTTTATAAAATTATGTAAATCAAATTAATAAAATAGATCGAAGCGAGTGTGAACAAATGGCATTCCTCTAGGATCCAAAGGTTTCTACATAGAGTCTATATTTTTAAGGTTAATATGCATACACGTTATTAAACCTAGTCTATGTTTGGGCTTCCATACCCAAATTATGAGAGATCTAAATGTATTAACAATAATAAGAACTGAATGAAGGGATTACAATCAATCAAACCACTACCAACAACATATTAATTTAACAAGTTAATCATCAACGCCAAACTCGTACACTTGAGTTTCCAAACTTGGAAATAATCAAATTTAGTTAAACATAAATCGAGGCTTATCCACAAAATCAACAAAGAGTAAGATATACAATCGACAAACCTCATCTATGAGTTTTAAGAACATAATCGAATACAATTGTTCAACCTCTATTTTTGGGTTTCCATACTCAGAAATATACAACATCCATTTGATTAAATATATTCAGGTATAAGTAGCAGCCATTTGATTAAAGATCTGAGCTTCCAAATCATAACAACAACCAAATCAAAATTAAATATCCCGTAATCATGACCACAAGCTCAAGTTTATTCCCCAATTGAATTTACAAGCGTATCTTACACTTTAAACAAATTACATAATGATGAAATCTATGTTTTCCTTGAAACTAATCTATGTAAATCTTAGGCCCAACTGTAGTAAATTCAAACGGATTTTGTGTGTGAGAGGATGTGAAGCTCACTCTATAATTCATGCATCTATGTACAGATCTGACAAGGGCTACGTTTATAAAAAAAAAATATTCTATTTTCGTAGTGGCTGTAAAGCCCTGTATTCCAATAGAACCGTGAACCAAAGCAACCGAGAACCCACCTTAACCACGAACCTGAACAAAGTATTACCTTGTAACTCATGGTGGATATGATTGTACAGTCCATAAGCCACGCTACAGTAGTGTTCCCATGCACATGGACCTACTTGCGTTAGTATGACCATAATGACTAAAATTTATATATACAGTTGTTATTAGCAGATTACAAGGTAAATACCTCATCCTTGAATAGAGAAAAAAGAATCTCGAGAGCAGCTGACCCCACCCTCACTCTCATCCGGCCCATGCTTGGTATCATGCATTAAGATTTAAGTATTGTTAAAAATGTGCATTGCAAAGTGTAACATGATTTAAGGATAAAGAAATGGATTGTAAACATTACCTTGCATTTCACGTTTGTGTACGTGAGGGTGAAGCAATCTCATCCAAGGCATTTGCATGTATCCTGACTTCACCTATCATCAAGTTGACAAAGTTAGAATAAACCCATTTTAATAATGAATGTATTTCTTAAAATTTTCAACCAGACAAGAGGATTACCTTGCTAAGATGCATTGAGGGCCAAGGGTCAACTTTTCCTGGATCTTTCTCTTCTTCCTCTTCCTACACATCAAGAAACGAAAAGGTCAACAGTGTTTCAAGTTAAGAAAAAAAATTTACAAATGAAATTGCACAGTAATATGGAAGTATTTTTCATCCTTACCTATTAATGAAAACCTTAAAAGATGCAAAGCCTTTGCCAGAACATGAAGGAAGGCATTTGGGATTCCATTTAAACCTTATGATGAGCCATGAATGGTTGAAACTGTAGTGGCATCAACATTGCAATTAACCACTAATAAACCTCCAACAATCTCAAGATTATAGGATAGAAATTTCAACACTCATTAACAGATCGCAAATGGAAAGAATGGTTACATGCACAACCCATGGAGCAACTAAACGTCATCCTCCATTAACATAAAACCACACAATACCAAACGAATGTATTGAAAAATCCTCATGACAACTTAATGCCACATTAAAACCCTACAAAAACCATGGAACAAGATTGATGAGAAATGGAAGGTCGAGATCCAACATTTTCCCACAACGCATGAGAATAGCCAAGTCATTAAATGTGCCTAGTTGCACTGTCAACTCTCAGCTAGGGTCATGGCATAAATTAAACACAAACTATTTAAAACTTTGTCAACCCTCATGAAAGCGCATGCATCCACTTGTATCCCTGCTAAGATATGCATATCAAGCTTTATATTACACGTTATTTCCCTAATGGGTGGTAAATCCTCTAGGATAGGACTATTAGACATTCCCTAAGTATTATGTTCAATATAAATCCCTCCAAAATCTTGTAACCAACTATCAATATTTTAAACAATTGTATAAGCCCCTTTGCCAAAGCTACTCTTGAAGAGTGGGTTAAACATAATATTAAACAACTAAATAGGGTGTAGAGAGGACTAAGACATAGATCTAGGATTATGTCATAAGAAATCAAACCATAATAAACTCAAATACTTAAACATCACCTTGGCAAGGGTACTACCAAGTTGTCACTATAAATGGAGACCACACCAAATGGAAGACACGTCCTGTCATCCAACATCATCACGCCCTACTTAAACCTTACACATGCAATCGAATAAATAGTATGTTACGACAAATATGAATGTACTATGACGAACACATTCATGTTGTGACAACAATGAATAAAAAATCGTAAACATGATTTTTATTTATTTATTGAAATTACAGCCATGTTACATTATTGGTGTAGTACAATGTGTTGTTATTTATTGTATAATAAAGTTGAATATGAGTTTTTAATTTTCATACTATAATAATTAGGAATATAGATTATTATAAATCAAATAAATTAATTCATATATAATTATAGGACCATTAATTTTAAAATAATAATTAAAAAAAATTAAGACATTACATTAAATTAAAAATAACTTTAATTAATAAAAAAAGAGCTATGAGGTGGCAATGTGGCGGACATTGCTGATAGGTATTGTCATCAGATGAAAGCTCGTGCAATAATAATTTAGATTGAAAATCCTCCTTGGACGGATTGTCAATAGATATTGCTATAATACAGAAAAAACACGTTTGAACTTGCTTGCTATTGTAGAAGGTAAATGAAATCATTTTTTCATGTGTAATGTATTAAGTTATTTTTCAATTAATATTGGTCTATGAAATGTTCAAGGAAATTAAGTCATGCAATAATTGAACACTTCAATATACTTTAGATTGATTCACAAAAGACTACAAATGTATAGATCATTTTTTACCAAGATAAGCAAAGTAAATAATTGTTTAAATCTATGCTACAAAATAAATTTAGATTTAGATTTTTGTTTTCATTCCATATAAAATTTGGTATTTATAATATTAGAATAACAATTTTGTGACATATCACAATATCAGTAATTTTAATAGTTTGATATTATTATAATCTCAATAGTTTTCATATAAATAAAATTAATGAATTTGAGCAAGAACATTTAACCAAAACAATTTACCCTTTTTTCATAATGATTAGTTGTAAAAATAATACTAATTTGCTATCTATGTAATGGAAAGTTATTAAAATAATAATACATTAAAATTATTCTTAAAGTGAATAACTAGCAAGTTATGAAAACAAATTGTTTTAGCTGAGTTCATATAAGTGGATAGTTGATAAAATTTCATATTATACATAAACATGCGTGATATAGTTAACTTGTTGACATATCACCAACTTTAAATTGATTTTTCAATCGCATAACTTCATAGATAATTACTATTCAATTAATGAAAACATTGAAAAATGATTCGAATAATAATATATTTGAAATGATTGCTTATTACGAAATTGAATAACTCGTAAGTTATTAAAACAAAATTGTGTTAGGTCTCACTAACTTGTTGACATGCTATTAACTTAGTTTGATTTTTCTATTGTATAATAATGGATTTGAAGTGAATAGTTGTTTTTAAAATGAATAAATTTATGAAAACAAATTGTGCAAGTCCATACCAATTTTTAGCTAACTAAATTTCATATCATATATATTTTTCATAAGAATACATTTGGTGATCTTACCAAGGGATTCCTATCATTTTTGTTTTCAAGAATCTCAACAAATTTTAAACCATAAACATCTTGGCATAGATAATCAATTATGGATATTCGAACATATTAGATTTTGAGAACATAAGAACATAAAACCAGTTCAATCAATTAAAACACACTATGTGAATTATAAGTTCACTTTTAAATTCTACAATTTCAACTCCACTAAAATTCAATTTTGGCTACAGTAGTATTGATAAAAACCATAGCTAAACTGAACCTATCTAAAACATATATGAAAATAATTATTTAGTTTTTTTAACTCTCCAAACATTTTAATTTAAAAGGATTTTATACACTTTATATAATAATTTAATGATTTTTAGAATGAAAAAAAAATTACTCTATTAAACATGGGGAAAAAAAATTTAAAAAAATGAAAATTAACAAATATTTTATAAAAAAACCTATAAGTTAAATTTTACCATAAAAATCCAAAATAAAAACAAATAACAATACCACCACTAAAAATAAATATTCACTTTCTCTTTTCTTAACAAAGTTATTTACTTAAAATTAGATCCTTGAGTTGGAGAAGACATTCCAAAACCACTCATAAGAAAAGGTGATATAAATTTTTTTCTTACTTCAATGTGGTATCTTGAGTATTTGAAACCATTTTTTTTACTTTTTCTTTAATATGGTAGTTTTTTTTACTTTTGTAAATTTATCTTACATTAAAAGGTTTAAATGTTTTGATATACATGAATATAAATGTGGAGAAAGTACTAATTTGTTTTAAATTATAATGTCATTGTTGTATTTGGTAATAAAGAAAGTATTGTGGAAGTTCTTTTTAAAGAACTTTTGAAAAATCTTGTAAGGAGATGAACAAACTTGGGAGCTATATGGATATGGAATATATTACAAGCGTTAGTTATCTTTTTGGCTAGGAACTCCATCTTGTAATCTATTTTGTACTAATTTGCAAACAGACATATTGTAGATTTATAAAATACCCATGTATGGCCTTTGATCCTACCAATGGTCCTTTTGTTCAGCCAACTAAGAACTTGGAGTGAACAACAAAGATACCATCACTTGACAAGGATAACCCAATAGTTTGTGTTGTGAAGAGAATACTGTAACAATACCCTCTTTTTATGTACACCGAGAGAGCACACTTATACACCTTAGTCGTTGGACCTTAGCAAACATTTCAAGAGCGTATTAATTCCAATAAAAGATGAAAAACTAACAATAGATATAAGCTGAAAAAAGAGACACGTCTCTCATATTAGAAAAGCTATTAAAATTATGAAGACAGCGGAATCTAAAAATGTCAATCTGAGACATATATGTATATGAAAAAATTTCACATTGAATGACAATTTATGTGTCTTTTATGGTCTTGAGACCTTGTGATTAGAAAAAGCATATTTCGAGATTTCAGTTTAATATGCACATAATACTTTTTAAGATAAAAAAAACCTAAATTAAAAATCACATTCAAGAGAGTTGTAGCTTTTAAGACCAAGAAAATAAATTAAAATCACATGCATTAGTGGCATTAGGTTGTTACCAACTTTAGAATAAAAGGATTCTCATGTAAACTCTACTTTGTGACATTGCCATGCCAGAATTTGTATAGAACTAAGTGGCCAGATAATTGCATATTAAATACATATTATATGCATGTAAGACACATGCACTCATTGTTGTATATTAAATGCATATTATATACATGCAAGGCACATTGTTGCAAGTAGAAAATCATGCAAGAGAAATGTGAGCCGCTTCCCACGTGCTCCTTATGAAAGCTTTCTCAATCAAGGCTTGTTCATGAATCCAGAACCTCTCTTTAGAAAAATTATTGCAGCTAGGTTAGAATTATGGTTCTTTCTTGTAATTCAAGTAGATGTAGGACTCAAATTTGATTTTGAATTTATGACTTGTTGTAGCTGAATGGTCTTTTCACTCCCATGATTAAAATATTTGAACTTTCAAGATTCAAATAGGGAGGGCAGTGATCAATAGGTGTGCTTGTCAACTTGTGGTATGAAAATTGTTGTACTGTAAGACAACAACTTGTGGGGTGAAAATTGTTGTACCGTAACACAAATGCGAGATGAAATTTGTGATGATGGAACTGGATGCATGTATCCAATTCCTCGCTTCTCGTTTCCTCCGACTGCCCCTTCCGCTCAATATGGTGAACAACCCACTCTAAGAGAGTATTAAGTGTAAGTTGTTAAGTAGTAAATAAAAGACTTGGCTTGATTGATGAAACAATTTGTTTATTTGTATAAGAAATGACTCAACTCCACTTGAAACCTGGACTCTGAAACAAGCTCCTTCAACTTTTTTATACGTATTCAGTTTGATCTACAAATAATGAATTAGAATATTTGAAATCAATTTAGCGTATTCAATTTGGTCTCGAGATACTGAATTAGAATCTTTGAAATCAATTTAGCAGTTGTTTGTTTTAATATGAGATGCCTGCAAATTATTCTATAAAGTTTCCAATTTAAAGGATAAGGTTTAAAGGAAATGAATTTTCTGATGATATTTTTCATTCGATAGTTGACCACTTTCTAACAAATATCCAAACAGATATTGGAAAAGGAAAAGGAAAATGAAAATTTGTTGTGAACCCAAATTAAACTAAATTATCACATAAAGACCATTCTAACAATTAAGAATGATTATTGGGGCATATCTGAAAATAATTGTTCAACATAATCTAAAACTTAGATTACTTATAGTAAAAAATGACTAAATGCATTCCTTTGAAAATAGTTTAAAAATATTTTAAACAATAGGTCACTGTGTTATAGGGTGAGAGTGGCACATAATGTTAGGTTGACAGAAAACATGACAGAATTGTAGGCAAGATGTAAGATTTTAAGGGCTCCAGGTAATAAAATAAGTGTACAAGTGTCAAATGCATGCACCCATGTAATACCCCTCCTAAACACCTTCGAATATTGGGTAATTTCTGAATGTATTTATTCTCTGGTGATGAGCTGAAGACCAAGGCCCCACGAGCAGAATGTTGTGTATTAGGTATTGTGATTTCATAAGTCAAGGATGAGTACAACTTCTTTCGGACAACCGAGACCACTAGGAGGAAATACTAGTGGTCGACAACACCTAGGTGGCCTAGTTCTTCAGAACCTAAACGTTGTGGCATAGGGAAGCTTGCTACGATGTTAATTGTTGGGTTCGGAGTCGCTAATTTGAGCAAGAGTGACATTAAAACCAGTATAAAAACCCAACATTTGCAAATAACATAAATATATATATGGGTATATATTACCATGGCATAAATTGGATAAACAAATACAAAGAACATTATATATAATGGTGAAATATTATATATAAGGGGATTATATATAATAGCAGACCACCTATAGTGATAGGAACTCCAGGTATATATATATATATAGCAGAGAACTATTTTATACATGTATTATGTGAAGTAGTAGGGCACATATATGAATTTCATGTATAATAAGAACATTATATAAATTAAGGAAGCATCATAACTAGAGATTGTGTGGGGAGAGAAACTATATATATATATATATGTATATATATATAGACCTATCATATTTAATTTTCGTGAGTGGTGGGCGAAGATTTTTGGAATTACTTGAATTAGGACCACTAACTATGGAGCTGTAAGTTACTTTCCTTGACCGAGATCAATTATGGAGAGACGTTGATTATGGGGTTTTAATTTCACCCTGACTTATATCTTCACAGTGGCGAGCTGTTGCCGGAGTTTTGAAATCATTAATTATAGAGGTCTTAGGGTTTTCTGGAATGGATTCCATTGCCGAGGGGGGAGGGAAATGAGATTATAAATTCTTGTTGTCATCTCAACGCTGGGGGACCAATTCTTTCTGTCAAGCTTGGGGTTAATATAACCTTTGTATATGTAATGTATGTAGGTGGGGCTGTTTAAGTTCTGAAAATAAATTTGCAATTGGAGTAATTTTGGACTGTGTTGTTTGCTACGTTTTAGCCTGGAGAGGAACCACAACGTGGTAGAAGGATAGGAAATCTCTGCATTTGGAGAGTATGGCGTGCCCAAGTCGAATATCCAGTACCGATCGCTGCATCTAGGATGAAGAACGATTGCTATGTTGAACCACCAGCAAGGCTGATTTAGTTGCCGTAGGTATGGCGCGCCCAAGTTAAGATAAGTTTTTATGTTAAAAATGTTGTGTGCTTAAATCAATGCTAATGCCTATGATGAATGCGATATATATCTTATGAAAGACCACTATTTATCCTCTGCAATTGTAGTTTTGAGCTTATTTCATTTTAAGGCATCAATAAGTTTTATAGGGTCCAATACGTGACCATGACTCGCTGGAAGGGTCAAACCGATCCTCATAAATTATAAATAAAGCTTCCTATGGAGGTTTAAGGTCCCAATGCGCAGACTAAGTGGACGCGATGTCTCCACATAAGCAATGTAGATATTAAAAAGAAAAAAAAACCCAAAGTGATGCATGTCGAAAAACTGAAAATTGTTGGTCGAAATATATATATCAGAGTTCAAGTGTAGGATGAACAAATGTCCACGTTGGTTTAGGTAGGTATCCGAGGAAGAAATGCCAAGACATACACTTCTGCCTTGTAAATTTATGTTAGTAATTATGTTGGAATTATGGTATAGGTTGTGAGTATGCGAGTTGAATAGCACTCTTGATCTAAGGGTAGTATACTGTATAGAATTTGTCTTCATTCTCAGGGTAAAGCACAGGAAAATCTCGTTGTTTAGTATACACACTCTAGCGATCTTTTTAAACCTTGGCTAATATTTTTTCAGAATATATATATATATATATATATATATATATGTGCGCCTACCCTGGTATGAAGGTCAGAAGATAATTTGTATGACATATTGATGGAAAACCTGCACATTATTACCATGGTTACTTGGCAAAGGAATGGATGTTGAAGGTAACCAATAAAATAACCACAAAATATATGGTAAAGAGATACTGTGATATTACTGTCAGTAATGTTTACAACTTAGATTGTTTTAGAGTATACAAGAATTGTTTCTATCAAACGCCATTGAGGATACCTGATATGTATATTGGGAATGTCTGTATCACTTTAGTGGCACGAAACCTTTATGTAGTCTCCATTGCGTATGGAGAAGAAGTGAAGTTAGAACTACAACATTTAAGATAGAGTATAACTTCATTATACTAGGATACTAATAGATTTGGGTTACTGAATGTGTTTTTTAAAAGACAAAGATTTATGGATGACTTTCGAGCTCATCACAAGGCCCTACGAAGAGGGCAATTGGTAAATTTAAATTTATTCTTGCAAGTTACTTGAAGTAAGGAAATATGGCAATGGATGTGCCACCACTTTGTAAATTCTTCTCTTCTATAATCAAATAAAATAACTAATGGTGGACGTAACCCCAAGGTTGGGGTGAACCATGTACATTGGTTTTGTGTCTTATGTGCTTTTATGTGGTTACCTTATGTGAACTTGTTGTAATATATCTTACATATTTGATGCATTGTGTACTTGCTGCAATTTCTCTTACCTGTTTTACTCATTGTGTACTTAATGCAATTCATCTTATGAACTTGATCTTATGAGCTCCAAAAAGTTTAAACTAATTGCTACAGGGAATACAATGGTGCCAATAGCGGAAGGACGCCAAATGAGTGTTTGGGCATTCAGAAACATGTTAATTAATGCGACTGAGGTAAAGTAGAGCAAATGAACATAGTTGTTTCTTAATGTGATATTTTATGGAAAAAAAATTAATTATAAATTTCCTCTTTCCACCCATAATAGCATCAGGGTATAAGAGGTATTTTACATATGGTATCAAAGCCAGCTACAACACCGAACCCTTAATAATGGGCTAACAAGATAGTTTTGCAGGATTACATTTGGAAGAAATTGCCACAGTTCGTACTCTCTCGGGATCAGATCGTACTCTCTCTTGATTTCGTCTTTTGCAGAACAGTTCACAAAAGTGGGAAAGGTAAACTTTGTGGCCACCATATAGGTTCTAGCTGAGTTCCATGGAGAGCACTGTATGGGTTTGGATAAAACATATCAAATATTTAAGACTGTTGACATTTGCCCATGATCATTTCTCGAAGTCCTATCGTTGAAAAAATTCTCTTGAATTTGCTCCCCTTGTGTGGTTTAATGGTGAATATAGTCTGTGAGAAAGGGATGTGCCTTGGTTTGCATTTCACACTTTCCCTATGAAATATCATTATCTAGTCTTCGACATGGGGATGGTACGTGCTCAATGGTTATCTGCATTGTTGTTTTGTGGTTGCATTTGGCTCAAGTAGAGGTATGTAATTGGTATGTTTTGCAAGAGTGAAATAAATTTATGTTGTTCCTGAGAATGGAGAAATCCTTTTTTTTAATTGACCAATGCCTTCCAAATATTGATTCATAATGTATTTTAGGATTCCTAATGGATTGTAGGCCTGATTCTTCTTGTAAAATTGTGAATTTAGTCTATGAGAAATGTTTCAATCTCTTGTTAACACTAAGACTCGTACCACTAGATAGAAGTATTCCATTACTTACCTTGTCAGCAAGGAAGGCATCTTGCATCCCAAGGCCAATCAGTTTTCATAATTCAATTTGAAGCAAGAGTTCCCTCATTTATAGCGTCTTATCCGAGCATGATTCAACCAGATAGTTGAATCTGAAAGTTGCACATCCCAACAACATGGAAAGCCTGTTAATCACATGATATCAGTAGCTAATGAGAAATCTATGCACAAAACTAAGAATATAACTCATAATACTGCTTAGATGACTATCCATCAAACCAAAACTATTCATATGAGCATCCTAGAAGGTACATAAAGAAATATATTGTCACCTGACTCGCAAATTAAATAATGTTGGGATAAATCGGGAAGTCCCTTTTATGGGGATGCCTAAAAACAAAAAACTTTCTAATATTCTACACTTTTTTCTTTTCCATAGTTAAAATGACTTGTATTACTTCAATTATGTGACCTTCAGTTCATAATTGGTAGGGTAGAGAACAACATGTGATTTCTTTATGATGTGTCTAGGTTTTAATTAGTACTCGAGTATCCACTATAAAATAGAAGGCCCAAAGTAGCATTTGGTATGCAAATTTAATATTCTGCCGAGGTACAAATATGCATATAGATGAAATATTAATTTTCCAAGTATGTGTGTTTCTTGAGATGATTTATATGCTTTTAATACAAGGGAGCTTTTGTGGAGAAAAAGTTTGAAGGAAATCCAAGTTGTTGTATATTTTCTTGCCGTTCAAGTAGGCTTGGACGGAGATGTGAAATTCTAGTCTGTGATATATCGATACATTTCAGTTTAATTGTTTTTTTATAGAGGCACATTTAATCTTGGAAAGCATAACATAATAATGGATTAAATAGTCAAGGGTTTAAATTTGTACAGTTTTATTGTCACTTCATGCATGTGCCTTGCTAATTACAGTTTTGAAATCGGTGTGGCTATAAGCATGGGTTTCATAGGATTATAGATATATGTGAAGAGGTGTGATAGACACTTTCTGTTGAATGATCATAAGGCATTTAATTGCCTTTAGATCTTGTAACTTTTGATGCCCAATTTCTATATTGCATTGTGTTGGCTTGGGATACATCAGATAATAGTTTGTTGTTGATAGAGCATGAAACTTGCCTTTAGGTCTGATAATGTTTCTTCTGCTAGTGCCTTGATTTGGGGTTTTGGGTAGGGAGGACAAATGTTGATGAAATTTTTACAATGCGTCTACTAAACGGGGTTTTTAGTTTTAACATATCTAAGGGGAAAGGTGTTTCCTCTGATTTGCTTGGTTGGCTAAATCTTTTTTTTTATTGAATTCCAAGGTATAGGATCCGTTATGATGTATATTACATCCCCTGCATTGGTGGTTTTAAGTAGCTGTCTGAGTTTTTTATAATAAACTTCGATGGAATTGTAGCAATGGAAACATTAGGTGAAACTTAGTTTGAATTGGTGAGGTTGAAATCAAGAGAGTCAGATGAAATTGATTCCATTCCCTATTGAATGTTTACTCCCTGCTTCACAAAAAGGATGTATTTTTGATGATTTTGTAGAACTTGTATTTATTCAATGACTTATTGCGGCTTTAAACATGTGCATCATAAATCATGTGGGCAATTGCTAGAGAATCTAGTTGTAGTGTGGCACTTATTGATTGCTATTGAGTTACAATGTAGATTCATTGGTGTAAGAAGCATATTTTCAATTTTTCTAGCATGGCACACATTGTTAAGGATAGTTGGATATATTTACCATTGAAGATAATCTCGTGGGCTATTGTTAGTGGTGGAATGTTTTTGTGTTTTATGAAGAAGGTCTTGTGATTGATCCCAAGGTTGTTGCCTCTATTGTATGCATCAATTGATGTCCTTACCAGCTAAGCATTGTAATCAATGTTTATGAGGTTATATTGGGTACCATCCACGTACAACAGAGAAGTGCTAAGGGGCTCTCTAAAGTTTTCCTTGAAAAAAAAAATTACCACTACAAATCTAGTTCCATGATTATTGAAAGCTTACAAGAATTCTATTAATCTAGTTGATAAATAGATCACAGTTTACAATAATTTTATAATTTGTTTGAACGCTTATAATATCTAGTAGATATTATAAAATTATAATGGTGAGTGATTTTTTATTTTTTTTGGATTTTATTGTAAAAAATTGAAGATAATGTGTAAAGTGGTGTTTGCATTGTCAATTTCTCAGGTTCTATGTGGTTCTTGCTAATTGTGTTTTTATAAGAAATTGAAAAGGTTTTGTGGCTTCTTGTGAATGCTTTCTTGTCAATCCTGGTGTTAAAAGAAATTGAAAATCCTCTTATCTGATGAATGAGAAATGAAGTAATGCATGACTTATGCTAAAAGGTTTGGTGTTCTTTGAAATAATAATATGATAAAATGACCACCTATGGAGTGATTGTAGGCATGGGAAATTGTGGCCATGAGGAGTGCTAAAGCTCCAGGACTGTAATGAGTTAAGAAGATATGAGAAAGATAGATCATGTGAAAAAGGTTGTCACCACGAGGAAGTGGTGATGGAGATAATGGATGAAAGCTAGCTTGTTTTCCCCCGGGCCAGCGAGGGACCACTATGCATTATAGGGATGCCTAGATGTAAGACATTTTGGTTAAGACTCGTTCCACACACATTGAGAGGACTGTCACAAGAGTGGGGGAATCTGTGAAGAGAATAACCTCTAGGTGTTGTGGGGGTGTGCAACAACAGAGGTGCCTTATCTTGGTGAAGCACCCTAAATAGCACAAAAGGAGATATGAGGGTATCGTCCTTGTGTTGGGTGGCTTGAATCGGTACTTGGAGTACTGTTAGCACTTAGAGTGTTGGGATAGAGGATATACAGAAAAAATAATAATGGTGAAGCACCCTAAATATCACAAAAAGGAGATACGAGGGTATCGTCCTTGTGTTGGGTGGCTTGGATTGGTACTTAGAGTACTGTTAGCACTTGGAGTCCTAGGATGGAGGGAATCCAAAGAAAAGAATAATATTGGGAAGAGGTATGTGTATTACAGATAAACGGGTACCTATGAGGTAATATGTCTAATTATTGGCAAATAGAACTGACATGTATATTGGAACCACTATGGATTATGGAAATTGTATAGTGTTGGATTTCTGATTTATACATTGTTTTCAATATTGATATTAGTAGACATGTATATTTATTTCACAATGCAAAAAGATCTATGGTTTATGTTTTAAAGTTGAATTATAATTTTGAACATGAGGTACTGAAGAAAATTGGGCTAGACCCGAACTTGCTGCAGGGACTTGCAGGGATTGAACAATAGGGACTTGAGGAGTACCAAAAGATCTCCGAGGTTCAGAACAAAGAGATGAAAAGAAGAAAATATGATGAACTAGGAGAAGGAAAGTTGGTCGAAGAGAAACGCTAGAACACAGAGGATGTTGTTATCTTAAGGGGGGAGGGATGTAATACCCCTCTTAAACACCTCCGAATATTGGGTAATTTCTGAATGATTTATTCTCTGGTGAGGAGCTAAAGGCCAAGGCCCGATTATATATAATAGCACACTGCCTATAGTGATAGGAACTCTAGGTATATATATATAGCAGAGAATTATTTTATACATGTATTATGTGAAGTAGTAGGGCACATATAGAAATTTCATGTATAATAAGAACATTATATAAAATAAGGAAGCATCATAACTAGAGATTGTGTGAGGAGAGCAACTATATATATATATANTCCTTGACCAACATCAATTATGGAGAGACATTTATTATGGGGTTTTAATTTCAGCCTCACTTATAGCCGCACCGTCGGGAGCCTTTACCGGAGTTTCAAAATCATTAATTATAGAGGCATTAGGGTTTTCCGAAATGGATTCCACTGTCGAAGGGGGGGGGGAAATGAGATTATAAATTCCTGTTGTCATCTCAATGCTGGGGGACCAATTCATTCTGTCAAGCTTGGAACACATATTTCATTGATTTTGGAAAGATTTTATTACAAGAACAATGCCAGAATTAAGTTTTTTTGTTATTTTGGAATTCTAGATCCACTGTTTAATTCCAAATTTAATGAAATATGTGTTTTGGGGTTAATAAAACCTTTAGATATTTAATGTATGTAGGTGGGGTTGTTTGACTTCTAAAAATCAATCTGCAATTGGAGTAATTTTGGACTGTGTTGTTTGCTACATTTTAGCCTAGAGAGGAACCCCGACGTGGTAGAAGGATAGGAAATATATGCATTTGGAGAGTATGGCTTGCCCAAGTTGAATATCTATCACTAATTATTGCATCTACGATGAAGAACAATTGCTGCATTGAACCACCCGTAGGGCTGATTTAAATGTTGAAGGTATGGCACACCCAAGTTAAGATAAGTTTTTATGTTAAAAACATTGTGTGCTTAAATCAATGCTAATGCCTAGGATGAATGCGATATATATCTTATGAAAGATCACTATTTATCCTCTGCGATTGTAGTTCTGAGCTTATTTCATTTTTAGGCATCAATAAGGTTTATAGGCTCCAATACGTGACCATGACTCGTTGGACGGGTCGAACTGATCCTCATAAATTTTAAATAAATCTTCCTCTGGAGGTTTAGGGTCCCAATGCACAGACATAGTGGTCACGATGTCTCCACATAAGCGCTATAGATATTATAAAAGAAAAAAAACCCCAAAGTGATGCATGTCGAAAAACTGAAAATTGTTGGTCAAAATATATATATCAGAGTCCAAGTGTAGGAAGAACAGATGTCCATGTTGGTTTAGGCAGGTATCCGAGGAAGAAATGTCGAGATATACACTTATTCCTCGTAAATTTATGTTAGTAATTATGTCAGAATTATGGTATAGGTACTGAGTATGCGAGTTAAATACCACTCTTGATCTAAGGGTAGTATACTGTATAGAATTTGGCTTCATTCTCAAGGTAAAGCATGGGAAAATCTCCTTGTTTAGACTCTAGCGATCTTCTTAAAGCTTGGCTAATATTTTTTCAAAATATATATATATATATATGTATGTATGTATGTATGTATGTATGTATGTATGTATGTATAATTATATGTGTGCCTACCTTGGTATGAAGGTCAGAACATAATTTGTATGACATATTGATCGAAAACCTGCATATTATTACCATGGTTACTTGGAAAAGGAATGGATGTTGAAGGTAACAAAGACAATAACCACAAAATATATGGTAAAGAGATACTATGATATTACTATCAGTAATGTTTACAACTTAGATTGTTTTACAATATACAAGTATTGTTTCTATGAAACGCCATTGAGGATACCTGATATGTATATTGGGAATATCTATATCCCTTTAGTGGCACAAAACATTTAAGTAGTCTCCATTGTGTATGGAGAAGAAGTGAAGGTTAGAACTACAAACTTTAAGATAGAGTATAAGTTCAATATACCACGATACTAACAGATTTGGGTTACTAAATGTCTTTTTTAAAATACAAGGATGTGTGGATGACTTCTAAGCTCATCGCAAGGCCCTACGAAAAGGGAAATTGGTAAATTGAAATGTCTCCTTGCAAGTTAATTGAAGTAAGGAAAGATGGCAATGGATGTGCCACCACTTTGTAAATTATTCTCTTCTATAATCAAATAAAATAACTAACAGATTTGGTGGACATAACCCCAAGGTTGGGGTGAACCATGTACATTGGTTTTGTGTCTTATGTGTTTTGAGGAGATTTATTTTATGTGCTTTTATGTGGTTACCTTATGTGAACTTGTTGCAATATATATTACATCTTTTATGAATTGTGTACTTGCTACAATTTCTCTTACCCATTTTACTCATTGTGTACTTGATGCAATTCATCTTATGAACTTGATCTTATGAGCTCCAAAAAGTTTAAACTAATTGTTATAGCGAATACAATGGTGCCAATAGTGAAAAATACCCAAATGAGTGTGTGGACATTTAGAAACATGTTAATTAATGTGACCGAGGTAAAGTAGAGAAAATAAACACAGTTGTTTCATAATGTGATATTTTATGGAAAAATTAATAATTATAAAGTTCCCCTTTCCACCCATAATAGCATCGGGGTATAAGAGTTATTTTACAACCCATGTGTCGATTGCGCTATTGTTATTTTTACAAAAACCTTAGCAGACATGGTAGGCAAATGCGTAGTGTAATGGTGGGGTGGAGATTAATCTATTTCTCATCTCGATTGATACTTGAGACTTTGTGTGCATCTCCCTGCTTTTCTTCAGCATCTGATTCTGTGACACACTTCAATGCTCATTGACAACCAAATAGCATGTCTAGGCGACCGGTCAAAAATAATGGTTTTGCATAGATTAAAGGCCTAGGGCCTTCCATTTCTTCCTCCAACAAACTATAGCTGGGTTTCTCTAAGCATCGAGTAGGTAAGCTCAAGGTCCATTTTAAACTAATTTAGAGAGTACAAATTACAGTTGTAGTCTTAAGTATCTTAATAAAAACGCTTATTGTAGTCTAAACTATATGTGACAATGCAAGCACCATACTTTATCATTTAAAGCATGGCTTCCAATTAAGTAATCCTCCCATGAGCGTTTAAATGTTCTCAATAAATAACTCAAAGCATATTATTGTAAAATTAGAAGTTAATACCAGCTATTGGAATTCACTGCCTTTATGGAAAAAAACACGTATTGTAGTCGAAACTCTCTGTGACAATGGCGTTACCATCCTTAACATTAGTGCTGCAACAAGCAAGGCTGGTCCTATTTCAACAACCTAGAAGATGAAGATGACATTAAGGAATTTAAATTTCTAGGAAACTTCAGGAGAAGTTACAATGACCGTGAATTTTAGAGTCACTGTGGAATTGGTAATTCTGTTGAATTAACAATTCTCTGCATGATGCTAGTTTGGGGGAAATGACCATGGATTATGCTTGGTTTCTGTCTTTCAACAAAAGAACCCTTTCCTGTACAATGTCAATTTTTTAGCTGTTGGGTGATAACTTTCCCAAGAAAACAGTTTAGTTCATGAATTTCTCAAACAAGTTTATTAATTCCTCTTCATCCCATGCCACCCTAGCAAAACCCCACCTCAGGTTTTGTCCAAAATCTTCAATGCTCAGAACAAAAAAAAATTAAACTCATTACCAAGGATGAGAGAGTCATTAAGGCTGATAATTGGTTAAAAGTGTACTCCCAACCAAAAAAAAGTAAAACGAGTGCTATATTTTGTTTAACTTTAATTGTATACATACATATTATTTACATTTAGAGTTCAAATGTGTTTTTTTACTGAATTGGCATGAAAATGAGTTTTAACTGAGTTAGAATAGATTATTTGCCTCATAATTGCTTTAAATAAGGACTTGATTTCCCATTATTCTTCTCTATTTCGTGTGTCCACTTACAATTTCTATGGACGATGCCGCAAGGCCAAACTGAATGCCTGTCAAAGTTGCCTACAGTAACCACACAACTTCTTCCATCATACCAGTAAACAAAGTGACTCACTGCTTCACTCACAGGCCTCCGTTCCCTCTTATTAGTCTGTAGTTAAAAAGCAAGAAAGCAATTGGTATTCCTCATCCTTCTAAGTCTGTAGTTGAAAAGAAAGCAACCAAATAATGAAGCCAGCAGAATAGAATAATAAAAGGAATACTATGTGTGAGAAACAAGGAACCAAACGACGAAGCCAAGCAGAATAGAAGAAGAAAATGAATATTGTGTCCTAGAAATAGGAGAGTTGGTAATAATAATCACTTCATCATCGTGCCGCTCCCTTACATATTAACTCAGGCATAGAATGGTCGCGTGGCAGTTAACATGCATGTGACTTGAATTGTGTACTAGACGGAATTCCTCGGGCAGGGCAGGGAGTATGGTTTTTCCAACTGGCATAATTACGTTGCACATTTCTCAACCATGTATTAGTATGCCCGTAATGAATACTAATTGATAGGTACATTACGCTACACATTTCTTGACCATGTATTTATTTTCCTGTAATGAATACTAATCCGTGCATCTAGTGGATAGATGCATGAAATCGACACGTCTACAGAATTATTACAACCTTATTAAAACTTGCTTCCATCATTGCAGATTCCAACATCTGAGACTTGATTTGCAAACCCTATGTCATCCACCCAACATCCAATCGAAACTTTTAAAAATTAACAAATTTAATATTTTTTTAATTTTGATAAAGTTAAACATTAGGATTTTTTTTAAATGTGAATTTATTTTGGCCAAATTAATAGACATGAGCTATATATATATGTCCCTTGTTAGGGACATAAAAATAAAAAATAAATTCCAACATGTCTACCCCATAAATCACATGAAACTCTGTGAATCCTAATGTATCATGTTGCAATTAAGCTCCAAAAGAGATGAAGTGATAAGGAAAAAAGAAAATTACATAAGAGGAACAGTATTCCCCATATCTAATCTCCATTTGATGGAATTCTCAAAGAAATATTTTAGGGCTAAGCCACAATCATGGACTCCTTTAAAGGCACTTTAGATGCCACATAAAATTGAAAAAACATGGAACCTATGACTTTAGGTGACAATTAGAGGCACTTCCCTAACTGATTTGAAGATGAAGTAAAAAGACAAAATTTGGGTAATTGAATAAGCTTTCATAATATATAAATTTTATTTATATAATTTGTGTAAATGATGATAAAATTAGTTTCCCTTAAATTGGGTTTTCAAATTTTTAGTACATCATAACATATATGTTTGTGCAGGTGAAACACTGTATGAGGTCAATGATTTCATTTTTGGATAGACTCTTGCAGACATATAAAGGACATATGGTACTAGTCCAACACTATTTTTTCAAAAAAAATCATGAATTAATTTTTTTTATTAATTATTGAAGTCTAAAAACCTTGAAATGAAAATGTTATGTGTAGGTGAAAAACTTTAGTGGCTAAAATTAATGAAAATATTGATTTCTATATATAAGATTGTAAAGATCACTCTCCTCTAGTGCACCATATTGTTTTCTTGGAAAATGGTGAAGGCAATCAAAAATTTATATAAAAAACAATAGATGTATCTATTTTCAAAAACTCACGTGTGTTATTTAGAAAAATTATAATAAATAAATAAAACATACATCTATATAAAACAATACATATTCAAAATCATAAGATCATATTCCACAATATTCTATATTTTCATAAAAAAATATTGCGTTTGTCATAGAAAAAAATCCCATCGAATCTAAGCATATTCACACAGTTCCGAAAAACATGAAATAGCCCTAGTTTAATTGTCATAGAAAATAGGTTCGGTAGTCCGAAGCTATTTTCAAACATGATGCCAGGCCTTATTCCCACCAAAATTTTAAATTTAACAAAAGGCATATGCAATACAAAATGCATATGCATTATAACACATATGCGATACAAAATGCATATGCATTATAACGCATATGCAATATAAAATGCATATGAGTTATAATGCATATGTGTTTTACATCTATTGATATTAATATTTGACTATGCCTTCACATGTGTATCCAAAGAGAACATATCAGTAGAAACCTGTGTAGAATGGGAGGGACAGTTCTCAAAAGACACATGATTCCTAGGATTCCAACTAGTTAGGAAAGTAATTGCTCTGTAATTGTTTGGATATTCTCATGAAAACCATATTTTTAGGCCTACCTCCACATACTCGTACTGCCAAATATCCTTTATCCTAACCAGCATTCTATCTCATTACAAAATTGAAGAGAGAAAGGACATTTCATGAAGATGTGGGATATGTCTTCTCCACCTTGCCAAGAAATATAACATATTCGAGGACCTTCATTATTTTTCTTTTGATAGACATCTTCAGTCAAGAATTTTGACGTGAGAGAAAGCCACATGCAAATTTTAGACATTTTGGATCTTAAGTTCTCGAAATCATTTCCCATCGCCATCTATCTTCCAAATCCTACACATTCATAAGCTTTTGATAGTATATGCATTCTTATTTAGAGTCCTGATCAAAACATCTAGATCTTAGGTTGACTTAAATTTTCTGAATTTTAGTGCTAAAAGAAAACAATTCAATTGATCTTTCAATAGACCTATCAAGTGAAGTTGATATTCCATCCCCATTTCCAGGTTAAAGAGGCATATTCTTCAGCAATTTGAGTTAGAATGAAAATATTCTAACTATGAAAGAAAAAAGGAAAATCATTCACCACTATTATTCTACTATTACAACCCATAACATCATCTAATCTGATCCTAAACTGAGAAATAATTCCAACCTTCTAAGCTAAACTATCACTGAGCACAAGAAAAACTTAATTGATAGCTCTCCAATTATTAGAATCATGCATGGGATATTTAATAGTATTTTTGAACCAATCTAAAATGGACTAAGGATCTTAATAACCAAGCCTCCTTATCTCACCACGCCCCCCTTGAACAAACTTACACACCTACTAGTACTGAAAAACTACACCCTCTCTCCCTCTATAACAAACCTCCCCTCTCTCTCTCTCTCTCTCTCTCTCTCTCTCTCTCTCTCTCTCTCTCTCACACACACACACACACACACACACACACACACACACATAATCCATCATCTCTCTCCATTGGTGTAACCATCATTGACCATCCTTCATTTCCCTAAATCCCTCTTCTCTCACTGTAATTCTCGCACTCTCTCACCCTCTAACCATCCCTCCATACATAATTGTCTCTCCCTCCATCGTTATCTATTTCTCTCTTTGAATCTCCCCCCTCTCACTCACTCACTTTATACCTATCTCTATACAACCACTCCATCCATCACCCTCCTCCCTCTCCCCCCTCTCACTCTTTAACCACACCCCCCTTTGTCCCTCCATCCATTGTGCTATATATATCCTACATCCATTATCCTATATATTTGTTGCACCCAATCATCCCTCCCTCCTATATATATCACTCTCCCATCCCCACTATATCTCTTACCACCACCCCCCATCCCTCCCTTCCACTTATGATTTATTCCCCTCCCACTTATATTTATCTTCCCTTCATTCCCCCCTTCACATCTCTCCCCTACCCATTTGTCCCTCCCATGATTCCCTATACACCTTTCTCTTTCTCCTTTTACTACCCTGCCCCCTCTTTTAACTTAATCAATGTAATGTTAATTTCTCCTATGTCATATGCACTACATCACATATGTGATATATTGCATATGTGTTATATTAGATATGCACTACATCGCATATGCTATATGATAATCATGTTTTACATAGGGACCATAGGGCTAAAGGAGAAGAATTTCACTAGGGAAAATAATAAACCGAGAATACAATCTCAGAAAACATCCAAATAAAACTGAAGTAAGTAACCAAAAAAACATGTATGGAACAATTTATAAAAACAAATCACATTTAAATGTATCATAATGAAGATAGATTTAAGGAAGGTGATTTGAAAAATATCCAAAATGTCATCAATAGTAGAAATGAGAATAAACAACGCAATTCGGTCCAAACAATAGCAACTCTACCAATATATTAAAGAATAGTTCTAACAAATAATTTTCATATTGAATATAGAGAAATTTCCATAGGGGTTCCCTAAATTTCAGCAAAAACTTATAGAAAAATTAAACAAGAAAATGAATTGAAATCATACAGCCTTGTCGACCATCAATATTATAAATATCTTCATCCAGTAAACCCATCCAAATTCAAATATAATCACCCAATGCCTACCTTTTTGTTTGACCAATCCTCCAATCCACCTACCTAGTGTTAAATGTTTAATGGCTATACAATATCTAAAACATTTAGCATCATAACATCATAACCATAATCAAATGATCACTAAAAGAAAGACAAAAGCAACAACACAAGAGAACACAAGAGAACACAAGAGAAAACAAAGATTTTCTTGGGGGAAACTACAAGGGATAAAACCCCACAAAAATTCCTTAGTATAGAATTCGAACAAGACAATGTAAAACCCCAGCAACAATAATATTTTCTCGTCTTCCATAGTAGACTCTCTCTCTCTCTCTCTCTCTCTCTCTCTCTCTCTCTCTCTCTCTCTCTCTCTTTGCAGTGCAATACTGGAGTGTAAGATGTGTGGAATGAGAGAGGGGCCTCACCTATTTATATTCATTAGGTGAGTTCCTCAACTAACTAATTAGGTAGGCCATGTTCCATAATTATGGCCGACCTACCTTGGGAGACTCAAAATACATTTTATATAATACTTTTATGGGTACTATTTCCCCGACTTACAATGGAGGGTTTACCTCATGACTTTTACATGAACAATTACATAAAGGACATCTCTAAATGGAGGAATAACATCTCCAAAGGAGATTACAACAAAAGTACAATAGAATATCTTCCAAAGTTACAATATTTTAACACTCCATCATGATAGGAAGGTATTCTACATCAACAACAACCATCATTACAACTGTACAACTGACTAGTGAATCTCCATATGCCATAGGAATTTTTGGAACATCATCATACATCTTCATCATAGATCTTAGATGGACACAATTTTAGTATTTAAATACTGAATCATCTTCTGTATGTTATGAAACATATTCTGTAGCATCAGTATGCGGATACTTAATCATCTTTTGTCATGTCATTATATGAATACATAATCATATTCTGAATATTGAACCTTCTTCTGGATCATCTTCTATAGTATCAATATGTGGATATTGAATCATCTAAATCATATTCTATAGCATCGGTATGTAAATACTGAATCATCTTATTCCACGTTAGTATATGAATACTGAATCATCTTCTGAATACTAAACCTTCTTATGTAACATCAGTAGGTGAATATTGAATCGTGTTCTTCCACATCGGTATGTGAATATTGAATCATATTCTGAACCTTCTTCTGTAACATCAGTATGTGAATACTGAATCTTCTTCTTCCATATTAGTATGTGAATACTGAATCTTCTTTTGAATCATCTACTTTTAAGCATCCGTGTCTAAACATTGAACCATCATCTGTAACATCAACATCTTCTGAATCATCTAGTTGCCAACATTAGTGTGTAAACATTGAATCATCATCTTGTAATTTCATCATCTGAAGCATCATCATTTGCATCTTTAGTATGTGAATATTGAACTATCATCATCTGTATCTCCAGTATGTGAATACGGAAAGCATCATCATCTGCATCATAAGTATCATCATCTGCATCTTCAATATGGAAATATTGAAACATCATCATCTGTATCTTCAATATAGAAATACTAAATCATCATCATCTGCATATTCAGTGTGTAAATACTGAAACATCATCATCTGCATCAATAGTATATAAATACTGAAAAAATCAACTATATCATTAGCATGTTAGTGCTAAAAACCAAATCATCTGTAGTGCTAGATCATCATCTACATTACCAGCATAGAGATGTCAGGACATCATCATCACTATCAACATAAAAAAATGTTGAAAAAACATCATCATCATCATCAACACAAAGTGTCGTGACTTCAACTACATCAACATTAAGAGCACAAGGTGCTAGGAACACAATCATATCAGCAACAATGCAAGGTGTTGCAACCACAACCATGTCAACATCATCAACACAAGGTGTTAGGACCATAACCGCGTCAGCATCATCATCATACAAATGCTGAAGCAACAACATCATCAATGTCAGTATGGAAATACTGAAATAGCATCGCCATCATCAGTATAGAAATAGTGAAACTATCTAATCAACATCAGTATAGAAATATTGCACTTGGTATGTTAGTAGAAGAATACTGAACCTACTACATCAGTATAAGAATACTGAAACTTTCAATCAATCAACAATCATCAATATGAGAATACTAAACTTACTACATCACTATAGGAATACTGAAACTATCTCAACAATAATCAGTGTGAAAACATTGAGAAAATCTCAACAATTACCAATCATTAGTGTAGCAACACTAAAACTATCTCAATCAAACATTTCAACAATCAACATCGTCAGTGTAATAAAATTGAAACAATCATCTCAAAAATCAATGTAACAACACTAAAACTATCATCTCAACTATCAGTATAACAATACTAAAGTACACATCTCATCAATCATTGGTATAACAATACTGAAACTATCATCAGTATAACAATACTGAATCAACCATCTCAACAATCAACATATCAATGTTGAACCAATCATCTCGGCATTGATCAATATAGATATATTGAGCTCACTAGTATAACAATACTGAACTACACATCTCATCATATCAATGTTGAACCAATCATCTCAGCAGCCATTAGTATTATAACAATAATGAGCTAAATAGTCATCACTATAATAATATTGAACTACACATCTCAGCATATCAATGTTGAACCAATCATCTTAGCAGCCATCATTATAACAATACTAAGCTAAACAGACATCAGTATAATAATACTGAACTACACATCTCAATAGTATAGCAATATTGTAACAACCACTCTACCCTCTAACTATATCTGAGCAACATCACGGTGATTTCTCATGTAGATCTACCTAGGCATTTTGTTTAACTTACTAACTCTTTCGATCTAACAAGTCTAGTTAGACAGATGGTTCTTCTTCAGGGACAACAATCCTAGTTAGACATATGGATATTCCTGGGGAACAACAAGCCTTTTCCTGGCTTACAAACCAACTTGGGTTAAACTGATCTAGCCATACATACTAATCCACCTAGGATCAACAAGCCTTGTCTGACTAAACCTTTTGGGACAAGCTGTCCTAGCCATACTTACCCTACTCTAGACTGAGCTACTCACCACTACATCCTTCTTTCATTTACCATCACTCCCTCTTTCGAGAGAGGTCCTTTCGGACTACACAAAGAATGTCTCAAAATTATTCAATCTTTACATGAGCGAGAGGCTTAGTCAACACATCTGCCACTTGTTCCTTTGTAGGAACATACTTGATCTTTATAGCTCCTTTCTGCAACTTGTTCTTTAACATTCTCTCTGTGTACATTCGCAACTGCATCATGAATTTATAACTTGCATCATTCTTCTTTTGTGCATATGTAGCTACATCATTCTTCTCTTGTACATCCGCAATGGTATCATACATTCACAATTTGCATCATTCTTCTTTTGTGGGTGATTGCATACAATCCTTCCTACAAATAAAATACAATTTTATGATTAGAAACATTTTGTAACATATGACATAAAGAAATATATATCTCATATATCCATGCAACTATTTTTCACTAAAACATCTATATCGAGTAGCTTTCTATATGTACTCCATCTTTCCAAGACATTATTTCGTAAGTGGAAATCGACCGTTGTACAAAAACATAAGCCACTTACCCATCATCTACATATTAGTAGTATACTATAAATATTCTAATGTTCATAATGCATTTCTTGAATCTAGAAGCATATCTATGTACATATTTTGAACAACTAAATATATAGGAAATGACAATTCAAATACTTATCTTTGTTTGTTCGGTAGGCTCCATCTTGATCTTTGTTTTATGTATTCTCTTCCAATGTGTTTATCTTCATCATCTGATTATGAGGACTTTTTCCTATCTTGCTTATGATCGAAAATACTGAACAAGTCTTCTTACACCACAGATCACATAGAACCATGTCTGTGTGTCCTACAAGTGCACCCCTTCTTATCCAATGATGGAATGGATAAGAGTATAATTTTCATCTTCATCAGTATAATTCTTCTAGATCATATTCCTCATTACTCTAGGAATATTGAATTGCTTTCTTCTTAGCTGGAATATATTCATCCTTGATTGTATTGAGAGAAACACTCTACTATGTTTAATATGTTGGAGTGCATAGTACTACCAAATCAATCAAATTCATCATACCTTTGCAGTTACCTTTAGGTACCACACCATTTACTCTGCATATTTTACTTGGATAAGTAAAATTTATTTTGTATTTCATCATGCTTCTAATCTCAAGAATCATGTCAAGATTCTCGAACTTTGAGATCTACCGTAGTCACTCGCTATTAGTTGGAGGACCATCCTCCCTTAGCATTTGTATTAGGACACTGGGGTGACAGGTAGTTTCCTCTATTGTTAGTCTTCTTTGTATCCATATATGCCACTTGTCGAGGACACTAGATATTAGGATCCTTCATCTCAAAATTTGTTGCAAGTTTTTCTCTTGTCCTTTGTATAATTCTATATTCAACCTTGTAGTAAAGGTTTGGATCTCCATCACTCTAGTTGATCCTCAAGCTTCTCATATGACTGCATGTGTTATCCCATGGTTTTTTATTGAGCTTGTACAAATCCCTTTGTGCATAGGTGGTTCTTTGTATAGAGTCTCAAACCATATAGGTTTTTTTATTTGTTATTCTACTTTGATTACACCAATTGTCTAGTGTAATATCTAGTATTGAAGAGGTGTGTCTAGTTTCTACACTGGTTTTTTTCCATAATCGACTCTCTCTATTGATAGAAACCATGAAACTTACTTAGTATATTTTGATACTTCAATCGACATTACACTCGATATTGTAGATATTCTTGGAACATTTCATGAAACTTCCCTTCATGTCTTGAGTTCATATCCAAAATCATTATGTATGATCAACTGGTACTTCTAGAACATATAATCCTTCCATTCCTCCTTCTTGGGACATTCTTTTGCAAAGCCTCCTTTCACATCGCAACTGAACTATTGAGTTGTGAGATGTCCTTCTATTCTTGGATGGAATGTTCTTCATTCTTGTTCTTTCTCTTCTTCAATCAATCATTCATTTCTCCATATGTGATCTTCCTACTAGAACAACTCTCTTGAATGAATTTGGAAGACCATTATGCTTCTGCTTCTTTGACATTGTCTTCAACAACTTTTTATTTTCTCCATGAGATGAGATCTTCTTGTGAAGTAGTCATTGAATGTTTTATGACATTGCACCTTCACATTCTTGAGTTGAGTTCTCAAGGTCATATTCATACATACTATTCATTACATTGAACATATACTTGGGAGTATTCAAGGATGTTACATGTGAGATCTAATACAGACGTAAATACTCCTCTTTGTTTTGATTAGGTCTTTCTTTTGCTTTGCTTTGGATTCATCTCTATATGGATCTACAACACTTTCTTTGGCATATTTATTTATGATTCTTCAAGTATGGTAAGCACTCTATAACTCATGCTTAGGAGTTCTTCATTCTTTCAATCTTTTCCTCAATCTGGATACTATTTTTCTTATGATAAAATGAGAACCTCAAATGGAAATAGAGAGGATGAAACTTACCAGTGAGAATGCTTCAAATTAATGCTTTCTTGAAGGATATTTTGAAAGACTACTTTTGGTGGACATAGGATTTGATAGAGAAACCCTAATTCTTCAACTGAGGTGTCTTTTAGATATGATTGGATAGAAATATGCACCTCCTCAAGGAAAGCTGAGCAGTATATTTATTTTCCCAAAACTGTGGACATAACTACAAAATATTTGATGCCCTAGTTTTCTCCGGTAGCACTGTTAGGTCAGAAAATGAAAGTTCACAAGATGAGAAAATTATTCCATAGAGATATTAACCTTCTTAGGGAAAATTTGATGGTACTTATTCTTCAAATTATTAGTGGATGGAAGTGCCTAGAAAATGAATTCCTAGTTCTTTTTTAGAGGTTTTTTTCCAGAAATGACTGATCTTGTTTATGTGATATCTACAAAAGTACTTCTCCTCTGTGTCAAAAAATTTTCATGGATTTAGAGTCTCCTATCCTATTTCTAGAACCACGTATGAGAAAAGAATTGGTTTCACCGATTGGGACTTATGCTCATTTTCACAAGATGATGTATTTCAGGACTTTTCATCATACCAAAATTGCATGTGTTTCCGCATGTCCCTAGTTCATATTTGGGGTCTGAAATTTTTACCAATGAAACTACAGTCTGTTACCTTTCTATAAAATCTTACTAAATATAATTCAGACTTTCCTATCGTGAGATATAGCGATTCTCCCTAGGTCACTTATTTAAGGTTGAAATATGGGAGCGGCTGGAACCCTGAGTTATAGGAATCATATCTCCTAAATTATAGAGAATATGATGCTAAAAAATTTACAAAACTTACATAAGGAATATATTTTTGGTCTATTAAAGTTTTGGCTCCTGCGGATTCTCTAATATCGGGATATGGCGAAAGTACCAAAATTACTAGTTTTGGTCTTTTTCGGGTTTTTAAGCTTGAAACCCTAATATTCAATAGTTGTAGTTGTAGCACTGTTTAGGATGTAAAGAGACTTATTTCAGGGTATCTATGATACCATATTATATTTTTAATGGTTATACAATATCTAAAACATTTAGCATCATAACATCATATCCATAAGCAAAGGATCACCGAAAGAATGACAAATGCAGCAACACAAGAGAACACTAGAGAACACAAAGATTTTCCTCGAGAAAAACACAAGGGGGAAAACCCCACAAAAATTCCTTAGTATATAATTCAACCAAGATAGTGTAAAACCCCAACAACAAGAATAGTTGCTCATATTCCACACTAGACTCTTTCTCTCTCTCTCTCTCTCTAATGCAATACTTGAGTGTAAGATATGTGGAATGAGAGAGGTGCATCACCTATTTATATTCATTAGGTGAGTGTTTCAACTAACCAAATAGGTTGTATAGGTTCCCTAATTAGGACCGACCTACCTTGGGAGACTCAAAATACATTTTATCTAATACTTTTGTGGGTATTATTTCCCTGACTTACAACGGAGGGTTTACCTCATGACTTTTACATGACCAATTACATCAAGGACATCTCCAAATGGAAAAATAACATATCCAAAGGAGAATACAACAAAAGTACAATAGAATATCTCCCAAAGTCACAATATTATAACACCTACCAACCCAACCTTAATTTCCATTACAGAATCTAATTTGAATGGAGGAAAATAATAAATCATTGCTTGCCTGCAAATCCGAAATATTTTTTGCAGGACCAAATAATTGATAAAACTGATCAATCCCACGCCCTTCCAAAATGGAGGTCATTCATTCATGTTAAAAAATTATCTATGATTGTCATTATTATTATGAAAGACAATTTTTTTTAATTTTGGCATCAGCTGAAGACAATGCAATCCGATGTCCATATCTTTGAAGCGGGTGTCAAAAGATGCATTGGAATATACAACAACAGTTTGTTAGTGTTTCAGGTTTATTATTATTACTATTATTATTTAGTCTTGCACCCCCCAATCCCTCCCTCCCACTTGTATTTCTCCTCCCTTCATTCCCCCTTTCATTTCTCTTCCCTACCCATCACTCCCTTCCCCTTATATTCCCCTCCCTTCATCCCCCAAAAATATCTCCCCTACCCATATGTCCCTCCCATGATTCCCTCTACACCTTTCTCTCCCTCCTTCGACTAGCACCCCCCCCCTCTCTTTTAGCTTAATCAATGTATTGTTAATTTCTCCTTACTGAACATGATTTTCACATTGCATATGCAATATGGAAATCATGTTTTACATAGAGGTCATTGGGGATAAACCATTGTAACCATAACTCATATGTGTTATATAACATATGTGATACTTGTTTTATAAAAAATGTTAGGTTGCAGCTTGTGGGCCAATTTTACTGTAGAAAAAGATAGAATTCCTATGAACCCATGCACAAAGAACTGTACACCCTATCATTTCATCATTTATTACAAAAATACATAGGTATTTTACAAGTTTGGGTGGATTTCAATGGGGAATGTATGTAATAGAAGCTAGAAATCAGTGAGAAAGGTGGTTACACTAGAAGAGGATGAAAAAAAAAGAAGAGGGAAGAATCAAGAAATCGTTGCCATTCAGTTGTTGAGAAATACTTCCCATTCCTTCCCAACTATAAAATACAAGTTTGGATACCCAAGAGGAAGATTCAAAGAGGAGGAATTTGATAGTGGACAATACCATTCATTCTCCAGTGAACTACATTTTAGTATCAACTTCATTGGATGGAACCCTACACTTTGCATCAAATACTTACGCCTCAACATCTTGGGGAAAAGCACAGATACCTGACGTAGAGGTTTTCAAGGATAATGCAATGTTAATGGAATTTTGGGGAATATGAAAATATTGGTGCATTCTTAAGTGGAGAATTTTGTGAAGAGTTCAATCATTATGTTCATGGAGATGAAAATGTGGCTCCACAACAACCATGCAAGGTGGTTCAATCTCATAGTCGAAGTTGTCATCTTGTAGTGGATGTAAATGCCACTCCAACATTTCAAACCACAAAAAATCTCACATCAACGCAAAGGAGAACTCCTAAAAGCATACAAGTGGACGAGAGTGAATTGTCTTCCATGGAAGGTAAGGTGCCTAAATGCACTATCCTTCGTCATTGTTCTCAAATAATGAAACAATTTTTTGATAAAAAATATGAAGTTGGTAAATATCAATGATTTTTAGCTTTAATTAAATCTAAGAGTATGGAAACTGTTATAAGAAATTTAGGCATAAGAACACTGAAGAATATTGAATCTAGTAATCACATTGTGAAATATCTTGCTACTGCACTCACATCGATTGGTAAAAAGAATCCTTCACGGGACTGTAATGTGGCCCATCGTGTCTTCGGTGAATCAATTGTATGTAGATCCAGAAGACAACATCGTTTACTTCAATGCAAATCAAAAATTGTGCCTTCACATCCAAAGAAACTTAAAAAATATTTAGCAAGAAGAGACAAACTTGATGTAGAGGGACAAATGGAAACATTATGGGAATTTAGTGGTAGGTTTGCTTGTAAAGACATGAATTTATTCAAAGCAGTGAAGGAACTAGTGCACACATTTTGGCACGATAACACTAGGCCTTCTTCCAACAAAAAGGATGTGTTCAAATGTTATAGGGGTCTTATGAATAATGAACCAGATGTTAAACATCATATTGACATGACACAAACTCAATTGTTATAGATGTTTAAAATTTCCCATGTGGATCTAAGGCTCGAGAAAATATATTTTGAAAAATGAAAGCCTTGGTATGTTAGAATGAATACCATCTGAAACACTTGTTGTTGTAGCTACCACATAGAGTTTGATATATATTATCATACATTTGTAAATATGCTTAATTTTTTGCATCCTAATGATGTGCAAGAATGCTCAAGTACAATACCACCAATGTCATCTAGATATTTCATCCATACCATAATGTGTTCGAGGCAAGATGTGTTAGAGTAATCAACCCATAGTTAGCAACCTTAGACATTAATTTAATCCAATTTTTGTCTTATTTGCCTAGTTTCCATATTCCACCTTATGCAAGTTGTCCTCCACACAGTCATAGTGGTAAAAATTGATGAATCTGAGTCATGGAGCACTTGGGAAACCTCTTGAAATCAAATTTGCTTTATTCCTGGCCTCGCTAGCGCATGTCTGTTTTTTCTACTTTATTGCTTGTTTTTTCTGAGTTTTAAGGCAATTGGGAAAGTTTTACTAGGTGAAGTTAGCTTGTTTTTTGTCCTCATCATCCTCCTCTCTTTTATCCTATTAAAAGCATGTATGATTTGTCCTTCCATCATCTATTATCTTGCCTAATTTATTTTTCCAATTTGTGACCGAGTCCTAGACAGATTTGGAAAGTGCTTTATGCACATATGGGGGATTTGCTTAGATTTAGTAAGCCTACTTTTGAAAAAAATTGAATGGAATCCTTATGCATTCAAATATCTCATGTAATTATTTATTGTGGCAGCCTATGACCTCACAGGTTTGGCTATGGTACACTTATTCGATACAGATTAGTGTTCTGCTCCATATTCAGTCTCCTTTTGTGAGTAATTTGCATGTGTAATTGGAAATTGTTGTGAGTGTAATTGTTTTAACACCTGGGTTCAATTTCCACATGGTATCAAAGCCTTTGTAGATTGATTTTTCTCCTTCCAATTTGTATTGCAGGTTTGACATCATTGACTGGGAGCATTCTGCTGACTGAAGGGACAATTTCTGAGCCATGGATCAATCTCAGAAGATCATCTTGTATCCATTTAACTTCTTTGAATGGAAAGCAGAGATGGAGATACTGTTGATAGAAAAAGGCCTCTACAAAGTGACTAGGCAACAGAAGAAGAGCCCAATGTAGCTGCAAAGAAGATTAAATGGCACAACAGGAAGGATGAGGCTTATGGTCTCCTATGTCTAAGCATATCCAGAGACCTCCTTTTCCATCTTAATGGATTGAAATCACCAAATGAAGTATGGGAGAAGCTTGTTGATGTTTTTGGTAAGACAGATGAGATGAGGGGACATCAAATTGAAAATGAATTGATCTCCCTACGTCCCAATAGCTTTGAATCCCTGCAACTCTATTTTTCCAAGTTCAAAGCACTTGTTTTGCAGCTAAAACAATGTGGGATCGAAAAGAAGGATGAAAAACTGGTTTTGGCTATAATATCAAATCTTGGCCTTGACTATTTAGTGTTTTTATCGACCTTCTATGCCACAAAGTTGACAAGTCGATCCTGGAAAATTCCTAGCCTTGCATATTTCATGGAATCTCTCACACAAGAACAAGATAAACTGGTGATGATGGGCACCATCAAACCATCCAATGACCGAACTCTGGTTGCTGGAGATTCGAGGGTGGATTCAAAAAGCAAGAAGAAATCTAAAAATCCACCTGAGCAAAAGAGAGACAAGAACAAGTCTCTAGAGGAGCCTCAAGGTTCCAAAAAGAACCCCCAGAAGAAGAAGAACAAAGGAGAAATGAACAAGTGCGCATACTACAGTAAGGGAAATCATTCTGAAAGCTCCTGCATGAAGAAGCAAATAGACATGCTGACCCAACTCCTGGAGAAGAATGGCATCTCCCTTCCAGACAACTCAAAGAAGAGGGAAGGAGGATCAAATTCAGAAGACAAAGAGAGAGTTCATGCATTGGTTGTTGGCACATCAAGTTCACCTAGTTTCATCATTGGTTCTGGAGCTTCAAGACATATGGTTTCGACCAAGGAGGAATTCACCTCACTTGACATGTCGAAAGGTCCACCAATAGTACTGGGAGATGACTCTCTCATTGAAAGTTTGGGCAAAGGGAGGATTGATCTTGAATATGGTAAGTTCAACAATGTATTGTATGTTCCAGGTCTTGCCTCTAACCTCTTATCAGTGTATCATATGACCCACATAGGATCTCCAAATAAGGTCATATTATTTCCTTATGAAGTTGAGATCACAAATATATCAAGTAGTAAATTCATCGCAAAAGGAGTTGCAAATCACACTTCGAAGGTATACATGTTCTCACACTTCCTACCCTACTCAAACCCCTCTGCTCTTCTGATTCATGCTAATGAGGCAAGAAATATTTGGCATGAAATATTTGACCAACTCAATTACAAGTATCTTTCTGATCTTAGTGAAAAATAAATGGTGATAAGGTTACCAAGTATTAAGTTTTCCAAAGGAGTCTGTCAAGGTTGCATCTTAGGAAAACACCCAGAGCATAAATTTGAGAAAGCTAGTCATGAGAGAACCTCTGCACCTCTTGAGTTGATCCACAGTGATGTTGTTGTCCCATTTCCTCATATGTCAATGAGTCATGTGAAATATGCATTGAAATTCATAGATTACTTTTCCAGGTATTGTTGGGTTTACTTCATGAAACACAAGTCTGAACTTTTTGGCCTCTTCAAAGTCTTTAAGGCTTTGGTTGAAAACTAGTCTGGGAGGAAACTCAAGGTCCTTATATATGAAAATGGCGGTGAGTATGTCAATTATGAGTTCATTCAATATTGTGCAGATGCAGTTATTCAGATGTATCATTCTATCCCTTACACACCATAGTAGGATGGTGTTGCTGAGAGGAAAAACAGATCATTGAAAGAGATGGCAACCTGCATGATGGAGGCTAAGACTTTGCCACCAAAGTTTTGGGCCGAAGCTATAAGATATGCAGCCTATATATAGAATAGGGTGCCTCATAAAAATATTTATGGTGTGAATCCTTTCGAATCATGGAGTGGGCACAAGCCAGATGTGACCCATTTCAGGATTTTTGGCTCAGGGGCTTGGGCTAGAATTCCAACAGAAAAGAGGAAGGATTTGCAGCCCCAAATCCAAGACTGTCTATTTGTTGGGTACTCTAAAGATTCAAGAGGGTACAAGCTAATCAATTTGAACACAAAAAAATCCTTCATTGAAATGTGTGTTCAGTTTCAAGAAGAGCCCCTAGCAGTAGTGGAAGTTGGAGAATCCTCTTCACCACCAGAACCTATGAATGTAAGTGAAGAGATAGTTGAACATGCTGATTCTGATATGTCTGATTATGATGATTTAATTTCAGATACTAACATTCCTACAAGACCAAAATGGGAAACCAATACCATTCATGTAGCTGGAGAACTAGCTGGAAATCCTAATGATCCTAGGAGAACTAGATCTCAGTTTGAGAGTGCTTTATGCATGAAAGATCCTATGTTTGAATAGAAATGCTCTCTGATGATTGAATCAGACCCACATACATATGAATATGCAGCAAATTATATGATATGGAAAACATCCATGGAATAAGAGCTCAGCTCACTCCAGAAGAGCAACACTTGGGAGCTAGTTGATATTCCCCCAGGGAGGAAGCCAGTTCAGTGTAAGTGGGTGTACAAAACCAAATTTCCTGCTGATGGTTCACCTTTGAAGTAATAATCCATATTGGTAGCCAAGGGCTACTCACAGGTACATGGCATAGACTACAATGAGACCTTTGCACCAATGGCAAAGATGGACTCCATTAGGCTAGCCTTAGCCATTACAGCTTCAAAGCAGTGGGAGGTACACCACATGGATGTGAAGTGTGATTTCCTGAATGGATATATAACTAAATATATTTACATGCAACAGAATCAAGGATTTTCTACTAACCCATCTCTTTTGTGCAGGCTAAAGAAGTCATTGTATGGGCTTAAGCAAGCTCCCAGGGCTTGGTATGCCAAGATTGATAGCTTTCTTCTATCACTAAATTTTGTTCGATGCAAGTCAGATCCAAATGTCTATTTGAAGCTGATTCATGGTTCATTAATGATCCTTTTTTTGTATGTTGATGACCTTTTCATTACAGGAATCTCAAAGGATGAAATTGCCTCCTTGAAGGATGCAATGAACCATGCCTTCTCAATGACTGATTTGGGCGTATTGAGCCAATTATTGGGGCTCGAGATTGCTAAAACCAAAGAAGAAATCAAAGTAAATCAGTCCAAGTATGCCTTGTAATTTCTGAACAAATTCAATATGAAGGACTGCAAGCGAAGCAAGACTCCTTTCCTTTCAAGAGTTAAGCTTGAAGAAGCTGATTCTTCACCTATGGTAAACAATACATTGTATAGGCAATTGATTGGATGTTTGTTGTATATTACACATACTAGACCTAATATTTATTATGCAATAAGTGTGGCTTCAAGATACATGGATCAGCCTCATGAGATCCATTAGAGAGAAGCCAAAAGGATCCTTAACTTTGTTCAGGGAACAAGGAATCATGGGATCTTCTACAAAGCTAAATCTGATCTTGATTTGATTGGGTTTACTGATAGTGATTGGGTAGGTGATAGCACAGATCAAAATTCAACATCAAGATATGTCTTCATGCTTGCTGAAGGGCCAATCAGCTGGTCAAGCAGGAAACAGAGTGCCATTGCACTCTCATCTACAGAAGTAGAGTACAGAGGAGTTGTAAATGCAACAACTCAATGTATATGGTTGCAAGGGTTACTTGGAGAGTGTGGCTTCGAATCAGAATACTCAACTACTATCTATTGTTATAATCAGAGTACCATTCAAATATGCAATGATCCAGTTCATAATTAGAGAACCAAACACATTGAGATCCATATGCACTACATCAGATAGCTTGTGCATGATGGCACCATTAACCTACTCTTATGTTCATCTTTAGAACAAGTAGCAAATATCCTCACCAAAGTTTTTTGTGAGAAGACATTAACAAATCTCAAATCACTGTCGGGGATTGCTGATCATGCTATGAAGCATGAGTGATGACAAGATTTCCAAATTTTGTTTTACTGTCCATGTTTAAGGGAGGATTTTTCCCATTGGGTTTTTTCCTCTTTCCTTGGTTAAATGGACATGCAGTATGTAAAGGGTGACTAAGCCTTGTTGCTAGGCCCTATAATTTTCTAATATTTTACTCATAATTCAAGCTTAAGGGGGGGTGTTATAATAATCAACCCATAGTTAGCTACCTTGGACATTAATTAATCCAAATTTTCTTTTATTTGCCTAGTTTCCATATTCCACCTTATGCAAGTTGTCCTCCACACATTAATAGTGGTAAAAATTGCTAAATTTGAGTCATGGAGTGCTTAGGAAACCTCTTGGAATCAAATTTTCTTTATTCCTGGCCTCCCTATCGTATGTCTGCTTTTTCTGCTTTATTGCCTGCTTTTTCTGATTTTTAAGGCAATTGGGAAAGTTTGACTAGGTGAAGTTAACTTGTTTTCTGTCCTCATCATCCTCCACTCTTTTCTCCTATGAAAAGCATGTATGCGTTTTCCTTCCACCATCTATTAGCTTTCCTAATTGATTTTTCCAATTCATGAGATCCTAGACAGCTTGGAAAGTGCTTTATTCACCTATGGGGGATTTTCTTAGATTTAGTAAGCCTACCTTTGACCAAATTCGAATGGCATATTTATGCATTCGAATCTCTCATGTAATTATTTATTGTGGTAGCCTATGACTTCATAGGGTTGGCTATTGTACACTTATTCAATACAAATTAGTGTTCTGCTCCATATTCAGTCTCCTTTTGTGAGTAATTTACATGTGTAATTGGCAATTGTTGTGAGTGTAATTGTTCTAACACCTGGATTCAATTTCCACAAGATGGGTATACATCTTAATTAAAACAATGTGTAGAGGGTTCTTGCAACAAATGTGGTGGGCTATCAATATGGCGTGATTGCATCCATGCGAGTGAATCATGAGTGAATATAAACCATTCGGGAATGCAATTGTCGAGAAGCAGAACTATGAGTATGAGACATATCATCTACATGATGGGAAAGAAATAAGGAAGATTAAATTGGTGACTTCATAGGTGACAATGTACACAAATAATACTCATTTAAATGACTATATTGTTTATGTTGTTTTATAACATTGTTTATTAATATAAATTAATATTCCATGTAAATATTTTTATGTTGTTTTATAACATTGTTTATTTTGTTTCCCACCAACTGCAAGTATGTAAATTTATTTCAGTGTTCTGTGGAAATATCCAACAGTACATTCAACATGTTGATATGGCATGGTGGAGACATGAGAAATTCAGAATATGTTGAGACACCTTCCCTCTCAAAACAATACTACCAGTGGTTGACTTTGCAGAAAATTACACCCTACAACCACAAAATGAAATACAAAGTCAGTACTATCACTCAAAGAAGGTGAGCATAATGGTGCATATTACTTATCGACATGGGATAGATAGCAATGAAGACAAACATTTAATATTGAAAGAAAGTCACTTCTACATAAGTGACGACTGAAATCATGCAATCCTTTATGTGCAACATTACTTTAAATTGTGTTATGATCATGTGATAGCTATGGATATACTATTTTGTCATCATTTTATTTGTTTAGATGGTTGTGTTGGTTAGTTAAAGAATGCACATTTATTTCAATGATTGTGTTTGTTTCACATAAAATACAAGGTGCGACATATATGGAACTACTTTAAAACTGGTCATGGAAAAGGAGAGCACGATAGAGCTGGTGCATGCATAAAAAGTTCCCTTCGAAGAGAAGAGATGAAGTTTACAAGTGGTCTCCTTCGAGACGCTGCATCTATAGTGAAATGGTGTGCATCTGTGATGGGAGAACAAGCAACAAGGAAAAACCTACTGCATAGAATATTCAAGAAGGTGACAAATGTGGATTGATCCAAGACACATCGGGTGAACACACTGCATGGAAATCGACAGTTTCTTTTAATTAGACGCTCAGAAAAATTGGAGCTAAAAATATGGACAATATTGAAGGCTTTCATTTGTGTTTCCTATAGCATTGATGAATGGTATGATTGTGAGTATACAGATACAATTGATACATGGGATCGAGTGACACTTGCCATCGATTTGAAGGGGGATAATGAAATAGATTGAGTGGAATATGAGAAGCCATATATTTCTACAGACTATGATCACATATCAGATCTCATACAATGAACTACAAAAAAATTAAATTTGTAGTACCTAAATCATTACAATACTTTACATATAAATAAATTGTATTTTCGTTACATGCAAGAACGTTTTTAATACATGTATTGTTAACTTGACCTATTTCCTTTAATAGGTCATATGCATGCAGTGATTTCCCCAAAAATAATGAATGTGGTTCTGGCTATTGGTTGTATCATTGCTTAGAGGGGAAAAAAACAATTCTGAAACCTGTTACAGATGATGAAAATATTGAATTCCCAATTGGCTCTATGGTTATAAAAGGGGAGTACTTGACACTAGAAGCACAATAGAAAAGGAATGGTGGGTATGTATATCAGGATTATAGACCAGGCGCTATTGTATACTATTTCACAAACCTGGTAGTTGGTATAAACATCAAGATGCACACAATTTCGAACAAAAATAGGTCACATGTACTATACTTGCTACCTCATTTGGAGCATGGGAGATTGATGGACACCATCTGCAACAGATATGATTCAGATGGCCTACTTGAGTGAGTGCATTGTCAAGTGTTACTAGATTGTCTAGTATGGCTAGATTTTCAAGTGTGTGTTGAAGAACAAATTCAATACCATTCATCTATATAGTTTCAATACTAACCTATGATTGGCGAATGCCATTCACAGACATTCTCATATTCAGAGTATATTGGACAGTATAAACATGATGCTACACCCTCAAGTGAGTTATCTATAAATAATGTTTGCACAATTTCATTGGGTTCTCTTTATTTTCTATTGAGATTACTAATGTTTAACTTTTCATGTTCCTAGGATACAAACACAATCTATGTAACATTGAAGGCACCGAGAACTAATGGTGTCTTTAGACACCACCAAATAGAATTCACAAAATAACACACTCTAGAGTTGTTGCAATTTACTTTTAATGAATATTTTTTTTATTAATGCACATTTAATTACATTCGTGGGATAACTCTTGGAACTCTTTCCTTGGTGGGTCAACCATGCAAAAAAATCCACCGTGGTACTATTGGTAGTGTTTCCATATCGTCCTTTCCCATACACATGTGCATGATCCAATGACATGAAATTATGCTGCTGCATTTGTTTTTTCACTCCAGCACTAAAAGTATCAAAGTGTCCATGAACCACTTTTTGAGGTGACTTTCAACTGGACATAAATTGACAACCAAAGGTCGTATCGACGAACCATCAACTTCGTTGGTCTCATAGCATGCGAGTACATATAGGGGGGGCTCTGTAGCCCGTTTTCATTACCCAATGATGACATTGTGCATTGATTTCATAAACTAGGGTTTTTCTCAATTTCCTTGAATGCAACTCTTGCCTTGGTTGGTCAGCTATGCAAGAAACTCCACCGTGGGACTATTGGTAGTCTTTACAAAGAGTGATATTTACATATTTCTTATTGATCAAGTGGCACTTGTACATTCCATGGAATTTCTTAGGTAGATGGAATTTAACTTTATGATATTCGTTCTTGAAAATTCTCTTAGAAAGAGAGACTTGACCTAGCTCATGTTAGTGTGTCAATTGTTAAAGGTTTTAAGGTGTGTGATAGAGGTTATTATGTTAAAAAGTTGATGATAGCCCTACATGGGTTGTTAATTAACCATGGTATTGCTATTTCATTAATGATGGATTTTTGAAGTTATATATCTTTCTGCTTTTTATAGATACAATTCATTTGTCTTGGTCTTGTATGGAGATGTGATTATCTTTGTAGGATGTATTCAAAACTTATGATGTGGTGTCTATTAATTATCTCCCATGGTGTTGATCTAGTGATTATATCACATGGCTTACTTAATGGTTACTTGATCTTAGCTGGATGAGTCATACATTCTTCCTTGAAGTATTGGAGATCTTCAAATAGTTAGTAGGATATGTCATTGTAGGGTCTATAATTTCATAATATCACATAGGTGAACCACACATTAATTATTATTTTAATTAAACACATACTTAATGTAAGACATAGTTAAACATATCTGAAAGGCATAAAATAAATATCATGTTCCCATATAAATTTAACCATATATATAAATCTGAACCTTGCTTTATATTATATGTACATATAATGTTTAGAAAAATGGAATGCCATGTCCATAATACAAAATAGTGGATCATACTGTACATCTATGTGTATACAAACAAAATGGTACATGTATGTATCCCCCCTATACATGAATTCTACTTTACCCCCCCTTTCATTGACACTATTAGTGGCTTTTGAGAAGCCTATTTTTCTTTTTCGGCTGCTCAGTGGTGTTCCTCGGCACTGAAAAACAGGAACAAATCTCATTTCCGGAGACTCCACACAAACAAAAATTTGTAAGTTAGTTTAGCAACCTATAAAAATTAATGTACATTTGTTCAAATTCCAAGCCAGCATAACTCTTTACTTACTATCCGTGTGTACGTGATGGTGGGTCAGGGTGTAACTGCATGTACCATTGGTGCCTCACTAGAAGCAACCCTGATTGGGTGCTCTTCAATCACCAGTCACTCACTATCAATCTGCATAAAATAATATATATTTCAATGTTAGCACACTGATTGGTGCACCTAAAAGATACTTGCATGTATAAAGAAAACTATACTACATGGAGGGACAATGATTTTTTCAAATAAAGAAAGACATACATGTACCTAGGAGGAGAGGTGGGTGAGCAGTGGCCTTGATTGGGTGCTTTTGTTCCACTCGCTCACTATCAAGTTGCATAAAATAATATATATTTTAATGTCAGCAAATCAATGGGTGCACCAAAAATATACTTGCATGTACAAAGAAAAGTATACTACATTGTAATATCTCGAATTTTGGATCTAACACTTATGGGCATGAGCCCCATTGATTATGATGTTACTTTGATGTTTTATTATGATATATTGGGTTGAATACCACATTTCATATGGACATGATGATTTGTTTGATATACTAGGTGTAACTCATTTGCATATGATATATATATGTCTATGTGTGTGTGTGCTTGCTTGTGTTGGGCATGGACCCTGAAGCACATAATTGATGAGATGTTTTTTGTTGAGCAAGAATCTCTAGAACACATGAAAAGATGATTTGGAAGTGTTGGGCATAATCCTTGGAGCCTTCCATGTAAATTTTGAGCATAAGCTCTGCTACATCGGATCCTTGGTCATTATATTCCTAGGTGTATTGTACAAGTACATCCTAGGATTAGTGTTGAGCGAAGAGCTCTAGAATTAAACTAAGTTTGTAAATCCATGTTTTTAGAATTAAGTATGGGCTCTGGTAAGCACTAGGATTTAGTGAAAAGAATTAATGATTCCTGAATGGAAACGAATTGAGAAAAATATTTATCTCAACTGACTTATTTATAAGTGATTAAATGAAATTTCGAATTTCTATATACTCTATCAAATACTAAAGAACTACCATGTTATATGATGGAATCCAACATGCAAGGATGTTTAGATTTTTCTAGCCTAGTAGACCTAACCATCTACCTGATGACCTTAATAAAGAAATATTCATAAGTCTAAGGATCACAATATGTGATACCCCAAGACAAATGTTATATTATTATGTATTTTCTACATGGTATGTATAAAGAATAAATATAGTAAAATATTAATAATGTAAGAAAGAAGGAAAAGCTCCACCTATTGTTATTATTATTACTAAAAGAAAATTAAATAGTATAATACCTACAAAAGTCTAATTAGGAACTAGTTAAAAGTTCCTAAGTTAAATTATTAAAAGTACCTAAATTAAATAAAAAAGGGTTAAATCAAGAGCTCAAGGATTCTTGATTTCATTGCCCCTTTGACTAAAAATTCTATTTATAAAGTCCCAAGAAAAATAAAGGCTTGGGGATCTCATCTATCGTTTTGGGAGTCATTATTATTCTTGTTGATTCTCAAGAGAGTTCTTGGAGAAAATTTCCCTAAGAGGAAGAAGGAGAACTGATCCAGACTTGATATACTAATTAGTGAAGCGTCACCTTAGGAGCTCTAAGATACTGGCATGTTGGAACCAGCTTGGAGGGATCTAGATTTAAATCAGGAATGGTTCTAGGTCATGGTTGGGTAGAACATGGTAGTTCCCATGTGATTCAGTCATTTATACCAAGGTCAGATCTTCCTATGAATTGTTAATGTTGGGTAATAGAGTGTGCAAGTTTCAGCCATTAAAGAAGCTTGAATTTATAGGTATGAGGTTCTAAACTACCTATTTCAATTCCTAGAATAAGTGCTGGAGTTTCCTTGTCAAAATTCTTCTAGGTTTTACATATTAAATTATAAACCCTAGGCTATAAATTTAATTATGGTTTCAAGATTTATTGAGGGTTTTGTTTTTTCTCCATATTACTTATGTATGCTCTTTTACAGCTTAAACTCTATTCTCTTAAAACTTAGGTTTTATTTCTAAGAACAAGTACTATATGTTTTAATTGTGTAGAAACCCTACTGGAAAATTTCATATTGCTAATAGAGCCTTGCTTAGGTATAAGACTAGGTTCAGTTTAGATTTAAACAAAAATAATTATAGATTTTGGTAAACTGATATATTATAAATAGAATATAATGAACACTTTACACATGTTATATCAAGTATAAAATCAAAGTATAAATACTAATTTACCAATATTATAAACACAATAGTCTTTATCTAAGAATAACCATAAATTTTAAAGTAACCAAGCTAAGATAAAAACCATAAATAAACTCATGCTAACAATCAAGATAAACATTATCATTCTTCCCAAAAACCAAAATGATCATAAATCAACTAATAGTCCAAGTATTGAAACCATACAATTTCTCTACGATTTAATACATTTTTATTACCTACAAATCATAAGCGGTAATGTTGCTAGAAACATTATAAATCCATTACATAAGTAATAATTCAACCCATCTAATATTAAGATCCACATAACAAAAACCATATGCGACAAAAAAAAAGGACCCACATAATATTACTTACAACAACCAAAATATCATTACAGAACTAATTTAAAAACTATATAATTATACAAGTGATCGCAAGATCAAATCTTGTGGGCACTTAATCCCCAAATGACAAACCATATAAATATACACCCTCCTTATAGCAATTGACATAGGATAAAATTATATAGGGTCCTTAACCATTTATACAAATCCTTGCTATACAAAGGTTCCACATGGGATGTAAATAATAACTAATCCTTTACGTAGAGTTTGTAATAACCTTAAAATTCTTATATGTTGTAACCCATGGTGTCAGCCCGATACATAACCCAACCATCAAATAAAATAACTATTCAAATCTTAAAACCCTGTCAATGAATGAACCTACAACAATGTTTTCCAACATAGGGTTTATTCCCACAGTCTGTAATACATTTCATTTACACATTATAAAACAAACTGTAAATTCTAAATCTATATCTCTTCCGCAGCTACAATGGTGAGCACCAACGACATTCATGGCGTGGCCCCAAATCCATCAATGCTGAATGTTAGTCATTCTTTTAACCAATACAACCAACAAAGGAGAATTCCACATAAACCACAAGAATAATAACCATGGAAATAACACAGTCATTATATATTGAAATCAACGCATCATAAAATTATAAACATAGTCGCTACCATTAACCATTGCACCATTGAAAGCAATGGTGCTACCCATTGCACTTTAGATAATCATATTTACACATTCGTTTCTTATGGCCTTGCACCATTTTGAGCATTGGTGCTTCTCGTGGATAGAACCATAACCAAAACATTAAATATAAAATGCATAGATCCTGTCATGGATACACTCAGGCCTCTTCGATACACAGAGTCCTATACATTAATCCCTCTCCATCTAAATGACTCAGGACGAAGGCAAATTAAAAACCCCAACTAATGAAACCCAAAATCCTATGGCATTTTCCAATACACATAGTTCTGTTAAGTTACAGACAAACCACCAACACCCAAACACCTCCATTGAAACAAGATGCAAGCAAACCAACCCACAAAGAGTGACACCCATTTGTAGCCATGATACCATAAGAGGAATCCAGTAAGGACTTGCATACTAGGCTTACAAAGGAGGATGGCATTGCTATGGTTTCATCCATGAGCTTAAACCCACTCCTTACTCGTCCCCTAAAACCCTGTGACAAAACAAAAATCCATGAGGAGAAGTATAAAGTGTAAACAACGAAACCATACAACTGATTCTATGAAAACAACCATGGTTCATACCTTTCGGTTGAGCTATCACGATCGTTTTCCCTCACGCAGAGTAGGAGCAGAGAGAAAACACAAAAGAGCTAAAATGCCAAACCAAGTCTTGGGCCAAGCCCTAAGCTTTCGTGCCACTTCCTCTAAGGAACATTGAAAGCACCACCCTGGCCACCATTAATGTGCACCAGTGACGTAGACATATATTTTATGACTATATCGTAACTTGCCACCCCAAAATTTTAAACATAAGGTTTAAACCCTTGCATGCTACGGATACTATAGCCTATAATCCTTAGGACCATGTGCATCAAAATCTTAGGTATTAATCCCTAAGACCATTACATATGAAATATGCCATGGTATATATTTTAATCCAAGAATTCTAACCAAAGAATTTACAAATTTTATAAACATATAATAAAATTATATGTTAGTTCATTTAGTAAAACAAACATATAATAAAAATATGTGATGCGATGAACAGCTCTTAATAATTACACCTAGAATAATAAGTGCCACATAAATAACAAGTATGGGTTACACAATTAATAAATGTGGTGGTGACCTCCTCACTAAGCCAAAGTCTAATAATAACAACCAAGTGAATGTCACTAGGACAGAACTATAAATGCGAGCACTAGTAATCCAACATTCAACACTCCTTGACAAGTTTTATGTCACTAAGTATAACTGCATGTAAATGGAACAAGAGTGCATTAGTTTGATAGAACTAAGTAAGCCCGTTGTGTCAAGAAGAAATGATTACCTCTTAGGTATTTACATGGGAGAACTAGTCCCGCCACTCCACTCCTTTACCCATTAAACAAGTTAACTTAGAATCATGCTGACGAGGTTAAAAATATGTGAAAATTAGTGAAGTACATGATCAAAGTATCTAACATACATAGCATGGAGTAACCATAATAAATGCATAGTAATCAACATTACGAGATCATAATTAACCACAGTAATAATCAAATTGGAAAGTAGGAAAGAAAGATATAATAAAAGCTAACGATGAAATAAATAGTATGAATAGAGTACGACACATTCTGCAAGTACAATAATGTCCAGCATAGGTATTTTTTACTAGCCTACTAATTTTTATTTTTATTTTAGATTTTTGGGTACATTACATACATGGAGGGATAATGATTTTTTCAAAGAAACTAAGACATACATGTACCTAGGGGGGGAGGTGGGTGAGTAGCAACACCGATTAGGTGCTCTTAAAGCACCACTTTCTCACTATCAAGCTGCATAAAATAATATATATGTCAATGTCATCAAATCGATGGGTGCACCAAAAATATATTTTGATGTACAAAGAAAAATATAATACATGGAGGGACAATTGGGGAAACAGAGATACAATGTAAGATAGATATACATATACCTAGAGGATGTGAAGAGGTGTGTAACTAGTGGGTGGAATAATTGACACCCGACTAAACGGATGGGCATATGCATGAGTGAGCAAGGCCACTCGGTGGAAACCTCTATCGAGCATATGTTCCTATGTAAACAAAACATAAAGATACAAATAGACAATTTCAAATATTTAAAAAAATACATGTTGAATAATTAAAATCATACCTATACCTATGAATCCTCAGTTATTTGAGTCGAACTTGTTGTAGATGCTACATACTCATCCTTCCCACCCTGCATAAAATATATTGTATCAATATTCAGATGTATTAAATGTGACAATTCCCACTATAAATATGTAAATCATGAAGATAAATAAAAAATTAATTTGTTCTTACAAGTAATGCTTAAGCACCAAAATGATATGCATCATTGACCAATGCATCCATATCAAGAGCATCAACCGACGGATTATGGGATTCCAGGGTCTCATTGGACACAAACTGTAAATGTTTTCACATAAATTGTATGATACTTAAAATATAAATAATTTATGAAACAATTGAACACTATGATATGAAAAATAATAAACTATGTGAATAATGAGTTTGACTTAGAAATTGGAGTAACCCATCATTGCAAAACTCCAAAGAGGACCATAGCATATGTTTCAATATGTTGTGCATGGATGTCATATCTAGATCTGATAGAGTGGGGAGACCTAACTGGATCCTCTCTGGGTGATTGTTCAGCCCCATATGTGTCAGCCCCAGATGTCCGAGCCCCAGATGTGCCAACCCCTTGTCCTACATTTACCTCAATAGTAGTTCCATGTCGAAGCAATGTATCTGCCAAATAAAATAATGCCTCTTCTATGTCATCAATAACAAGACTTGTAGGAGGATATAAACAAGGGGTTTTTGGTGTGCGCTAAGGTATTGCACACGGTTTGGATCAGTCCTCGCTCTGTGCCTATCTTGGGGCATCCCATGTCCTACCCCACCAAACTTTAAAATATAAAAGTATTTTACATGTTTTCCTAATATAAATTCAGCATACAAATTCCCGAGGAAATAGAATGGGATCAGTAAAACAAAACCATGTGATTAGCGTCTCTTTTAGCTTCCTTTTTAGTGTCCACTATCACTTTTAGTGTATTTTCATATTTTTTTAGGAAAAGTGGATGCTTTTTGATGGGATGGCATTTTTAATGGCATTATTTGCGTCCCTTTTTGAAAGATGGCGCTATTTTGGATGCTAATTATCATCACAATTAGGGTCCCAGTTAGTGTCGCAATTAGCATCCTAATTAGCATCCCAAGTAGCGTCCCAATTAGCATCCCGATTAGCATCCTATTTTTAAAATTTGGTGCTATTGTGGAATCTAATTAGCATCCCAATTAGCATCACAATTATCATCCCAATTAGAATCCTAATTAACCTCCCAATTAGTGTCCAAAAAAACATCCCATATAACACCCAAAATAGCCTCCAAAAAATGTCCTGAATAGCATATCACTGTATATTAATCTAGGTTGAGCGAAAGGAATTGCACCATGAATTTTAGCAGGAAAAACATCCAACATAGCGTGAAGTATAGAGCCAAGAATTGCGCCTAGAAAACATCCAACATAGCACCAGGAATAATGCTAGAAATTTTGAAAGGAACCGCGCTAGGAATTGCACTAGGTTTAGAGCTAGGAATTGTGTTTGAAAAATGTCCAACATAAAGGCTAGATATATTAATGTCATGTCAATGATCATGATTCATGTGATAGTACTTTTCGTATTGTTTTATCATAGTGGAACCTAAATGATCATAATCATGGCACTTTTGGATCTTGATTAATCCTAGCGAGGGGTAAATTATCTTAATTTGTCACCTAAATTTCTCTAATGACATTTAAGTGTCCCCGGCAACATTTGATACACCCTAATGGCACATTATAGGCCCTAATAACATGACAATGATGCATTACGATAATTACGATGGAGCGTATGGATATGACTTGATAAGTATAAGACTATATCATCCATTCTTGTGAGGTAATAGGGCTCCTTGCTCATAATTACCACAATTATATTTATGATGACATTGATGATGACTACGATGACGACAATGATGTTGATTTATTGTATGATGATGATGATGATGTAGATGACATTGACGATGACTACGACGATGACAATGATGTTGATTTATTGTATGATGATGATGACGATGTAGATGTCAATGATGATTATGCATGTGGTAGCACTTTTGCATCCTAATTGATTCTAATGGCACCTAAATTTCTGTAATGACATCTAAACAACCCTACTATCATCGAAATTCCTGTAATAACATATAAATAACCTTAAAACTTACATGACATGAATCCTAATGGCAACAAATTAGCACCAATAATTAAGGAATTGTGTATGGAGTCATGCCAGCAGCTAGAAGCCTTCAAGATTTTTCCTACATTAAAAAAATGCAAAAATTATAAGTGTTATCAGTGGTAGGGATAGCAGGTGTCACCGATGAGTTTGTTAGTGAAATGCTCACTTATCTAGGCTATGATTTGAAAGAGATTTCTCTATTTGGTTGTGGTTAAGTGGTTCAATTTATTTAGTTTTTTAAATTACTTAAGTTCAAATAACTTGGATAGTGGAATATCTTTTAGAGCACATATCGTGCTTACATTAGTTTGATACCTATGTTATCGAGGGTGTTTTTTTATCACTATATAATTGCAATATTGTATAAAGTTGACTGATGGTGCCCTAGAAGCAATAGGCATTCAGTGTTGTCCACCGAATGCTCTCATCTTGGACAACCTTTCTCTCTTGACTAACAAAACACTTTTCCACCTTGAAAATGGATGTAGATCACTTCAAACCTTATCATTAAAAATATTTCATTCATGCTAGTGAATGGTCCATAAATATGTCTAAGGGGTGCGCATAACCATCGCCTTGAACCTTTGTAAAAGAGGTGAAACTTGTTACGGGGAACTTTCATAATACCTTTCCCTTTTCCCTAGAAGGGTCTTCATAGTTGTTCATAACATTAACTCTTGGAATGAAGTTTGGGTTTCTATAGTAACCTAAACCAAATTTGTTTTCTCCTTATTAAGATAACCTAGAGTTAAAAGGAAGAGTATTTCTTGTGTAATCTCTCGAAAAAGAAACACAAAATTTGAGAAATGAAATTTGACCCCAAGTCTTCTAATGGATTCGTCAAGTAGTCAAATAACTTTCTACCTCTTCCATTATTTTGCAGCCTTATGACCTTTTGCTCTTCATACCACCCCATCCTCACGCACCAATACTCCTCCTAATTAAAATACATTTGCTTATTTTACACAACAATTTAAAACATTTATAACTCATAAAAAATTAATTAATTCAAATAATTCAATCATTTCTTATGATTATATGTTGAGATAATACAACATAGAATATATAT